>CM066034.1:704641443-704970381 GCA_033557465.1 Ichthyophis bannanicus | reverse complement strand
AGCAATGTTGTGCAGTATGCAACATGCTATGATTATCCTCGGCAACAGTGCTTTGCTCATAGTGTAAGGCCCCGCCTGTCCGATCCAGACACCTGAAGCTACTCTTCAAAACGCCAAAGGTTCGCTTCTATGACAGAGCGGCTGGAGGCATGGGCCCTCATTGTACCTCTGCTCTGCAACGTTTCCGTGGCTGACGAACAGGATTCAGCAGCCAGGTGCTACAACCATATCCTGCACCGCCTGCAGAAATAAATGTTGCATGTCAATTTATGGGTCCATTTGACACAGTCTTGACATTCTGGGTCGACATGATAAATAAACCAACAATACAGTTTGAAAAAAATATACAGCTGCAAACTATGCTGCTCTATCATATATACATATGTTGACATAAATGCTAACCATGGCTTATCCAGCCCGTAAACACTTATAAATTATCACAAACGACCATAGTCACCCTTCAATAATTTGTGGTTGTGTGTGCTACATGCATATGGGGACGCCGTTACTGTCCACATCTGCCAACCCACCATGGTGACACCCCAATAGCAATCCAATTCTCCCCCATCATCACAGGGGATGTCTCATCAATAACCAAGGGAAAAACACACAGCCATTTTGCGTGTGGCAAACACATACACACACATGTATGCCCAGGGTGGTAGGTAAGAATGAAAAGCATTATCACCCTGTAGAACATCTTTTTTATGAATGGCAACATATGATGTCTATTTTGTCAGGACAAAATAAACTGTGTATTGTTGCGCGCCAATGCCTGTCATAGCCATAGTCTTCCAGTCCCCAGCCTTTACATCCTATCTTTTCCTCCCTCTGAAGGTGCGGTCGTCCAACATGGCACAACATAGTACTACCGTCATTATTTTGCCCCAAAACATATGCATAGGCACCTAACCGTCCGGTGTAGACTGGTTCCCATACCGCTGTGTAGGCACCCACTTAGTTCCCCCCTTGCCTGTAACTGTACATTTGACACAATGTGAATGTGAAAATGAGAATGGCCAGAACAAGAATGACACAAACCGTACCCCTCAACTACCCAGAGGTCAGAGGCCTACTGTAAGCACTACATATTGTTTTGCAAGTCACTTCTTGTGACATAGGCAATTAATTTTTCTGGCCAAATAGATGCCCACACGCTGTGTTTTTCCCTGCTGGAAACCTCAACATCATCTATCAGATATTAATATACATCTACTAATGTCAGATATTGAGCCTTGGTGACAACTCCATCACAGAGTGCGTGTGTCAAACTGACACTCACATGACATGTGTGTACTATTAGGGTTATCCAGAAACCAGACATGTTAAATGACGGAGAAACATTATCCAGCAAGAAAACATCATCACAGGTGTATGTGGTGGACAAACCACCCCACCAACCACCCCATGTTTGCATATGCTACCAACATGCACTATGAGGTCATCATCAACAAACATAGATGTCTGCACTGAGGTGGCAGCACATGTACAACATGTGCATATAACGGTCATAGACTGTGAGGATAATCATGATGTAGGGTTAATGTTTCTAGTCGTACCAGACGTACAAAAACATGTAATAATGTATACCAACACCAGTCCTGTGACTAACATCAATCATATGCAAAGTGCATGTGTCAAACTATATAAAACCTCTACTGTGATCACAAATAGAAACATGTATAATGACTACAGAAATAAAAGACCCGGACAGACTCACCCAGCAAGATACATTCGCCAAAACGTCCCTCCTCAAATTGTGTGAATATTGCCGAGTGATGCAGGATATAGAGTCATGGGTGGACCCGTGCAAAACCTAGGGACCACATTCAGAATATGCTGATTTGCATCACATACAACCTGAACATTCAGGGAATGGTAGTGTTTGCGGTTGCGGTACGCTACCTCCCTGTCTCTAGGCGGGACCAGGGCAACATGTGTGCAATCAATAGCTCCCATCACGTGTGGTTATCCCGGCTAATGCCTCAAAGGCCTGGTTCAGGCGTTCCACCATTGTTGCCTAGTGTGGGGTATGGCTATGTAATCCCCCATCCGGCTGACCATGGCACGCAGTACCTGGTGGAGACATCGTGAGAAGGTGGGCCGGCTCATGCCACCCACTGCGGCCACAGATGTCTGAAAACAGCCGGAGGCAAAAGAAAATGTAAGGCAGCAAGGAGCTTGACTAAAAAGGTATGGCATTGGACCGATCAGTCAGGGGCTCGAGGTCAGGTCTAAGATCCTCATAGAGACCCCTAATAGCCCTTGTGCTCAGTCGGTAAAAGGGAGATGACCTGGTCCTCTCGCATGTCATAGAGCTGGGGACGGGGCCTGTAGAGGCGTGGCTGCCGAGCCTGCCACCTCGGCACACCTCCTGCGCCGTGCACGAACAACACAGGCTTGGACCGCCACCACAGCTGCAGGTCTGAGTTGCTGCGGGAGATACCCATGCCCTGTGCCCCAGCCCCATCGACACCATCTCCCGTGTCCGGCAACCCAAGCATCTGCCCACTGCACAGGACACATGCAGCAGCATAGGACATGCGCCATAAACTCCTCCCACCAAACTAAGAAACAAATAACTATGTCACACACAATAAACTATCTAAGCACTGTACAAACTACAAGACACACCAGACCATACACACACAAGACAATACAATCCTCAATACAAACACCAGCCAAACAATCTACACATACACCTGTTCGGACTCCCTTACTGTCTCTCACCAAACACACTTCTACTCTTCTCCGCCTACAACCCTCAACGTCGACAAGCTGTTCTCCCTCACCTATATTTCTTTTTCCTTGCCGTGACGTCCAATGCGCATGCGCATCTGCTCACAGACGAAGGTCTAGAGTCACGCGCATGCGCGACTCTACGCATGGGTGTCGGCATGTGCGTGGTGACACGCAGATGCGCATCGCCTTGCGCATGCGGAAAAAGCACCCAGACGCCCATGCGGGACTCCACGTAATGCGTATGCGTGACCATACACATACGTAGCACTATTTCCCTCGGCGCATGTGTGTGTTGACGCCTGCAAACGCCCATGCGTATGACGTCACACTCACGGCGCACGAGCGCGACGCACGAGCGTGTCCCACCAAATACACGCCTGCACAAATGCGCATGTGCAGAAATCAAACGTGCAAATACCGTATAAATAGGCCTCAACACGTGGCCACACGGTGAGGGATGTTAGAGGAGTTTCACAAACAGACACAGAGGTAAAGAGTGAGCCAGAGCCAGAGGATAGGTTAGCGGTAGTCCAGAGGAAGGAGTGAGACATAAAGGTACAGTGTGCAATAGGGAGTGAGGCTGTGGTGGCAAGACGTCAGAGGAAGGCGGGATATAGAGATTGAAGCAGAGTCTGAGAGAGAGAGGCTGAGGTAGGGGTACGGCACAGGATAGAGGGAGAGGATAAATTAAAAAATCACTGTAGTATCTGTGTACATGTGCTCATTTACTTGACACAGCACCTGTGTTACAGTGTACTGTATTGTGTCCTCTATTGTAGTGTTATTGTTATCTGTTGTGTGTGCTGTGTCCTGCTGTGTGTTGGTGAACGGGGGTTGTTTGAGAGGTGCCTGTGTTCAAGGTGTAGATGGAGAGGGACAGTGACAGAGAGGGCCAGTGTGAGGAGGCGGAGGATGTGGGGCAGCCAGTTGGTGATGAGTCACACAGGGCACAGACTGCACAGCCTAGCCACGAACAGGCAGGGCCATCTGCTGAGCGACAGCCGTCACATTACAGCCAAATGGCCAAAAGAAAAAGGGTCCCTGTGGCCAGCAACACAAAGGAGGAGAGCTGTAAAGTTCAGTGACAGTGAAAACCATATATTACTCTCCCATGTCCTTGACAACTACGATGTATTATTTGGCAGAATGAGCACACGCACATCTGTTGCAAACAGAATGGCAGTGTGGGAGGATCTGCGTACTGCACTGTGTGGGGCAGGGGGCCCCACACGTGATGTAGACAGCTTAAAAAAGAGGTTTTCTGACATCAAGAGAGGTGTCCGTCAGCACATGGTTGCTGTAAGACAACATGCTATGGGCACAGGTGGCGGACCCCCCCTCACACCCACACTCTCGCCCCTGGAACAAGAACTTGCAGCACGGCTGGGAGACATCTACCTTCGTGGACTGCCAGAGGCCCTGGATAGCGCACATCCACATGCAGGTATGTACACTAACTAATCATTTCTTTCTCATGTACAATCTCCATATTCCGTACAGGGCGGTCCTATGCAAATACACTCCCATATGTGTCCACAAACCCCACATCATGTTGCCATCCTGTTGTGATATGTGTGTGCAATATCCTTACCTCACCATTTCTGTTGACATGTCTGGGGTTCACATCCAAACATACCTCCTCAACCCATCCCACGAGAATATGGCATAATGAAGCACACACACACATGAGTCACCAGACACAAAACAACTGTGATTTCCATACACTGCATGACTGTGTTGGTCATTTCAAAGGCATGTTTGTATGACATGACAGCAATACAGTGCTGCATGTGCACCCCAGTGGGCCAAAGGTGATGCCTAGTTGCCATACGCTGCACTATGGGTCACTGCGAGTCACATGTAGCACTGAGACAATCATATGACATACAAATATGACCCATACTCACAAACCAACACACACATGCAGTGATTTGCATAAAGCAGGTGTTAGGGTGGGGGCAGTAACACGCATGTGCGGAAATATGTTACATAACAGAGGAATGGGATGCTATGGGCAAACATGTGCAATGTGACCATGAACAGGAGAAGGGGCGATCTGCCACCTGTGCATGGGCACAGCACACACATGTGTCCCTTACCCAGACACATGGTGGTGACACACACGTATGGGAGTGTGTCCGGTGTCTGGTATGCAGCACACATGAACGGATGCAAAACATCCTGTCTGTGTGTTATGTATCACACATGTATACATATGTGGTTTGCTGAAACATATGTGTGCTCTCTCTGATTCCTCCCAATGCAGGTGACTACAGTCAAATGGGTGCGGAGGAAGAGGAGGAGGAGGGGGCAGAGGAGGAGCAGGAGCAGGATGAGGCGGTGGTGGAAGAGGAGGAGGGGGAGGTCTACATTGCAGCCCTATGAGTCTGATGGAGGCAGAGGCTGCTGTCTCTGGGGGCAGCACAAGTGCTGGCGATGAGTCCCTGGAGCCACACGTGCGCGCCATGACACCATTGCGTGAAGCAGCAATAGAGACCAGCCAACCACCCATGCCAGCAGAACCAACACCTACACCTCTCCCGGAGTTGATGATGGCAGAGATGAGGGCCTATGGTGCATCATCACACCGTGATGCTGAAGGTGGGTGACAATAGACTGTCACAACCACAACACACACACCAGTAGTCCACAGTTGGTGTGTGTGTGTGGTGGCTGTTCAAACATTACCTCCACACGTTACATGTTCTGCTTGATTACCTTAGATGTGTGATACCCAAAGGTTGTAGGGTACCTGAAATGATAGCATTCTACCCCCAATAGAATAGTGTATGTTCAGGTTGATACACATGGATGCAGACATATGAGGAATGTGTCTGACGGCCCAGCACTCTATGACAACATAAATTGATACAGACATTGGGAAAGCTACATCCTGCCGCTCTGCAGATACCCAAATGTCTTGTACACAGCAGGATGACAACTTAGCCATAGTCTGCTGTGTTAATGAGCATATGTTAAGCTATATGACCATTCCTCAATGTCTGCATTTGCGGGTAGCGGGAAACATAGCCATGTCTTTGTAGAGCTCTGATGTCCCCCTCTGTTGCTTCCCCTGCTGTGTCCAAACAGAAAAGCGTGTAAATGTACTACACAAAGGGCAATTTGCTTATCGGCCCCACTTATATGGAACTCTCTCCCTCCCGATGTGCGATTCCTGGATGATTTAAAGGAGTTCAGAAAACAACTGACATTTGTACTCTTCACTGAGTACTATGGCACAGACATCTAACAGTCTCTATTATTATAGCCTGCATGTAACGTGTTTTACTGTAACAGTTCCTTGATGTTGTGTCTCCCAATTTTACCTTCACTCTTAAGTTTAGTCAGTGTATGCCCCCCTGTCTCTGTTCTCCCCTCTTGTGTCTTGGTAACCGCTGTTATTAAGGAAAAGGCGGTATAGAAAACATGTAAAATAAATAAATAACTAAATAACTACACATTTGTTACATGGCCTACATTATCTGGACCAAGGACCCTCCTCTGTGTTACAGTGAGGGTGCACATGTATCACTCAGGAGTCACATATGTGCAGCAGAGGTGCACATGTACAGGTAAGGTGTGTCATCCCTGTGCCTACCAGACATCCCATTGCTTCATTAACATACACATGTCCCTGTCAGAGAATGTTTTTTTCCCTCCACATGTGTCATCAATTGTGATGTCATATCTCGACCTTCCTGTGTTCATCTCCGTTGGTGTCCAGCTGATGTAGTTGTGGCTCGTGCATGCGCAAGCTCCCCTACACGATGGTTATGTGAGAGCTGTCATTGGCCAATCCTGTTGCCACAGCTGTAGTATATGGGTGTTTCACCACAGCCTGTAAATCGTTGTGAGGGCATACCACATCTACGTCGTGTGATGTGCCCTGTGGGTTTGTCTGCCTGCCATATACTACTGTGGACATTATGTATATTGGCCCTCTCCATTTCTGTGATTGAGTCTGCCCTATCACATCACCAATCGTGTGGCATGTACATTAAATGTTTGTGTATGGCGTTGGAGTAGTGGAGATGTATGGAATATAACACGCTGTATCCCATGCACAGGCAGTCGACGTGTTCTGGAGCGGATACGCCTTGCAGTGGAGCAAAACACAAGGCAGGTGTGTGGTGAGATCCATCAATTACATGAGGCGGTCCAAAACATGCCCGTCACCCGGATATGTGAGGCCCTTGAGGGCATGCTGGATGTTATGCGCCGACTTGCTCCTGCACCACCACCAGCACGGGTTCGAGAAGAGGGTCGTGGCCGGGGGAGGGGGGAGGGGGCCCGACGTGTCAGGCGTGGCCGACCACGTCGCCAATAATGAAACATGATATATGCAATAACATGGTATAATCCTAGTTTTTGTTGATCTTACAATGCTCAGTTAGAGCAATTATGTATCCAGTACAACATGTTTTTGAGGTGTTTGTTATGTGTGTCATGTCAATAGCTTACATATGCAGATCATATGTTGTGTGGGTGTCAGGTGACACTTAAATTTGTAACGCACACACATTAGAATATCCATGTGTATATGGAAAGCTAATTATGAGACTTACTCTGTGACAATAAACAGCTGTATTACTATACATACAGTGTGTGTGTCCAATGAGTGTCCATGTTGTCCCATGTGTATCAGGGAGGCGGGGGGTGTTTGTGAAAACCCTAAATGAGCTGCGCCCAGGTCATCTAGTGATGGGTACAGTAGATGACCCACACACAGGTTCCCTGCTGCAAATACCTCAACAGAGTCAGCTACGATTGTCATGCTGCACAGACATGTGATGTGTCACGTGCACCTTGTTTCCCAACATCCTTGGGGATGCAGCGGCACAGTGTGCACAGACATCCATGTGGTCACAGGGGGACTATGTTCCCAATGGCGTGTTTACGTCACATACTCATCGCCGTGTGAAACCCATCATAGAACACTCATTGGTGGCATATATGTGGCTTTTTTTCCCTTGACCACATCAATAATCTCCTGCCTCCCAACACACCATAGGTACGTCTGTGACAGAGGCAGATATGGGTGGTCTGCCTATGTTTGGGACTCAGATATGTGAAGACCTTTGTTCCACATAGGACCATTCCTGTGCCATGTACATCAGTGAGACAGCTGCTACGTTGCAATGGTTACTGTAGACCCCTAATTATGAACATCTACACCTTATTTGGGGGGTGCTGTTGGTTTCACACACATGTTTGCACCACAGAAACATATGTGCACCCACACATATCACATGCTGACATCCGCACACTTTGCCTAGGTCAAACACGTGAGCAATACAGGTTTTTACAAAAATATATTTTATGATGGAAAACAGAACTGGGATAAACTTTACAGACGTGGGAAGGGGGAAAATACCATCACCCTCCCCCCCTCCCCAAACATCCTCCCCTCCCCGCAAACGCCCACACGCAAATATAAAACACACACACACATAAAACAGACACACAGGTGACACCCACCCTCCCCCAGCATGCCCACTGATGGAAGACAGGGCAGCACAGGGCACATGTGGTGACGTCACTAGCACAATCACTGACGCCAGTGACGCCATTGAGGGGGTGCTTGCCGACATGGCAGACGTACCACCTCGGCAACCACCCTCTCAATCACTCCCGCCAGCCACTGCTGAGAGTGACACATCTCATGTATGCGTTGCTCCATCCCATCCAAGGCCACAGACAGGTGGTCCACGCATATGCCACCACACACACACATTGTCAATGCTGTCTGTGTGGTGGCATCTGCATAGGGCCTGTCTGTGGCCCTGGATGGTGGAGGCAACTGCAGTGGCTGGGGGGAGGCCACAGTGCCCTGTGATGCCCTGTCTTCAACATCACTTTCCCAAACCCCTTCTGGGAAATCCTCCACCCCTGATCCCTCCCGAACATCCCCCCCCTCCACATCACCTGCAGCCACCCTCAACCCTGCCTCCCCCACAGACACCCCTTCAGAATGTCCTTCTTGGCCCTCCTGTGTCCTTTCTTCAGGTGATCCAGGTGTTTGCGCCTCCACCACCTCCACCTCATCATCCTCGTCCACCTCCTCCTCCTCCTCCTCCTCCTCCTCCTCTGTGGTGTCCAGGACCACCACCTCTGCATCATGTGGTGTTGGTGTCCTTTGGAAGAGGTGTGCAGAGGTGGTGGCCTCATCCTCGGTGCCATCACCATCTGTGGAACATGACAGCCATCAGCACGTTTCTCTGTCAGAAATATAGCACATCTACATAGGCAGGTAACACAAAGGCATCTCTGATAATGGGGCATAAGTTACAAATACGTGACATTCTCATTATTATACATCATCACCCTTTTGTGAGTTCTCACCCTGGAGGCGCTGAAGGTATGCAGCATGGTGGAGGCGCAGCTCCCTGCCCTTCTTCCGGAGATCCTCGATCTGTGGATATGCAAAGGAAAGGTGAGGGCATTAGTGACTGGTCACCTTCTGCTGGTTTGCCCACACACACACACACACACACACATCACTGTGCACAGGGTCTTGCTGCTTCTGCGACAGTGCTGTGTGTGTGTGTGTCATGTACTGCATAGTTTGTCACCTGTCAGCAGGCAGTTCCATGGGCAACACGCATATGTCATGCCATGGGTTCTCCGCTGGTGACAAGGGAGCCTGTGTGTCACAGCTGACCCTCATCCCTTGTGACGGTGTGTGTCAGCATCCCACAGTGTGAATGCACTGCCCCTCCCCTGTCCAACATGTCTCTCTCAGGTGAGGTATACAGCTGACACAGGGATCAACATTGAGAAAAACGTGTGAGAGTGACACGGACATGGAGTGGGGCCCCCCCCCCCGGGGATTGGGGGGGCTGTTATGTCCTCATGCTGCTGTTACGCCAGGTAAACTCTGACAGGGGTTTGGCTATGCTGTCACCAGATACACACATAACATGGTCTATCACCTGGCTGCAAAGTATATGTACATGCTAGTTTGTTTTCACAGGTGTGCTGATGGACTGTGGCTGCCTTCTTATTCCCCACCTCTGTCTATAGCATCCTGTGTGAGTGTCAGATAAAAGTGGGTGACATCATTTGGGTGTGGCCCAGGGCAGTCAGCCCAACCGGCCATGCCTGGAAGGGCCTTCAGGGAAGCTTACATGGTTCGTGGGGGGTGGCCAGCAAGGCGTCTTATGTATTCATATTTCATTATGGCCTATTGGCAAACGGGGGGAAACCTACAAGTGACATACTCCTGTTATCTCATGGCTCACGTGTGTGTGGGGGGTTATGGAACCTCCATTTGTGTACATTGTGACATATAGGTCAGATGACACACAAACTAAACATACACTGCCACACGTGTTTCACTACAATAACTAGTGTCATGCAATGACAGACACAGTGACCTGCTTGATGTTTGGCAATCCATGACCTAGGAAGAGCCATATTGCACGGCCAACATCACAACACACATACACATTAGTTTGCTTATGATGTCATTGAAAATGGACACTGGGGTGTGTGCTCATGCATCCTGGGGTTTCATCAATATAGATACACATGGAAGGCCTACCTCCTGTTGTTCACAGAACATTCGGGGGTCACAGTACCACCTGCATTAGTTGCTTTGTCTGTGCACATGTGTGCAGTGACACCTGTGGCCAGTGTACATGGCTCCCTCAGCACATCCTGTACATACCCTATCGCACCCTTGCATGACCTTGTAGCAACATTGCACAGTTTGGTGCCAATGATGTTGTCCATGCTAGTCACAGTTACACTGCATGTGCTGTGTTACACACATCTATGTTGAGATTCTCTTTAGACATCCTGGTACTCAACCCCACTGGCAAACTGATATGCAACCAATCATTGGCGGAGTGTGGTGAGAGGAGTCATTGTGTGGGTGGCCCTATTGACTGTGACAGGGGACACTAACATAAACATTCACCTTTGACAGGGCCAACAATATCAATGCTTGCACCACTGGCTGCATTGTGGGAGGTGTGTCATATGGGCAAGCTGCTGGCTATGTGCAACCTACGTTGCACACAGTTGATGTCAGCGTAATGTAGGGGTAGGGGTGGGTATTGTTCCTGTATGGCCTAGGTTATGTTGTTATGTTCATATTCACTGGTTCAGCTGGGCTGACAGAAGGTGTTTTGTGGAAGCAATATCGACAGGGGCCAAACCAACATAACGGCTCTTTGCACCAGTGCTCATGTGTGGGTTTATGTATGTGTTATCCAGCAACATCAGTTGCATGTGTCACTGAAACACCATCAGTGATGTCCATGTGTCTGATGTTGTTGGATTTATCTTAGGTGTTAAGGTTTTGAACCACATTCTGCATGGTGGTATGGGGACATGTCTCTGCTACAGGTTTCTGATAACACATATAATGGCTAAGGGGGATGGGGTGCTGTTACACACATTAACCTCTGCAGCTAGCATATCATCTGGAGACATCACAGACATGTGTGATGAGATATTCACTTCACAAACTATGGTATAGGTCCAACCTACCTGCCATGAACATACACATAATCTTACTGACATACCCACCATAGCTATTGCTGATCTGTCCCCCTGTGGGCTGGTTGTCCTACCACAATTCATCAGCTGCACACACATTAGCAAAAGGGTGACTAACACGACGCATTGCGCAGCTCACAGGAATCCTGGGGATAGGGAGAATGCATATAACCTGTTAGGCACACACAAGCATATCCCCATGGTGCCAGATTAGACACTGGGATGGTCTTCCTGGCCTCCAGGGGATAGGGAGCATAGAGCAAAACTGTTAGTGCACACACAACCATATCTCCATGGTGCCAGATGAGCCACTGTAGTGGCATACCTGGCCTCCAGGGGATAGGGAGCATACAGCAATACTGTTAGAGCACACACAACCATATCTCCATGGTGCCAGATGAGCCACTGTAGTGGCATACCTGGCCTCCAGGGGATAGGGAGCATACAGCACAACTGTTAGTGCACACACAACCATATCTCCATGGTGCCAGATGAGCCACTGTAGTGGCATACCTGGCCTCCAGGGGATAGGGAGCATACAGCAAAACTGTTAGAGCACACACAACCATATCTCCATGGTGCCAGATGAGCCACTGTAGTGGCATACCTGGCCTCCAGGGGATAGGGAGCATACAGCAAAACTGTTAGAGCACACACAACCATATCTCCATGGTGCCAGATGAGCCCTTGCGATTGTCCACATGGAATCCAGGGGATAGG
Source organism: Ichthyophis bannanicus (assembly GCA_033557465.1). NCBI lineage: Eukaryota > Metazoa > Chordata > Amphibia > Gymnophiona > Ichthyophiidae > Ichthyophis > Ichthyophis bannanicus. The sequence goes on along the minus strand of CM066034.1, from coordinate 704,958,414 downwards.
GTGTATGTGTTCACCTGCCCATGCACAGACAAGCATTTTCCATGGGTTTCGTAGAGCCTACTGGGATGAGCTCTATGGACCTCTGCAGTTAGGGGAAGTGTTTGGGGCTCTGACAGCACACAGACCAATATCACAGGGCTGACAGCAAACACACTGTGATGGGCTCTCTGTCCTCCTTGTGATAGGGTGGATGCCTGAAATTGGATGGGCACGCACAAGCATTTCTCCAGGGTGATTGCTAGCCCACTGTGATGGGCGCTGTGGACCCATGCAGATAGGCGTGTGTATTGAACAACATGGCCAACACTGCCCATCTCATCTGGGTGTGTGACATACCATCAATGCTACGTTTCACTTATCCTTGTGCTTGTCCCAGGGTGCTTTGTTACAGGTACTGATCCCACCATATCCATATGTTGTTGTTTCTATTTACATCTGCTGATCTAGGGTCTAGCATAATTACAGTATGTTGTGGCACAGCCATGGCAGCAGCTGACATGCCACAAGGGTAGCATGGACACCTCTATGACCATGTCCATCACCACCTGGGTGCAGGTCACCACACTCACAAATGACACAGATACATTTTGCTATGTCTTCTCATCTTGTGCACATTACTGACTCACAGTACCTCATGACAACAGCATGGATATTTGCAATTAGCACAGGCTACAGATCTCATTTTGAGGTACAGGCGCCATACACTTACCTCACGTGGGTAGTCTGCTTCACTATTGAAGCGTCTTTGCAGACGTTGCCACGCCCTTAGGACCCTGGAGCTGTCCCTGTGCCCGGTGGCCCCTGGGAAGAGCTTGTGCTGGCGTGGTGCGATCAGCCGGGACAGGTGCCTGAGCTCTCGGAGGTTGAAGGAGGGCTTCCTTACTCTGGGCGCCATTTTCAGATATTATCACCTGATTGGACGCAGCGTGCATCACGCCCATGCGTAGGGCACCTGACGCGCAAATTTACGTGCACCTGCGCCACGCATATGGCGCAGTTCAGGAACGTATGGCGTCCATGTGCGCACCGAACGCAGTACGTGCATGTGGCCTACGCAGCTGGCGCATGTTTGCAATATATCACGTGCAACTGCGTCACGCAAATGCGCACAGAAAAGTTTATCGCTAGAACCTGCGCGACACACATTACATATACACTGTTGTGTGTCATTTATCTTATGGAACTGAACACCATTTGCGAATGTTGATGTGTATACACATTTGGGTCTTGAACCTATCAACACATACACAATGGTTCTTTGGCTTCTGTATGATGTGATGTGCTATAGCTTTCACATTGCAATGACTGCCAATAATAAGGGCGATGTTAATTAAAGAAGGTTGCTGTGTGGGTACCCGTTAGTGTACTGGTGCCATATACGGAGTGGCCGTTTCAGGGCGGACATAGACAGACACCAGAGCAAACCTGTGCGTGTCGCAGTAATGTGCGGGGCCCACATTGGCGCGTGGGAAGGCTACGTGGGCCGCTGCTGCATAAACATACAGCAGAGCCGTAGTACAATGGTGATGACACTGACCCATGGTGCAGGGGCCATGGGTTCAACACCCCATTGTGCTCAATGGAAGAGGCCAGCTGCGGCATCAAATGTAGTGGGAAAAAGTGTTGTGGGAGGTATAGTAATTTTGGGCGGCAGAGAGCGGCGCACGGTTTATTTTTAACGGCATGAGTCGGCGCACCGTTCATTGGGGGCGGCAGGGGGCGGCGCACTGTTAGGTTTGGGGGACAGAGGGCGGCGTGCTGATGTATGAGGGGGCAGTCCGATAGTGGGCGGCATAGGTGGCGCACTGATGTGCACAGCAAACAGTAACAGAGCCTTAGCACAATGGTTGGGATACTGACCAATGGTGCAGAGGTCAGGGGTTCAACCCCTCACAGTGCCCAGTGAGCAAGGTTGGCTGGGGCAGTAAGTATTATGGTGAGGTGTGCTGTAGGAGGCCTTATAGTTTATTTTTATTACCCACTACCAGTATACCCGCTCTAACAGCGTGTTAATATATGGAGGCCCGTAAGGCACATGTTACAGTGCACAGTCCGCAAAGGCACCCTAGCAAGTCCCCTATAGGGCACCATGTATGCTGCGCCACAGGATAATGTATAGTGCACGCAATATGGATGGCAACCATAAGGTGGCCTATAGGGCGCCCTATAATGCACCCTCAGAGGCACCCTTATGGGTACAGTATGGCAAGGGTGTGTTTGATGCCATAAACATATGTCCAGTAAAATGTACAATGCTCTGGACAACCCTATCACAGAACCCCTCTGTGGACTTGAACCCATGACCTCCTGCTATAAAGGCAGTGACGGAACCATTGGGCTACGGCACTATAGCTCTGAGTAAGCGCCTGTGTGGCTGCAGAGAGCCTGCACGTCACCCCACAGACAGTCTGCTGCTGTAGACAGGACGGGGTAGGCCACCCGTACCCATGATGCAATGCACATGCAAATCAGCTGCCCACAGATGCACACAAGATGGGGACTGCACCCCAAAAGCTACACGGCATGGTAGGGGGAACTGTCCGTGTCCACCCACACAGAGCCTCGGCCTGGTGGGGGGCCTGAGCGTGAGGACTGCCGGCGAGGGGTAGCTACACACCGTCACATTGTGCAGGTAATGTGCTCACCCTGAGGGTGGGTGGTGGTGCCCAGGACCAGGTCCACATCAACGGCCATGCCAGAGCTCAACATCAGTATTAACCTGTGTGATAAGAAGGTGTTGCAAACTCATCATGGATACCCCTTCTGTCTTAGTTGGTGGTTCTCCCCCCCCCCATAGGTGGGCAACATACCTACCCCCCCCCATGACAAACAGGGTCTCCCATCAACACATCCCCATCCTTTCCCCCCCCCCCCCTTGCACTAATGGCAGTAGAGTGGGCCATCAACCCCTGTCCTGCTGGGGGACAGACACCCTACAGGGCAGTCCAAGCAGCTCCACACACATCCAAAACACACTATCAGACAGACAGTAGGCCTGGATATTCAGGGGTGCACCCCAGCACTATCTGATATTCTCCTGCAGCAGGCCATCAGCTGCTGCACCCTGCAAGGAGCTCCATCAGGACACATACCAGCTGTGCAGAGTCTGCTGGATAGTCCTGATAGGATTGCATGCACCCCAAACTGGGGTGGCAGCACACACAGGGAGATCAGTCCATGAAGAGGCCCCAACAGGAGAGAAATGCTATACAGCACTATGGGGGTGCCTAGCCATGCTGTCATCACTGCACGCTCAGGGTGAGAGTGATCCACCAGCAGCAGATACAGAGGTCAGCCTGTCTGTGTAGGTGGTGGCTGGGCATTACAATGTCCCAGCCAGTGCCCCATGCCCTGTGCAGATGCATCCTGGCCAGCACACCCTGTCTGAGCTATACCCATGGTACCTTGCTGCTCATTATGCACATTGTCAGGCCAATACTGGCAACAGTGCTGGCAGTGTGGCCTGTGGAGGGTGTTTGTAGCCAACACACACTGTATAGACAGACACCCCCCCCCCCTCACCTATGCCAGCATTGTGCTACTATTGGGGGAGTCATTCGACGTGCCCACCACACCAGTCCTGGGAAGGGTACAGGCATGGATATGGTACACAGTACTGCTGCATGTCACTCCCCAGGGTGGTAAATACTGTCAGGGGCCAGACCTGGGGCACGCACCACAGACAGCCGACAGGTTGTTCTGCTGCAGCACAAGGAGCAAACAGTGCTGAGCGTAGGACTGTCTACCTGCCAGTACCCACATCAAACGTTTGTGGTCTGTGTACCGTGTACCCAGGTATAGGGTGGCATTGCTAGGGTACGCAGGAGCTAGATCTGGGAGATGCCCCCCCAGGGGGCTTTTCCAATGTGGCCTGTGGGTGTGGGTGCGTCTGGACCTTTGCCTCTTGCTTTACGGCAGAGTGTCCCTACTCCAGTCCTGGTGTTCCAGACACTGTTCGGGCCTTCATGCTGTCCCCTATGAATATGCATGGGCTACAGTTGCATAGCATGGGGGTGGTGCAGACATCTGCAGCACAGGCATCTGTCTTAGGGGAAGCATGGAACCTGAATGGTGTTTGGCCCTCCAGGACTGCATTTGGGAGACTCTGCTGGAGATAATGTGCCTGTTTATGGTGTCTGTGTTTGGTGTGGTAAAAGATAGGCGTATTGACCATGCCTATGTTCCCAGCAATAAAGGTTTGTCCTTACTACCATGGTGTAGCTGTGGGGTGAATATGTGGACAGGGTTGGCGGTAGCTGCAGCTGGGCTCTGAACCTGTGACCCTCTGTTCTTGCACACACTGTCTGTGTGCACTGCACCACCGTGTAGCCACTGATTGGCTGCAATCCCTGGGTGGTCCATGACTGTACATCCGACAGGGCCTGTCTGTTGCAGTGGACGGTGCCAGCCTGCACATGGCCTGGCCACTGTCCTCTGTGGCTAGCAGCCACTGCCCCCTCCACCATCTGAACCCTTCCGCCAACATGCTGGCATGTCCTTATCCTTGCAAAGGGATATGACCTGATTGCGTAGTGTAACCCCAGGACTGTATTTGGCTCACATGGTATAGCGGTCTAGCTGTTGTTCTTTAGCAAGGTTTTTGTGGAACATGGGCCACCCATTACGTGATCATGACCAGGGACACAATTGGCCCTTGGCACGTGGGGTGAAGGCATGTACAGGCACATCTGTCGTACATAACCTCTACCTACTTAACCTCTACCTACGTGTCCTTGGCCCCTACAGTTGTGGCACTACAGGACTGCATTTGGGGGACGCGGCTGTTGGTGATGCACATTGTGCTGGTGTGTGTGGTGTAGGGTAAAATATGGGTGTTTGCAACATGCTTTTGTTCTGTGCAATAAAGGGGTGTCTCTGCTATCTGTGTTTAGTGGTGGGTTAAATATTGGGATTGTGCTGGCATGTGCCACAGCTGGGATTTGAACGTGTGACCCTCTGGTCCTAGAGGTACCGGCTCTGTCCACTGCACCACACTGTGGCCACAGAGACAGTGCAGTCCCTGGAGATAGTAGACCTGGCAGGGTGGGGTTCCAAAACCTGCTCTGCACATTATTACTGTGAGCTCCTTCACCCTGTCTGGTGACAAACGTGCAAATATAACACGGGTATGACGTCCGAACAGAGGGGGATAGCATATTCCCATGCTGGGCAACAGTGCTATTGATGGACAACCATAAGTAACACTCCCAGGAGGGGTCCAATACACGGAGACGTTTTTGGAGGTGTCTCCGCTCCGTGCCCCTTTCCAAACAACTGTTATTTTATTTTTTAGGAGCTCTGCTGGGTGTGTTTTTAACTTTTGCGCATTACTATACCTGTTCCCCAGCTGATTTACTATTTTAATGCTTTTGTTGTGGTAATTTCCTCTTTTTCATTGCAGTTTTGTGCTGTGCACATGTATCACACTGCTGACGTTTTGCATGTTTCCCCGGTTTTGCTGTACATTGCTGACGGAAATGGTTTCTCTTCCCTTTATATGCCCTCTACCGCGAGTGTTTCACTCGCGCTATTTTTTACATGTAAATTCGGGCCCGATACCGTGCGGGGAGCCTCTCCCCTCCCACTCTCCACCCATTGACCCCGTCCCTCCGCCCCTCCGGAGCCTTCCTCCGCCCTCCTTTAGCCGTTCCACGCCTCTATCGGACATTTGCGGGCCCGCACTTGTACGGGGCCCGTTACTGAACCGCGTACCTGTGCGGGGGTGACACGCACGTGTGCGGGGCGTTTAAACGTGTTTCTGCGCGTTTCAATGCCGCGTTACCGTGCGCTATTTTGCGCCGCGCAGATTTGCGGACTTTAGTAAACATGCCCCTTAGTCCCCAATTATCATATGTGCTCTAGAATAACATTTCCTAAGCCAACAAATTTCTTGCACCCAGGTACCTCAAGAAACCTTGGGCCTGATATTCTATGTGATTAATGTGGTTAGCAGAACTGCTGTGTTAATCGCAGTGGCCCGAATATTTAATGGCACTAATGAGGTTAGTGCCGCTGAATATCTGTGGGTGCTACCACCAGGTGCTCCGATGCTAGCCGGCTAGCTTCGGGGCACTCCATGACTGGAGTGGGGGCGTCACCTGGGGATAACAGGATAGTGGTGATATTCAGCTGCTGCCCAGTTATCCCTTGGTGGCAAACGTTAGGCACATTAAAGGATGCCCTAACTTTTTCAGACGAAGCTAATTGGGCAGCAGCTGAATGTCGCAGCTGCTCGGTTAGCTTCCGCGCTATCTGCCAACCCGGACAGTCAATGCTAGTTGCCTGATATGACCCCAGCACTGAATATTCAGGTCTAGAGTTTATCAGTGATGGCTAGTTGGTTTCAAAGGATTATCTGCTGCTGCTGAATATCGGACTCCTTTACAAGCATCTGCAGAACTGCCTTCTGTAAATTAAACAGCAAGGCAGATTTTCCCAATAAACCCCACTTGCAAAATCTTTGGGGATATCCCATCACCCCAACTGAACACTAATGCCCAAAACCTTTTGTCCTCCTTGTTTTGGGGTCTTCCCGTCAATTTTTATGCCACTTTACCCATGTCCTGGTACCTTTGGATCTCCATACCAACATTGGTGCTGCTTTATATCTCTTCCAATGCCTTAGAATTTCTTTGCTGATGTTGGTACTGCTTTAACTTTGGTACTTTCATGTCAATACGGGTGCAGTTTTATACCTTTTCTGGTGCATTAGGTCTTCCTGCTAATTTGATTCTATTTTGCCCCCTCCCCATGCCTTGGGGGGGGGGGTGTCTTTATTCTTCTGTTTATTTATTTACAGTCTCTTATATACCGCGCTTTTCAGTATCAGTGCGGTTCACAGACAACAAAATTTGCATCAAAATAAAGATCTTGTGCTTACATTGTAACAGGGTTTGTGAACTTGGAGCTGTAAAAGAGTAACTATCTACAAGTTAACAACAGTGGTTATAAAACTATTTACAGTTTATATACAAGATGGCCATGTAAATCAGTTTATAAATCAAGATGGCCATGTAAATCAGTTTATAAATCAAAGGCCATGTAATTAACAATCGATGCGGGTGTGCCTGGTGGCAGATCTGTTGTGTACACCGTTGTAAGTTAAGTTGTTGGAGTGTCAGAGGCTGCGTGAGTGAGTTGGGGTGCGGGAGGTAGTTGTGTTAGAGTAGGGTGGATGAAGTGAAGGCTGAACAGATGATGCTTAAGGGCCTTTCTGAACTGTGAGAGGTCTCGGATAGATCGGATATGAGGTGGGAGTTTATTCCAGCAACTCTGGGCATAGAATGTAAAGGCCCTGTTCCTAGTTGTTTGAGTACATTTAGTTGTCTCAACTGGAATAATCAGTGTATTGGCTGCTACTGCCCTTCTCAGCCTGTTATTGGGGGTAATGGAGATGAGTGCAGATAAGGATGAGGATGATAACCGGTAAATTGCTTTAAAAGATAGTAGTAGTGCTTTGTAGGTGATCCTGCAGTGCAATGGTAGCCAATGTAAATCCATAAGTATGGGCGTGATGTGATCTATTCTGGACATGCCGGTGAGAATGCGGGCTGCTGCATTCATTCAGGGCCGGCCCGTCCATTGAGCGAGAATGTTTTTTGCACAGGGCCCCGCGTTTCAGGGGGCCCCGCGCAAAAAACATTCTAATCCTAAAGTAAAATTTTTAAAAAGAAAAAAGAAGTTGTCTTCTCCGGCAGCCGGGGCCGCCGCGGCAGAATCGAGTGTGCCGCGGGGCCCCCCCTGCCCAGCAGAGCCTGCCCTCCCGAGCCTGCCCTCCCCTTTATCACCTGTCTTCGCAGCTCTAATCAAACGCGCCGGCTTTCAGAGCGCGAGGGAGAGTTTCTCCCTCGCTGCTCTATTAAGCCCGCGGGGGCTGATGGGAAGTTCCCATCAGCCCCCGCGGGCTTAACAGAGCCGCGAAAGGGAAACTAGCCCTTTCGCGCTCTGAAAGCCGGCGCGGTGGATTAGAGCTGCGAAGACAGGTGATAAAGGGGAGGGCAGGCTCGGGAGGGCAGGCTCTGCTGGGCCGGGGGGGCCCCGCGGCACACTCGATTCTGCCGCGGCGGCCCCGGCTGCTGGAGAAGACAACTTCTTTTTTTAAAAAAATTTCCCTGGGCTGGGCTGGGCGTTAGGAGTGGTGATGGGCTATGGGGGGCGGGGGGCGGGGGTTAGGAGTGGTGATGGGCTATGGGGGGCTGGGGGGGGGGGGTTAGGAGTGGTGATGGGCTATGGGGGGCTGGGGGGGGGTTAGGAGTGGTGATGGGCTATGGGGGGGCTGGGGGAGGGTTAAGAGTGGTGATGGGCTGGGGGGGTTAAGAGTGGTGATGGGCTATGGGGGGCTGGGGGGGGTTAAGAGTGGTGATGGGCTATGGGGGGGCTGGGGGGGTTAAGAGTGGTGATGGGCTGGGGGGTTAAGAGTGGTGATGGGCTATGGGGGGGCTGGGGGGGGTTAGGAGTGGTGATGGGCTATGGGGGGCTGGGGGGTTTAAGAGTGGTGATGGGCTATGGGGGGGCTGGGGGGGTTAGGAGTGGTGATGGGCTATGGGGGGGCTGGGGGGGTTAGGAGTGGTGATGGGCTATGGGGGCTGGGGGGGTTTAAGAGTGGTGATGGGCTATGGGGGGACTGGGGGGGTAGGAGTGGTGATGGGCTATGGGGGCCTGGGGGGGGTTAGGAGTGGTGATGGGCTATGGGGGGGCTGGGGGGGGTTTAAGAGTGGTGATGGGCTATGGGGGGGCTGGGGGGGTTAGGAGTGGTGATGGGCTATGGGGGCGGGGGGGGTTTAGGTGTGGTGATGGGCTCTGGGGGGACTGGGGGGTGAGGAGTGGTGATGGGCTATGGGGGCCTGGGGGGGGGTTAGGAGTGGTGATGGGCTATGGGGGGGCCTGGGGGGGGGTTAGGAGTGGTGATGGGCTATGGGGGGGCTGGGGGGGTTAGGAGTGGTGATGGGCTATGGGGGCGCTAAGTCTGTATATGGGCTGATGGGATCAGGACTGAAAGTGAGTTGATGGGGAGGTTAGGACTGGTAATGGGGTATGGGAGGGCTTAAACTGAAACTTGGGTGAGGGGGATTAGGACTGGAAATGGGCTGGTGGGATTAGGACTGGGAGTGGGCTGGTGGGATTAGGACTGGGAGTGGGCTATGGGGGGCTAGGACTGGTAATGGGTTGGAGGGGTTGCTAGGACTGGAAATGGGCTGGGGGGAATTAAGACTGGAGGTGGGCTGATGGGGTTAGGACTAGTAATGGGCTGTGGGCTGTTGGGGTGGGGGTTAGGACTGGTAATGGGCTATGGGGGGGCTAGGACTGGAAATGGGCTGATGGGGGGGTTAACACTGGAGGTGGGCTGATGGGCTTAGGACTGGTAATGGGCTGGTGGGATTAGGACTGGGAGTGGGCTATGGGGGGCTAGGACTGGTAATGGGTTGGGGGGTTGCTAGGACTGGAAATGGGCTGGGGGGATTAAGACTGGAGGTGGGCTGATGGGGTTAGGACTGGTAATGGGCTGTGGGCTGTTGGGGGGGGTTAGGACTGGTAATGGGCTATGGGGGGCTGACTGGAAATGGGCTGATGGGGGGGTTAGGACTGGAAGTGGGCTGATGGGGGGGTTAGGACTGGAAGTGGGTTGATGGGGGGGGGGCTAGGACTGGTATTGGGTTGGGGGGTTGCTAGGACTGGAAATGGGCTGATGGGGGCTAGGACTGGAAATGGGCTGATGCAGGGACAAGAAGGGAATGGATGCTGGGTGAGACTGGAACTAGAAGGGAGCTGATGTTGGGGGAGGATTAGAATGGGATGGGGCTGGGAGAGTAAAATGGAGAGGGGAAAAATATTTTGTGTGGTAGGGGTAAAAAATCTACACTTAGCTGGGTATTGGGAGAGTAAGTGGGGATTGAGGATGGAGGGGTAAAATGTGAGTGGATGAAATAGGAATGAGGAAAGAGCAAAAGGAGAAAGATTAGTATGTTAAAGCAGATGTAGAGAGAGAGAGAATGGAAAAAAAACTAGAAGAGAGAAGAGACAGCAGATGATGGAGAGTTAGCAGAAAACATGAAGAAACCAGAAGAAAGTGGCTGGAGCAATTGCAACCGGAAAAAAATGCACAAAAGGTAGAAAGATATCTCTTTATTTTGAATTTATTAACTGGAATATGAAAGCTCTGGGAAATGTGCATCATTAACGTCTGCGCTTTGTTTGGTACAAGAGGAAATTAATTTATAGTTTTATTTCTACAGTTGTTGTACATTCCAAGTTTGGCTTTTGGGGTTCCCAGTTTAATTATTGCCTTCCTGTTTCTAAATTGTGATTCCTTGTTTGGTGATGGTCTATGTTCTGCATGTGTAACTGAGCTGAGGTATTCTGTTTATGTAATTCCTATTTGACATTGCCACTTGTTCTCTTTCCCCAGTAGGTCATGTATTGTTTTTCTCTGAAATGTATTGGTTTAATATTTGCAGTGTTGCCTTTTGATAGGTAGGGTATGGTGCTTTGTGAGTTCTGGTAGTGCTGTTAGGATACGGCGGGTTTGCTATGGGTTCTAAATGGGCAGTGTTTGTAGTAGTTCCTAATGTGCCTGGCGGTTGGCACTGGATTATAGTAATGTAGAAATCTTTTAGTCTGTCTTTATCCATACACACACTAACTTTTAGTAAACATGTCTCTTAATGAATGTTAGCATTATGCAAATATTTATGCAAATAAGGCCACTTATGCAAATGAGGCCCCACACCGAGTCTCCGCACATGGCCCCGCACCCCCCTTGGGCCGCCCCTGCATTCATTGCCATTTGCAGCGGATTGAGGGTGCTTTTGGGGAGACCGTGTAGGATGATGTTGGCATAATCGAAATGTGGAGTTACAAGCGTCTGGAATATTGTTCTGGAATCGTCTGGAGCTAGGAGAAGTCTTAAGTGTCTTAACTTCATTATTTTGTTGTAAATGGATTTGTTGGTATTCTTTATGTGTTCCTTGAAGTTGAGCTGTTGGTCGATTGTGACACCTAGGTAGCGTATCACAGATTTACATGGGAGCTCTGCATCTCGCACCTTCAAGGTAGTAGGGGGAGAAAAGTTCTTGTTCTTGGTTATGAATAGAACCTCGGTTTTCTATTTGTTTGTGCTACTTTCCCCCCTCCAACAGCTTGGAGTTTTCATGCTACTCTATAGTAAGTGCCCATCTTCCAGTGCCATTATTTCCCTTTTGAACAAAAAGAACATTTCTTATTTGGCATCTTGACCCTTTAGCAATAGCATTACCAGACTACTGCTAGGGATCAGAGCCATTGTTTTGAACCGGGGCAGCAATGGGACAGAAGTATCTGAAGATCACTCCTGCCCTGTTACTAACCTACCTGAGACATCCCCAGTGTCAAGGGAGGATGGGGGTTGGGGATGCTGATTTGGTGCCAGGATGCTCATGCAGGATGGGGTATACATATCAGAGCTTGGGACATTCATTGGGGAGGAGTAGGAGAATGCTGACTGGGCAATCAGGGTTTTCTTTTTGACACTACCAGCCATACTAACTGGGTATTTTTGAAACCCTATTCACAATTTGTATAGTTAAGCATTTTTTAAGGGTCTTCAATTCAGTGCTGACTCAGCAGCCCCCTGGGTTTTCTTGGCAAGGCCTTTTCTTCCAAGGCAATGGAGGGTAAAGTGACTTACCCAAGACATGTTAGGGTGTTCAAACCCAGATATTTTAGTTTGTAGGCTGTTGCTCTAACCACTAGGCTACTTCTTCACTCTATAATTAAGCATATACACATGAAAATTGCATCTATGGGGTATGTTTACTAAATGGCAGTAAAGGAGCATCTTTTCCAGTGCGTTGACAGCCGGAAGAAGGGGTTACTGTGTGCTGAGTGTGCTAGGCATGTCAGAGGCGTTCCGGTGTTAAGGGGTGCTAGTGGACACTTACCGTGTGGTAATAGCACATTCTGCATTAAAGAATGGTAGTGGACACTTACCATGTGGTAAGAGGACATTAAGGGGTGGTAGTGGACACTTACCATGTGGTAACAGCACATGCTGCAGATAGGTGTCTGGCATGCACCTTAATGCAGAAAAGCCACTGAAAAGCTGAAAGGGGGACAGGGAAGCCATTGGAGAAGGTATGGATGCAAGCACAATTGGTAGCTGATGGAGTTGACTCACCTGATGCCTAGCAATGTGGCAGTATGTGTGATGAGCATGTTTGACCATAAAGCAGGCTTATGCTGTTGACTAGGTGAGATAAATGGCTGCCTAGTGATGATGGTCAGTATGGGTGTTGGCTGTGTCATGGTTGGGTGGTGGCGGCAGCGGAGTCAGTGGAGGGGATGCAGCAGCAAGGGACACTGTGACAGGCATGCAGTCCTAGATGCACCTGAAAGCATATACTGTACCATAAGCTACATTATAGTGTCTGTGAGGTGTGGACATGTATCCAGATGTACTGTCAGTGTGTGGCATGCCATAGGCCAGGAAGTGTCTCTGTGGAGGCAGCATGTGCCTGATGTGGGCAACAAAGGGAGGATTGTCCATTAGTGCGCATGTGGAGCAGTCAAAAGAGAGGTGTGCATGAAATGGCTAACTTCTGCAAATGACCCCTGAGGGCCATGGTGGGGAAGCTTACTGCCAGTAAGCTGCCCCACCATGAATCTCCCTGATGGACAAATGGTGGGTGCAGGTCTGTGCCATCGATCATCCAAGCAGAGAATTTGCATTGTGCATGGTGAGTGGATGTATGGGATTATATAGGCCCAAAGCATTTGGTGTGTATGAAACAAAAGTAGCAGTACCATGGGCTACATGAAACACCATTTGTGAGGTTGGGACTGGTGCCTTAGCCTGTGCAACTGCAAGACAATATACCAGACAGAGTGGCATGATAGAAAAGGACAAGTTGAGCCCTGGAAACAGCACAAGCACTGGCAAGTTAAATGCAAGGCATTGATAAGGCAGGCAAAGACAGAATTTGAGAAGAAGCTTGCTGTGGAAGCAAAAATGCATAATAAAGACTTTTTCAAGTACATTCGTAGCAAAAAATCTGTGAGAGAGTCAGTTGGATCATTAGATGATAGAGGGGTAAAAGGGGCACTAATTGGGGACAAGACCATAGCGGAGAGACTGAATGAATTCTTTGCTTAGGTCTTTACTGAGGAAGATGTAGGGATGTTACCCATGACTGAAGTGGTATTTAAAGGTGATACTGCAGAAGAATTGAAAGAAATATCGATACACCGGGAAGATGTATTACAACTATTTGATAAACTGAAGAGTAGCAAATCACCTGGACCGGATGGTATAAATCCAAGGGTGTTGAAAGAACTGAAATATGAGATTGCAGACCTGCTATTAGTAACCTGTGATCTATCGTTAAAATCATCTGTAATACCTGAAGATTAGAGGATGACCAATGTAATGCCAATTTTTAAAAAGGGTTCCAAGGGTGATCCTGGAAACTACAGACTGATGAGCCTGACGTCAGTACCGGGAAAAATGGTAGAAACCATAATAAAGAACAAAATTACTGAACATGTAGACAGCCAACATGGCTTTAGACAAGGAAGATCTTGTCTTACTAATCTGTTATGTTTTTTGAACGTGTGAATAAACAGGTAGACAAAGGTCAATCAGTTGATATAGTGTATCTGGACTTTCAGAAAGCCTTTAACAAGGTCCCTTAACAAAGACTTTTGGCAAAACTAAAAAGTCATGGGATAGGAGGCAGTGTACTATTGTGGATCTTAGTGTAGCTGGATTTAAAAAAGGTTTGGACAAGTTCTTGGAGGAAAGGTCCATAAACCATTATTAAAAGGGACACAGGATATCACTGCTTGACCCAATGCAAGAATTGTGTAATCTGTGTCTTTTGGGGAAACTGCTAGGTACTTATGACCTAGACTGGCCACTGTTGGAAACAGGATACTGGGCTTGATGGACCTTGGTCTGACCTAGTATGGCATATCTTATGTTCTTATAATGATGGCAGAATAGTGCAGTGGATGGCTATGCAACAAGTGTTAGGTACCTGATTGTACAAGATATTTATTTATTTGGTTTTCATTTGTATACTGCTACTTCCAGCGATCAATAGCGGTTTACTTTGCACAGCAAAATTGGTTACATATGATAGGAATCAATATTGTTTATATTTTCATTGTGGGATAATTGTATATACATTTATACATTTTGTATTTTTTTTACATAGTTTGAGACATGTACAATTGCGTTTATATGGCTGAAAATATATAAATTTATAGTAGCAACGAAATAGGTTCTTAAAGCTCTTGTTCATTTGGGTTACGAGGTGTGGTTCATTCTGCATTACCTAAGTTAAGCTATAATGTTCCTGGAAGAGGTTGGTCATTAGTTTTTTCCTAAAGTCCTGTAGGTCGCTGTTCGACCTAAGTTCGTCTGGTAACTGATTCCATAACGTGGGTGCTGAATATGATATATCCTCCTTATATAAAGGTGGGAGGTCACAATAATGGCAAAACAGAAACACATCCATACCAGTTGACCCAGACAACTGCTGCGTATACATCACTGACCCGTTGCAATGTGTCGCGGCAGAGCCACTAAAGCCATGCTCACAGATGTCCATGATGGGGAATGCCATGTTAGGCTATCCAACGTGTGGCCATAACACATAGAAATGTAGAAGAATGATTGTCTTCAGGTCACAGCAGAGCCAGGACTGTGCAAGGGCACCCAGGCACAAAATGAACAAGTGGGAATCAAACCTTGACCTTTGACCATGGCAACTGGTTCACCAACTAGTAGGCTACACCTCCACGCAGATGGGTATAGCCTGCACATTTCTGATCAAATTGTTTGCTGTCTGTGCCAGTATAGGCTGGACCCTCCACTACCCATGAGACACTGCACATGCAAAACAGCGGTCTGCATTTGAAGAACCAATGGAGAATGCACTGATACAGCATATCATTTCAGTAAGAAGCACTGGCTGTGTGTGCTTCATACACATAACCACAGCATGTCATGCTGCTGAGTGGTTTCAGATGTCCCGTTCCACGTGCAGGACCCAAAAGGCAGGCAGAGCTCCGGAGTCTCAATGCGTGGATGAGACAATGGTGCAGAGATGAGGGGTTTGGATTTGTTAGGAACTGGGGTACATTCTGGGGAAAGGAGGGGCTCTTCCAAAGGGATGGGCTTCACCTTAACCGGGATGGAACCAGGCTGCTGGCTCTATCTCCTTTAAAAAGGCGATAGAGCAACTTTTAAACTAGATAATAGGGGAAAGCCGACAGTCGCCCAAGAGCGGATGGTTCGGAAGAATGTATCCTTGAAGGATACTACCAAAAGCAGAGAGGTTCCAAAAAAGAGTAAAGTAGCCTAAATGCCCTCGAGTATGGAGCAGACAGAGCTTAAAGATCTCAAATTACCCATGTCTACCAATAGCCAAATTAATATGAATTAAAAACAGTCTCTAAAATGCTTGTATGCAAATGCTAGAAGTCTAAAAAATAAGATGGGAGAGTTAGAATATATAGCACTAAATGAGAGATTAGATATGATTGGAATATCAGAGACATGGTGGAAGGAGGACAACCAGTGGGACACTGTGATACCTGGGTACAAACTATATCGTAATGATAGAGCTGATCAAATTGATGGAGGGGTTGCGCTCTATGTTAGAGAGGGCATTGAGTCAGAAAGGATTAAAGTTTTGCAGGAAACAAAATTTGCTGTAGAATCTCTATGGATTGAAATTCCATGTAAAAAGGGGAAGGCGATGGCAGTGGGGGTGTACTATCGACCGCCTGGCCAGAATGAACAAATGGATGATGAAATGCTCAAAAAAATCAAGGAAGCTAGCAAAAGTTACAGCTCGGTAATAATAATGGGTGATTTCAATTACCCCGGTATCGACTGGGTCAGTGTTATGGCAGGACATGCTAAGGAGATAAAGTTCCTAGATGACAAAAATGACTGCTTCTTGGAGCAGCTGGTTCATGAACCGACCAGAGGGGAAGCCATATTAGACCTAGTCCTTAGTGGAACACCAGATCTAGTGCAAGAGATAGGGGTGTTGGGGTCACTTGGCAATAGTGATCATAGCATGATCGCCTTTGATTTAATTAGTGGAGGAGGGTTAGTAAGGAAATCCACAGTACTACCTTTTAACTTTCGAAAGGGAGACTATGATAACATGAGGAAAATAGTTAAGAAAAAACTAAAAGGAGCAGTTGCAAAGGTTAAAGACTTACATCAAGCTTGGGTGTTGTTGAAAAATACTATCTTGGAAGCCCAGACCAGCTGTATTCCACGCTTTAAGAAAAGTGGAAGGAAGTCCAAAAAACTGCCAGCATGGTTTAAAGGTGAGGTCAGAGAGGCTGTTGTTGCCAAAAAGCATCTTTCAGGAAATGGAAAAAAGAGCCAAACGACGAAACCTGGAAACAGCACAAGCACTGGCAGGTCAAATGCAAGGCATTGATAAAGAAGGCAAAGGGAGAATTTGAGAAGAAGCTTGCTGCGGAAGCAAAAACGCAAAATAAAGATTTTTTCAAGAACATTCGTAGCAAAAAACCTGTGAGAGAGTCGGTTGGACCATTAGATGATAGTGGAGTTAAAGGGGCACTAAGAGGCGACAAGGCTATAGCAGAGAGACTGAATTAATTCTTTGCTTTGATCTTTACTGAGGAAGATGTAGGGATGTTACCCATGACTGAAGTGGTATTTAAAGGTGCGGAAGAATTGAAGGAAATATCGATGCATCGGGAAGATGTATTACAACTATTAGATAAACTGAAGAGTAGCAAATCACCTGGGCAGGATGGTATACATCCAAGGTTGTTGAAAGAACTGAAATATGAGATTGCAGACCTGCTATTAGTAATCTGTGAACTATCATTAAAATCATCTCTAATACCTGAAGATTGGAGGATCGCCAATGTAACACCAATTTTTAAAAAGGGTTCCGGCGGGTGATCCGGGAAACTACAGACCGGTGAGCCTCACGTCAGTACCGGGAAAAATGGTAGAAACCATCATAAAGAATAGAATTACTCAGCATGTAGATAGTCATGGCCTAATGGGAGACAGCCAACATGGCTTTTGAAAAGGAAGATATTGTCTTACTAATCTGTTATGTTTTTTTGAAAGTGTGAATAAACAGGTGGACAAAGGTGAGTCGGTTGATATAGTGTATCTGGACTTTCAGAAAGCCTTTGACAAGGTCCCTCATCAGAGACTTTTGGCAAAACTAAAGAGTCATGGGATAGGAGGCAGTGTACTACTGTGGATCAGGAACTGGTTAAAAGATAGAAAGCAGAGGGTTGGGATGTGGGCGGAGCCTGATGTCCAGCGGGTAAGACGCTTCGCGCTGAAGCTCCCGAGAGGCCTACTCAGAATCCTGACTTAATACCTATACAAACTTAATATTTTGCTCCGAGCTTACCGGGGTACCTCGGGGGGGATGGCGGCCCATAAACCAGCGCGCTTGGACTTCGGGTCTCCTTCTTCTTCACACGGAAAACGCTCCAAAACAGAGGTGTCTTCCCCACAGAAGATGGTTCCACTTCGTGAAAACCCCGAAATGCACCTGGAGATTTTAGAGGAAATACGCGGCGTGAAGGAACTGGTGCAGTCCAACGGAGAAGCGCTTCGAGCCATGCGAGAAGACTTCGGAGTGCTCCAGGACCGACTTGAAAGTCTTTCATTACGGCAGGACAACATGGCGGGGTCCTCGACTCGCACGCGGTGCGCTTGGGCAAACTGGACAAGGCTGAGCGCCAGATACAGAATCTTCAAAAGGAGTTAGAAGATAGCAATAATCGAGCCCGTCGCAACAATGTGAGGCTCATTGGAATACCGGAGGGGGCGGAAGCAGGAGATATAAGAGAATTCCTGCTCAAAACTCTTCCCTCCTTGCTGAAGATCACTTTTCATAGAGATCTGGAAATCGATCGAGCACATCGTGTTCCTACCCACATGGCGCTCAACCGAACGACCCCCCGGCCTATTATCTTTCGATTACTACGATATCAACAAGTGGAACAAATTTTAAATGCTGCCCGGGCGAATCATCATCTGGAATTTGAAGGTCATAAAGTCTCCTTCTTCCCTGATTTGGCAAAGCCCACCGTTGACCGTCGGAAGAGACTCCTTGCTTTTCGCCCTCGACTTCAACAACTACAGGCTCGCTTTGGCCTGTTGTATCCAGCGAAGCTCCGAGTGACTCTCCACAACCAAACTAGGACATTCGAAGATCCTGATCTACTATCAACATTTTTAGACTCCAAAGAAGCAGAGCAGATGCGCTAATCCAACAACTTGGACTTATTATCTGCCGGCTCTGTCCGCCATTTTGAAGGGCCCGACGCGGCGGTCATAGCCAAGCACAGAGACTACCTGGACTTTCTTTCTTTCTTTATATGACTTTTTTTTTTTTTTGGTCTCCTATCCCTCCATGATGTGTGCCTCAGTCGGATTCGGAGCACGCACAGTTATACAGGTTATATGTTTTTTCAATTTCGGCCTTCTCTGGGGTTTCTCCCCGCAGACACATGGTCGCCAGTAATTTCTGGGGTTCTGCTTCTTCTCTACCGCACCGCGGTTTTTCTTTTTTAATGTGGGGCGCTTCATTGTATAACATTAGCTTATTTTCTTTCATGTCATGTGTACAGCCAGATACAGTTAATATGAGGGACATTGTGAAATTATGTGCGCTATCATGCTCAGAATTTTTAACCTTTCTGAATGGCCTTATGTAAGATCTTATCACTTAACGTAAAAGGCATCAATAGTCCAATCAAAAGAAAGAAAATCCTTAGCTATCTTAGCCATGAGCATGCTGATTTAGTGTTTCTTCAGGAAACGCATCTAAACTCTGCTGAAACACTGAAACTCAATGCTAAGCCTTACATGGTGGCTGCCTATTCTCCCGCCGTTTCCAAACGGTGTGGGGTAGCCATTCTGGTTAAGAAGTCTTTGCAAGCTACTGTAATGGATACTAGCTCTGATAAGGAGGGTAGATGGGCCCGTGCACACCTTAAGGTTGGAGATAGTGAATTCACGTGTATTTGTATTTATGCCCCGAATGTGGACAACCCTGCTTACTATGCAAGTATTGCGCAGTTGGCACAGGCCTCTGCCAATACTCCATTAATACTTGGTGGCGATTTCAATCAAGTGTTAGACCCTTTGATAGATAGACAACCGCCTAGAACGAGTAGTCCACCCAAGAGTCTTGCTACCCTTACAGCTCTGATGCAAGATCTTGCGCTAGTAGATATATGGAGGCTGCTTCACCCCTCCGACTTAGAGTTCACCTTTTTTTCTGCCCCCCATCACTCACAATCTAGAATAGATTTCTTTCTCATTTCCAAAGCACTGATTTCTCAAGTGGACACGGCTAGGACTCATCCTCTCCATATTTCAGATCATGCTGCCATATCTTTATCATTACATGTCACTACGCGAGACGATTCTCCCCGAGCTTGGTTTTTTGATAGATCCCTACTAGATCAAAAAGATTTTCAGGTTGATATAAAGGCCGCTATCCAAGATTATTTTCATTTTAACTCACCCCATGACACAGCGAGCTGGGCTTGGTGGGAGGGTTTTAAGGCATCTATCCGTGCAACTATAACCAGCTATCAAATTCGGCAGGGGAAACAAAGAAAGCAACACTTACTGATTCTAGAGCAACAGATACAAGCTGGGGAGCGTCTCCTCACGTCCCGTACTGACCCATGTATTTTACTCCGTTTACAACGCCTGCCTCTCACTTGGTTTGCAGCTTGTCGTGCTGTGAGGGCTTGCGTGCATCAGTGATGCTGAGAGCTAAACTATCGGTAGTTTAACTACTGGCAGGGTCTCCCAAGATGGACAGGTCTCAGCTGAGGTGCCAGACGAAGACAAACCACCCATCTGGGCAGCAGCAGAATGGGATAGTGTTGACGGCGGAGGATCACATTTCTGTGACAACGGCAACAACACCAAACTTAAACTGCGCGGAAGGAAGGCCCGGCAATCTACTTCTGTATCTTGCCATGAAAACCCAATGGATAGTTACAACAAAACAAATTGTGCTATGGTGCTGGAAGATGAGACTCCCAGGTCAGAAGGCACTCAACTAGCTACTGGGGAAGAGCTGAAGACTTTTCAGAGTAAAGCCAGCATTTATGATGTGGTTGGATCAAAGCCCTCGGGAAGTCTGACTGCTGATGTAGCTGCGCATGAAATGAGAGTCAGAAGCTGTAAAGATGTCTTACACATTGGAACATGGAACGTACGAAGCATGAACCAAGGGAAGTTGGAGGTGGTCAAGAATGAAATGGAACGTGTACAACTTGATCTGTTGGGTGTCAGCGAACTGAAATGGACTGGCATCGGGCACTTTGCATCAGATGATCACATGGTCTACTATGCTGGAAATGAAAGACAAAGAAGAAATGGTGTTGCATTTATAATAAAGAAGAAACTTGCAAGAACTGTAATGAAATACAATGCAGTCAGCGAACGCTTAATCTCTATTCGTCTACGAGGAATGCCTATCAACACAACTATAATTCAAGTATATGCCCCAACAACAGCTGCAGAAGAGAATGAAATTGAAGAGTTCTATGAACAAGTACAAGCTGAAATTGACAGAACATGCAAACAGGATATCCTGATAGTCATGGGTGACTGGAACGCAAAAGTTGGCAACAAAGAAGAAGGCAAAGTAGTTGGAAAATATGGACTTGGCAACAGAAATGAAGCTGGAGAAAGATTGATAGAATTCTGCAAAACCAATGATCTATTCATCTCAAACACCTTCTTCCAGCAACACAAGCGGCGACTGTACACATGGACTTCACCCAATGGATTGTATAAAAATCAAATTGACTACATCTGTGGAAGTCAACGATGGAAAAGCTCTGTAACATCAACAAAGACAAAACCTGGAGCTGACTGTGGTACAGATCATCAACTACTAGTATGCAAACTCAAGCTAAAGTTGAAAAAGAGCAAACCACTCATGAATGCAGCAAAATATGACCTTGAGAATATACCACTGGAATTTAAAGACTGCCTGCAAAATCGATTTGCTGCTTTAGATACAAATGACAGAGCTCCGGAAGAGTTATGGAATGACGTCAAGAAGGTTGTGCTGGAAGAAAGCGAGAAGTCTCTACAAAAGGTGAAAAAGCAAAAACGGCCAAAATGGATGACGGAAGAAACTCTGAAAATTGCCCAGAAACGCAGAGAAGCTAAAGCCAAAGGAGAAAGAAAGACAATCTCAGAACTCAACAGAGATTTCCAACGTGCAGCAAGACAGGACAAGGAAAAGTACTACAATGACACTTGCAAGGAAATAGAAGCAGAAACTATTAGAGGAAGAACAAGATCGGCTTTCCTAAAGCTGCGAGAGCTAAAGAAAAAGTTCCAGCCTCGAATTGGAATGTTACAAGATGCTCAAGGTTCTATGTTGAATGATGCTGAGAAGATCAAGAAAAGGTGGAAGGAATATACAGAGTTTTTATATGATAAAGATCAAGTGGACCAACAGCCGTTTCAACCTATACCTTATGATCAGGAACCATTGGTGATGAAAGAAGAAGTTGAAGCAGCATTGAAAGCCTTATCAAAGAACAAAGCACCAGGCATTGATGGCATTCCCATAGAAGTATTGCAGCAATCTGATGCAGCTGTTACCGTACTTACAAGGCTCTGCCAAGAAATATGGAAGACAACATCATGGCCAACTGACTGGAAAAGATCTGTGTTTATACCAATACTAAAGAAAGGTGATCCAACTGACTGTGGAAATTATCGCACAATCGCTCTGATCCCACATGCCAGCAAGATTCTACTGAAGATTATTCAAAAGAGACTACAGCCATACCTAGAACAAGAACTACCTGAAGTGCAAGCAGGGTTCAGGAAAGGACGAGGAACGAGAGACATCATTGCGGATGTGAGATGGATCCTTGAAAAGACTAAAGAATACCAAAAGGATATCTATTTGTGCTTTATCGACTATAGCAAGGCTTTTGACTGTGTAAACCATGAGAAACTCTGGGCCACGTTAAGAAGCATGGGTATACCAGAACACCTGATCGTTCTCCTTGCGCAATCTGTACATTGATCAAGAAGCAACAGTTCGAACGGAACAAGGAGAAACAGAATGGTTTAAAATAAGCAAAGGTGTAAGACAAGGCTGCATACTTTCCCCCTACCTGTTTAATTTATATGCAGAACAAATCATCAGAGAAGCAGGACTGTATGAAGACAACAGAGGTGTGAAGATTGGTGGAAGACTCATCAACAACCTTCGCTATGCTGATGATACCACATTACTGGCTGAAAGTGAAGATGATCTGAAACATTTGCTTCTCACAATCAAAGAACATAGTCTTAAAATGGGCCTGCACCTTAATGTAAAGAAGACAAAGATCATGACAACTGGCATAATCAACAGGTTCATCGTTGAAGGAGAAGAAATTGAAATTGTGAACAACTTTAACCTACTTGGATCAACTATCAATAAAGAAGCAACAAGCAGTCAAGAAATCAGACGACGCATTGCTCTTGGCAGAATGGCTATGAAAGACCTAGATAAGATTCTCAAGAGCAGAGATGTCTCTCTCCATACAAAGATTCGACTTGTTCAAGCCATGGTATTTTCAATAACATCATATGGATGTGAAAGCTGGACAGTGAAAAAGACAGACAGGAAGAAAATTGATGCCTTTGAATTATGGTGCTGGCGGCGAATACTGTGTATACCATGGACTGCCCGAAGAACAAACCAGTCGGTACTAGAGGAGATCAAACCTAAGCTTTCTTTAGAAGCTCAGATGACAAGACTTCGACTTTCATACTTCGGACACATCATGCGAAGAGAGAGATCATTAGAGAAAGACATCATGCTTGGCAAGATAGAAGGTCAACGCAAAAGAGGAAGGCCAGCAATGAGATGGATCGCTACAATAACAGCAGCTACGGGTACCAGTCTGTCAACAATGAGCCGCCTAACTGAAGACCGAACACAATTTAGGATAGCTATCCAGAGGGTCGCCATGAGTCGACTCCGACTCGACGGCACTTAACAACAACAACAACAACGCCTGCGTTTTCAATACAATCAGCTTTTGTATACTGCTGCTGCTAAAAATATTGAATCACAACAAGGGATATATTACCGGGAAAATAACCGTGCTGGCAAATTGTTAGCAAATGCCCTGAAAGGTCAAAAAGAAGCCAAGCGTGTTACCGCTCTTCGTAATCCATCGGGGGGGGGGGGGGGGCTTGGTCACTAAAGATACAGAAATCTTAGAACTCTTTCGTGATTTTTATACTCGGCTTTATCAATCTGAATGTGATTTTGAGCCAGAAATATTTGAACGCTTACTTTCAGGGGTACAAAGACCGACCCTATCCGACGAAGATAGAGAGGCCATGGACAAACCATTCACTCTATCAGAAATTCATTCTGCCATCAAGAGATGTGCCACAGGGCGAGCTGCAGGCCCAGACGGTCTCCCTGCTGAATTCTACAAAACCTTTAACGCTGACTTAGCTCCAGTTTTGAAACTTTATTTTTCTGCTCTGGCCGAGGAGGGATCTCCTTCTGGGTCCTTTTCAATGGCAAATGTAGTAGTTTTTGAGAAAGAGGGGAGAGACCCGCAACTAACAGCTAATTATCGTCCAATTTCCCTCCTAAACGCGGACTATAAAATATTTGCCACTATTCTCTCCACCCGGCTCTCTGATAGGATGTCTACCTTAATACACCCAGATCAATGCGGTTTCATTCCTGGTAGATCAACTGCTGACAATGCTCGGACTCTATGTCATGTACTGACTGCCGCAGTTAATCTTGATCGCCCATTTGTTGGCCTCTCACTTGATGCTGAGAAGGCCTTTGATCGCTTAGAATGGCCCTTCCTGTTTGCAACCCTCCACTGGTACGGATTCGGAGAAGGTTTTCTCCGTTGTCTCCGCACCATGTATGCACAGCCTACAGCCAGTATCTGTGCTAATGCTTTAAAGTCTCAGCCATTTCCCCTTCAACGCGGTACTCGCCAGGGATGCCCACTGTCTCCACTTCTTTTCGATCTTGCACTCGAACCCTTAGCTTTACTAATCCGGCAATCGGAGGAGATTCATGGAGTCCCCTTCTCTCATAGGGAAATCAAAATTTCAGCATATGCTGATGACCTTATGCTCTTTGTCTCTATAGACTCAGTGCCGGCTGTCCTAGAGCAAATTGGTAAATATTCACAACTCTCCGGTTATAAGATAAATTGGACCAAGTCGGTAGCCTTTCCACTAAATCCTCTGCTTCATCAGGCAGATATGCAACCCTTTCCCTTTTTATGGCAACCTCGCATGGTCAAATACCTTGGGGTTCACTACTGCTCTCCTTTGGAAGACACTATCTCTTTTAATGCCAAAGACTTAACCTCTAAAGTCCGGGCGCTTACTCACCGTTGGACTCCTTTAACACTTACCTGGTGGGGTCGCCTAGAAACCATAAAAATGATGATTGTTCCGAAAGTGAATTATATTTTAGAAATGTTGCCCTGTCTCCTACCTCGACGTACATATAAAGATATAGAGGGCCTTCTGACTAGATACTTATGGCAAAACAAGACACCTAGGATAGCGAAACATAAGCTGCAAGCAGATAAGGAAAATGGGGGTGTCAGATTCCCTGATTTCCTGAAATACCATCAATCTTTTCTTCTCAAACAAGGCGCTCGTTGGCTGGAAGATCTAGCACCGAGTAGACCTGTGTGGCTAGACATAGAGGAGGACCTTTGCAAACCGATTCCTCTTACTTATCTCCCTGGTATGACTCTCCCATCAGACTCCCACTATCCACCAATGCTTTTAGACACTTTAGGTGCCTTTAATACTCTTATGCAATCTCTAGACTCCCGACTCTGTCCGTTAGACAGGCTCCCGCTTTGGTACAATACTCGATTTCAAATACAAAATAAACCGATGGCGTGGAGCCCCTGGTACACTAGGGGCATTTGGATTCCTAACCAGTTGTTCCATGATGGTCGCTGGAAAACTTTTAGCGAATTGCAAATTGAATTTGGTCTCCCAGCGAAACACTACTTTCAGTTGGTGCAACTTCAGCATTGTCTTCGGAGTGCTAAGGTGCTCCCGCCATCGGAATCCCCTACCCAAGGATTGTCGGAGACTATCCGATCTATCGGGAGTTCACCGGGTGTAGCATCTAACTTTTACAAAACCTTATGTAATGCTATAAATAGAGGTACCCCTAGAGCACAGAAAGCATGGGAGCGAGAATTGCATGTAACCTTGACCCCGGAGCAATGGAGCCTCGTCTGGAGTAGAGTGACACGGGTTTCCCGATCCGCCTCACTCACTCAGACACTCTTCTTTCTAGCCCACCGGTGTTTCTACACTCCTGACAGATTAGCCAAATGGAACACCACTCAGGGCAATAGCTGTTGGACATGCCATGCGGCCATTGGTTCACTACCTCATGTTATGTATGAATGTCCCGCACTACAGTATTACTGGCGTCGGGTCTGGGGTCGTATCCAATCTATTTTGCACTTTCAAGAACCCCTTTCTTGGAGGATAGTGGGACTCCGCTCAGCTGCGGGGATCCCCTCTCTTCCAAAAACGGCTTACTTCCTTTTGGACTTTATGCTGGGCATCGCTATTTCCCTAATTACGAAATACTGGAAAAATAGCTCCCATCTGAGCCCCAATGAATGGTGGAATCATGTCTGTCTCTACAGTAAATATGAACAAATACCTCGTATGTTTGCTTCTTCCGTTCAGACTCCTCATCATCTGTCTAAATGGAAGATGCTCAATGACTATGTTCACACTGCTAAATGCTCTCACCTGACTGTTTAAATTTGTATAAATCTCTGTCCCATGATTATTCTGTATCGCAGATACTATTTCTGTTCGTTTTGATGTACAATCACTGTTGTTTGGAAGCGCTCACATGCTGATATTGTCGGCTTAGAGAAGAAGCATGGGGGTGGGGGGTAATAGGGTTTGCTTTTCCTTATTGTATACTTGTTTTGTCTCCTTTGGTGTGTTGTTTCTTTTGTTTGTTGCAAAATGAAAATAAAAGTTTAAAAAAAAAAAAAAAAGAAAGCAGAGGGTTGGGCTAAATGGCCAATTTTCCCAACGGAGAAAGGTGAATAGTGGTGTACCCCAGGGATCTGTGCTGGGTCCGCTGCTTTTTGACATATTCATAAATGACCTGGAAAGTGGAATAAAGAGTGAGGTTATCAAATTTGCAGATGACAAAAAACTATTTAAAGTTGTTAAAACCCAAGAGGATTGTGGAAAATTGCAAGAGGATCTTGATAAATTGGAATACTGGGCATCAAAATGGCAGATGAAATTTAATGTGGACAAGTACAAAGTTATGCACCTAGGGAAGAACAACCCAAACTATGGTTACACGATGCAAGGTTCCACATTAGGAACTACCACCCAGGAAAAAGATTTAGGCGTCATTGTGGATAACATGTTAAAACCCTCGGCCCAGGGTGCAGCAGCAGCCAAGAGAGCAAATAGAATGCTAGGTATCATAAGGAAAGGAACTCTGGAATTTGTTACCTGAGGATGTAGTAAAGGCTGTTAGTGTAGCTGGGTTTAAAAAAGGTTTGGACAAGTTCCTGGAGGAAAGGTCCATAAAGCATTATTAAGAAGGGACCCAGGATATCAATGCTTGACCCAGTACAAGCATTGCGGCATCTGTGTCTTTTGGGGAAACTGCTAGGTACGTATGACCTAGATTGGCCACTGTTGGAAACAGGATAATGGGCTTGATGGACCTGGCATATCTTATGTTCTTATGTCACCCCGAGCGTGAGGAGGAGTGCCTAGCATCTGGTCCACTGAATTTGCATTTCTAGAGATGGTCTCTGCTAGTGTGTTATATTTTTTCTCTTTGTTTTCTGCATGCTGTTGGTAACAGCTCAGCCCTGTGTTCTGTCCATGTTGGACATTAATCCTCTGATATCAGTGCAGGTTAATTGTCAGTGTGAAAATGTTGCTGCAATGGTCAGCCACTGCAGTGGGGATGAACAGGCTGGTTTGGGGGCTACTGTTCTGCTATGAAGCACTGTTGTCCTAACCACTAAAGACTAAAAATTGACTACAGCACATGCAGTAAGATTGCTCCTGCTGCCCTATGTCAGCACAGTACAACCCAACTGCAGTTCAGCAGTACGTACATAGTATGATCATGAGCACTCTGCCTTGGGATACTCAATATTATCCCCCAGCTGTTTGCTCAGTGAGTAGCTTATCCAGGCAGAAAATGCATCTGCTTCATTAGAACCAGACAGGATAAGAGCTCTGTGTGGCTACATAGCATGCCATGGTCACTTTTTGGTCATAGTGAGAGTGCCATCTCAGCATGACTTACAGTGGCCACCCAGGCAATGCACATGGCAGATGGGCACAATGGCGTCTCAGCCAGAGACCCTACCATTATGGCAGATACATCCAGGCCAATCTGCGCTATTTTAGGCGATACCCACAATGCTCTTCATCGCCTTATTCACATTTTCCAAACAGGCTGGGAAAAACTCAGACAATGTGAGCCAATGTGCAGTGCAGAAAGCCACAGAACAAAGGGGAGCAGTACACACACACATACACATGTGCGCACTGTGCAAAAGTAGAGATGGTTGGCATACCTGCTTGACACTGCTGTCTCAATGCCAGTTCAAGGATTGATAATGTGTGCTCTGTTTGCAGAAACTATTATCATGCCTTGGCCTCACCACACGTTGTTACCATGTGCTGTGGGTAGTGGAGCCTGTCAGTGCTGCTGGTGGGTGTTTCCTCCCTTGCTGACCATCTCCTTGGGGATTGCACATGCTGGAGCTGTACTTACACTGTCAGCTAAACCTTGTCCACAGGAAGATGCAATACAGAAACCCCAGCAAGGGCTTGAACCTTGACTCTCCACACATACATATACAAACCAATTGTGTGTGATGTACCACAGTGCTGCCTTATGGGAATGATAGCCCCTGTTGCTGACATGCTTCTTTTCAGTTGGCCTTTCGCACATGCTGCAATACACATGGCGCACATGACCAGGATAAGGCTTCTGTCTCCTACAGGCTGGTGCCACTTCCCATGCCACCACCAACACCCCACCATGAAGACATGCCCATGCATTGTCAGTGGTAGTGGTCGCATTTACGAATATGTTAAAAAGCAGCGAACCCAGCACAGATCCCTCGGGTACTCCACTATTCACCTTTCTCCATTGGGAAGATTGGCCATTCAGTCCTACCCTCTGCTTTCTATCTTTTAAACTGTTCCTGATTCACAATAGCACACTGCTTCCTATGCCAAGACTTTTCAACTTTGTCATGAGGGACCTTGTCAAAGGCTTTCTGACATGTTGAACATGTGGTTTTGGTGGGCGCCTTGGGCATAAGGACCAGATGGGGGGGCAGGGGCACACATGGATGGCCACACAGCCCCCCACTACCAGTTGCCCATGCAGGGACCCCATCACCACCTGCCACCAATACGTTTCGGGGGGAGGATGGCAGCCACTGCTGTGGTATTTCCCCAGGTACCTTCATTTTCCAGCTACCTGGAGGGCTACAACATCAGGCACTATCGGCCTCTTTCCCCTCAGCTGAGTTCTACGGCAACAGGGCGGAGGGAGGCAGCATAGATTTCTGCCTGGAGTGCCAGGACCCTTGGACCGCCCCATGTGGCACATTGCCTTTCCTCAGCAGTAGCAGGACTGTGTGCTGCCACTGTCACTGTGGGATCATGATGAACATCACAGATGGTTCTGCAGATGGCAGAATACCCCTTTGTGGAGAGGCTAAAAGGTTGGGGCTCATCAACCTGGGGAAGAGATGGCTGAGGGGGGATATGATAGAGGTCTATAGATTATTGACTGGAGTGGAAAAGGTAAATGTAGGTCACTTTTTTATGTCATCAGACTGTGGACAGACTAGGGGACCTGCAATGCAGCTACAGTGCAACCCATTTGGGTCTTCTAGGTGAAAATATTTTGTCATTCAATGCGTAATCAGACCCTGCAACCCATTACCAGAGGATGTGGTAAAAGCTGTCAGTGTAGCTGGGTTTGAAAAAGTGTGGACGTGTTCCTGGGTAACAGTCCATAAACCATTGCTACAGAGGACCCGAGCTATGCACAGCTTGCCCCATTACAGTTATTGGGGATCCTGTTTGTCTTTTGGGGAAACTGCTAAGTACTTGTGACCTAGATTGTGCACTATTGAACACAGGATACTGGGCATGATGGACCTTGGTCTGACACAGTTTGGCATATTTTGTAGTCTTATGTTCCTATGTGCCATCTAGGCAGCTGCCTTGTCCCCCCTGTACTCCAGCGGTCCCCACTGCATGACCCATGTGCCACCTCTTTTGCCCCCATTTGCACCATCAACATAGTGTCCTTTCATACTTGGGCACTATGCTATTGCTGCTAATGGAGCACTACTATCACTTACTTGGGCTCCCTTCTCTGTGCATCACATTGCAGACGTAAAATAGGCTCTCTCTCCTCAAAATCACCCCTCCCGCCAGGTTTTGAATTGCGTTAGGGTTCCTGCCGTTAAGGTGCCTGCGTTAAGGGAGCAAGCCTTGTTCTTGCCCACTCCCCGCCCATTGACCTCCACTCTCCGCTTTGTGCACGCCTTCTCTCCACCCACTGGGCACTTTATGCTGCTGGTGCCGTTAGAGCACGCTAAAGTGCCTTTTTTCACGTGCTAAGTGTGCACATGCACAGTTAGCATGCGCTAGCGGCACATTTGCTCCTTTAGTAAACATACCCTTATGTGCAAATGGCCATTTTAGAAAGGGTTCAATCTACCTATGGATATCCTTAGTATGTGGAAGTTTCATGGGGCATGATCTGGGTGTAGTCTGAGCAGGACAAAAATATACACATGTATTCCATGGCCTAGGGCTGGTGTAAATGTTCATAATTAGATTTTGAAGGAACATGCATAAGTTACAGTATTTTATAACTTTACATTTGTGACTCTGCGCTCCGCTTACACTCCGCCAAGCTCCATCGCTGTGCTTGCCTACCATTGGCCTGAAGCACACAAATATATACAGGCCCATCCATGTTGATGGCTTATAACTTTACCTAATATAAGAGTGTGTGCTGTTGAGTTGATGTTGACTTCTGCTGACCCAGCAGCCCCTGGGCTTTCTTGGCAAGATGTGACTGGAAATAGATTGCAAGGGTACATTTCTAAATAGCCACCTATATTTAGAGGGCATAAAGGCACCTATTTATAATCCACTTAGCAGTTTTTCTATAGGTGGCAATAAATAAAATCATGAAACATGAAAATGAAAAGAAATTGTATAAAGACATAGAGGAAGCTATATGTTTTTATAAAATATTAGCACAAATCCTGCCAAAGTCATAGGTAAAAGGAATCCATTTACATTTCACATAGTTCAAGAGCAGGTGCAAATGTGCACAATTGTACATATTTTACAGGAGGGCTAAATGGCCAATTTTCTCAATGGAGAAAGGTTAATAGTACAGTACCCCCGGGATGTCTGCTGGGACCATTTATTTAACATACTTATAAATGACTTGGAAATAGGAATAACAAGTGAGGTGATCAAATTTGCAGATGACACAAATTAATTCAAAGTTGTTAAAACCCAACAGGCTTGTGAAAAATTGCAATCACTGCACACTAGCTATTCCCTGTTCTGATCACATTGTTATTCTATTTCTATTACTCCTGGATTTGCTTAAATAGAACTCTGTCCTGATTACAGGAGACATCCTATCTATAAGTATCATATTATCTAAGAGCATAAGAAATGCCTATACTGGGTCAGACCAAGGTCCATCAAGCCCAGTATCCTGTTTCCAACAGTGGCCAATCCAGGTCACAAGAATCTAGCAGTTTCCCAAAAAGACACACAGGTTCCATAATGCTTGTACTGGGGCAAGCAGTGAATTACCTGGGTCTTCTTTAATAATGGTTTATGGACCATTCCTCCAGGAACTTGTCTAAACCTTTTTTAAACCAGGCTACACTAACAGCTTTTATTACATTCTCCGGTAACGAATTCCAGAGTTTGATTATGCATTGAATGAAAAAATATTTTCTCTTATTAGTCTTAAATGAGGTACACTGTAACTTCATTCTATCTCCCCTAGTCTTTCTACCTTTATAAGGCATCTATGTTTACCTGTTCCACTCCATTCAGCCATCTCTTTTCCAGGTTGAAAAACCTTAACCTTTTAAATCTCTCCTCATAGGGATAACCTTCCATCCCCTTTAGGCGGAGATGAAGAGCCCCATTTTGGTGGCTCTTCTCTGTACCTTTTCTAATTCTGCTATATCCTTTTTAAGATGCAGCGACCAGAATTGCACACAATATTCAAGTTGTGGTCGTATTGTAGAATGATACAGAAGCATTATAATATCCTTTGTTTTATTTTCCATTCCTTTCCTTATGATTCCTAGCATTTTATTTGCCTTCTTGGCTGCCACTGCACACTGGGCAGAGGGTTTCAATGTGCTATCCTTGATGATGCCTAAATCTTTTTCCTGGGTGGTGGTTCCTAATGTAGAACCTTGCATCATGTAGCCATAGCTTGGATTGTTCATTCCTAGGTGCATAACTTTGTACTTGTCCACATTAAATTTCATTTGCCATTTGAAGTCCAGTCTTCCAATTTGTCAAGGTCCTCTTGCAATTTTTCACAATCCTCTTGTGTTTTAACAGCTTTGAATAATTTTGTGTTATCTGCAAATTTGACAACCTCACTCGTTATTCCCATTTCCAGGTAATTTACGAATATGTTAAAAAGCAGCGAACCCAGCACAGATCCCTCGGGTACTCCACTATTCACCTTTCTCCATTGGGAAAATTGGCCATTCAGCCCTACCCTCTGCTTTCTATCTTTTAAATAGTTCCTGATTCACAATAGCACACTGCTTCCTATCCCAAGACTTTTCAACTTTGTCATGAAGGACCTTGTCAAAGGCTTCTTCCCCACTGCATATGTCCTATTTGCCCCTACTTTTGAATCACTATCAATAACTGATCATGTTGAAACACAGAAACAAAAAATTAGTAATGCTCTAGACATATGGGGTATGTTTACTAAACTGCGGTAATGTCATTCGCGGTAGGTTCCGCAGTAAAGGTAGAGATGCCCATATAAAGGCGTGGGTGTTGCATCATTACAGCAAGCTGTAGCAGCTAACGAGCATTACAAGGCGCCTTAGACTAACGAGCATTACAAGGCGCCTTGTAAGGCACCTTACAAGGAACATTACAAGGCGCCTTATAAGGCGCCTTGTAAGGTGTCTTATAAGGTGCCTAGTAAGGCGCCATGTAAGGTGCCTAGTAAGGTGCCTTGTAAGGTGCCCTGTAAGGTTCCTTATAAGGTTCCTAGTAAGGTGCCTAGTATAGTGCCTTGTAAGGTGCCTTGTAAGGCGCCCTATAGGGCTTCTTAGACTAAGCGCCGTATTAGGCACTCCTGGACAAGGCACCACAGAAGGCACCTTGGGCTATGGAACCATAAGTTAAGGTGGCCTAACAAGGTTATGGTGTCCTAGGTTAGTGTGCCCTAGGGGCTGCAAGGTGCCTCAGGATGACATGCATGACCTGTGCGGAACCGAGACAGATGTAGCCCTAACACTAGATAGAGCACTCAGGAAAGGCAATGAACAGGTGAGTGAAGGAGGGAGAGCTGGGAGCCGCTGGACCTGCCATATCTGCGGGCATCCCATGTGGCTGCCAGTACTGATGACAAACATAGTGGGGGCAGCTGTACCACAGCACAGGGTGTTGGCAATGTAAAGTATTGGAAAGACAGTTGGTGGCAGATGATGGGAATACATGTCCCCCAGTGGAGGTGGAGGTGGCAGGATAGTTACAATGATGGGTGGACAGAGGAGTGATGGTGCCATGCAGATCAGGCACAGGTGAGGCAAGCATTACGAGCCGCAATGCAGGAAAGGGTATCAGTACAGGACATGGGGTAGCAGCCTGCACAGGCAGACAGGACTCTACACAGCTGACAGACGCAGATAGACGGACCAAGGTAATGTTGGCAATTGTGGCAAGGGTATTATGGTCTGGCAGCCCAGATCTGCAAAAATATGACTTTTAAAGGCATGCACACTATTTGAATAGGACAGGCATGAGAGGAGGGAACAATGAGGAACTAAACCCATGAACGGCATTGTATTAACCAGTAGGCCATACCTCCATGGTGTATGTCATAGCAATGGCTGGGTGCAGAAGGACTGCAGGTCACTGCACAAACTGTCTGCTCTGAGTGCCAGGATAGGGTAACCCCACCAGTACCCATGATGCAATGCACATGCTGAATAGCAGTCTACAGCTGATCACCAAATGGGGTCTGGACCTCTCCGGTACCTCAGCTTGGAAAGACGAACTGACAGTGCGTGATACTGGCACAGAGTAGCTATAGACCATGCCATTGTGCAGATTCTGTGTTCACCCTGAGGGATAGGATGGGTGCCCAGCACTAGGTCCCCAGTACATGTAATGCTGGAGATAGGTCTTGCTGTACATCCCCATCACTACCAGTGTGTGACAGGTGTTCCTTGCAATGCAGCCAAAGGTAATTCAGTGTCTGTCTGTATCCTGCAGTCACATGTGGTCCTCTGGGACCAGACACCACCCAGATTAGTGTGTACCCTGTGTTAGGATCTGGCTGACATGGGCAGCTGTTATCAGGGCTGAGGGGTTTCTAGACTTGCATGAGGTTTGTGTAGCAGTGTCTTTATTGGTCACAGTGGTATACCCTCTGTACCCCAAAGAGCCCACATCACCCTTTCTGTAGGTAAAGAACAAGTGCTCCCACCACAGGGAAGCAACCTCCATCCTGCTGGTATGTGACATCCCTCCAGGGTTGGGGGGGCCAGAGCCATACCTGTGACTGGGCAGTGGCAGACCAGTAGCAACACTGGGGTTAGGTCTGGAGACCCCCAATTGCCTCACACCACTGTCTGCCAGTCACCAGCAAACAGCACAGTCAGACTATACCTTATAGGTGCTCTGATCATGCACAGTCTAACTGCAGACAGTCTACCATCCAGTCCATAGTGCATGTTCACAGAGAAACTATGTACAACAAGCAGGTATCTCAGTGATTGGGACCCCAAAACTGAGAACAGAAATATATAACTGGAGGCAGATAGTGCAGTGTACTATGTGGGAACCTAGACCTGCCATGGTCACTGCTCGGTCAGAGTGAGTGCCCTCCCAGCATGCCATGCTGTGGCCACCCTGTCCATGCAGGTGGTGGTCAGGCACTACAGTGCCCCAGCCATTGCCCCACACCCTGTGAAGATGCATCCTGGTCAATCTGCCCTGTCCGGGCCATACCCACAATACCTTGCTCCTCATTATGCACATATTCAAGCTAACGCTGGTAACAGTGGGACATTTTGGGCCCAGTGAAGGGTGGGCAGCCACAGAACAATGGATAGACATACACACGCACTCACTCCTATTGCAGCATTGTGCAAAGATAGGGGTGGTTGGCAACCATGCCCGCCACACTGGTCCTGATCACAGTACCGACATTGCTAAACTGTGCAGGAGGTAGTAGTGCTCTGGTGATAACTGCAGCTCAATGCTGGGGCCAACAGCCCGACTCTCCATGCATCTTTGGATTTTGGAGCCTGTGTGAGTGGGCGTTTGTACACCTGTACACCGCTTTAGGGAAAAATATAGGGACATGCTCTGCATTAACCACAGCTGGGACTTGCACCTGTGACCCTCTTCTTCTGGACACACTGGTTGGGTGTACTGCACCACACTGTTGCCACAGATGCATGGTAGTCCCTGGGGCTACCTGTACTTTTCCTCAGCTAGACCTTTTATGTTGCACTGCACACCATGTACTGATGCAGGGCATGGCCTAGGTCCACTGCAGGCAGGTGGCACGGCCCCCTCCAGCATGGGCACACCCCCCCTGCCATGCTGACATGACCATATGCTGTCGGTGCTGGTAGTGCGCAGTCCCAGGCCATCCACTGTGCAGGTAGGCGCCTGCCTAGGGAGCGGGTTCCGGGGTGGGAGGGCATACATGGACATCCTCACATCCTCCCCATCACTGCCTACCAATATTATGTACCTTCCACATGGGGGCAGGATGGCTGGGGGGATGTCAGGTCAGTGCCCTAGCAACTATTGGCTAGGGTGAACCAGGTAGATATAGGTGGATTGTGTTTGGCCTTGGTCAGCTGCTGTCTTGCTGATTTCCGGTTTCTATGTTCCTATGTGCCACCTAGGCGCCCGCCTGGTCCACCCTGTGCCTCAGCTGCCCCCGCTACATGTCCCACCTGCAGCCTCCTATGCCCCATTTGCACCATCACCATAGTGGCCTTTCATACTTTGGCACTATGGTGTTGCTGAAAATGGAGCACTACTATCACATTTCTTGGTCTCTCAGCCTATGCTGTACATTGCTGACACTGAAATGGTTTCTCTCTCCTGCAAAATGAGCAACTAACGGCAGGTTTTCATTTGCAGTAGGATTCATCCCTTCAGTTCAGTGCGTTAGTCTGAAAGGAGCCTCTTCCCGCCCATCAACCCCTTCTCTCTGCCCTCTCTCCACCCTCTGCGGTGTTTACCACAGCCGGGAACGTTAGCGATCGTTAAGTAACTTTAACGCGCGTTAACATTACATACCGCGTGTTAACGTTACCTAACGATCGTTGACATTATATAACGCGTGGTATAAGAACATAAGAACATAAGATATGCCATACTGGGTCAGATCAAGGTCCATCAAGCCCAGTATTCTGTTTCCAACAGTGGGCAATCTAGGTCATACGTACCTAGCAGTTTCCCCAAAAGACACAGGTTCCACAATGCTTGTACTGAGTCAAGCATTGATATCTTGGGTCCCTTCTTAATAATGGTTTATGGACCTTTCTTCCAGGAACTTGTCCAAACCTTTTTTAAAGCCAGCTACACTAACAGCCATTACTACATCCTCCAGTAACAAATTCCAGAGTTTGATTACACTTTGAGTGAAAAAATATTTTCTTTTATTAGTCTTAAATAGTTGACCATGTAGCTTCATTGCATGTCCCCTAGTCTTTCTATATTTTGATAACGTAAACAATCGATCTACGTTTACCCGTTCCACTCCATTCATTAATTTATAGACTTCTATCATATCTCCCCTCAGCCTTCTCTTTTCCAGGTTAAAGAGCCCTAACCTTTTTAGCCTTTCTTCATAGGAGTATCCTTCCATCCCCTTTACCATTTTGGTGGCTCTTCTCTGAACCTTTTCTAAAATCGCTATATCCTTTTTAAGATACGGCGACCAGAATTGCACACAATATTCAAGGTGCGGTCTCACCATGGAACGATATAGAGGCATTATAATATCTTTTGTTTTATTTTCCATTCCTTTCCTTATCATACCTAGCATTCTATTTACTCTTTTGGCCGCCGCTACACTGGGCCGAGGGTTTTAACATGGTATCCACAATGACGCCTAAATCTTTTTCCTGGGTGGTGTTTCCTAATGTGGAACCTTGCATCGTGTAACCATAGTTTGGGTTGTTCTTCCCTAGGTGCATAACTTTGCACTTGTCCACATTAAATTTCATCTGCCATTTTGATGCCCAGTCTTCCAATTTATCAAGATCCTCTTGCAATTTTCCACAATCCTCTTGGGTTTTAACAACTTTAAATAGTTTTGTGTCATCTGCAAATTTGATAACCTCACTCGTTATTCCACTTTCCAGGTCATTTATGAATATGTCAAAAAGCAGCGGACCCAGCACAGATGCCTGGGGTACACCACTATTCACCTTTCTCCATTGGGAAAATTGGCCATTTAGCCCTACCCTTTGCTTTCTATCTTTTAACCAGTTCCTGATCCACAATAATACACTGCCTCCTATCCCATGACTCTTTAGTTTTGCCAAAAGTCTCTGATGAGGGACCTTGTCAAAGGCTTTCTGAAAGTCCAGATACACTATATCAACCGACTCACCTTTGTCCACCTGTTTATTCACTCCTTCAAAAAAACATAACAGATTAGTAATACAAGATCTTCCTTGTCTAAAGCCATGTTGGCTGTCTCCCATTAGGCCATGACTAACTACATGCTGAGCAATTTTATTCTTTATGATGGTTTCTACCATTTTTCCCAGTACTGACATCAGGCTCACCGGTCTGTAGTTTCCCGGATCACCCCTGGAACCCTTTTTAAAAATTGGTGTTACATTGCCGATCCATCAATCTTCAGGTATTAGAGATGATTTTAATGATAGTTCACAGATTACTAATAGCAGGTCTGCAATCTCATATTTCAGTTCTTTCAACAACCTTGGATGTATACCAAGAATGTTGAAAGAACTGAAATATGAGATTATGTATGTAACGTTACCGCAGTTTAGTAAACATATCCCATAATTACACTTTGAGTATTACACATCTTTTCCCAACAACTCGTATCCAGGGTATCACTCAGGTCTCTGTTTGATTACACAAATGAACTGGCTTAAGTTCAGGACATCACATTCCCTTAGCTGTTTAAGACCAATTATAGTATATTATTGCACTCAAATTACTAATGCTAAGAGAAATGATTTAATGATTTGTGGGAGGAGTGGCCTAGTGGTTAGGACAAGATACGTCAGGCCGGAGGGCCAGGGGTTCAAGTCCCACCTGGGGACAGCAATCTCAGGCCGGAGGGACTGGGATTTCTAGTCCTATAGGCACTCCTTGTGGTCTTGGGCAAGCCACTTAACCCTCCATTGCCCATGTTCCCTGTAAGTATTAGTGTATGTGTGTCATATCCCCTCGTGTTAAATGTATCTCCCAATTGACTGCTTTGACCCGGTGAAAAGCGGGATATAAATACAGCTAAATAAATAAATAAACAGTGATGAGTCAGAAGAAGTGAATGAAATCTCACTGAACCTGGAAGATGCCATTGAAAGATCCTGCAATGCTCCATGAAAACTATTCTCAATAGTATCCCAATTATTTCCCTTACAACTCAGTATGTCCTCAGGACCTTGGTCTGGGTCATCTCCAGAAGATCTTGTTTATTATTTTAGTACTAAAAGTTTGCCCAGCCAACCCAGACAAGATATTGAACTACGTCAGCAGGCATCCCAGCATGCACCACATCCACTGTGCATACCCACATCATTTAATCTTGTCACTATGTCATCTTTATCTAAGGCCACCTTCTCATCTAGAAAGACTACTTATCTGTCTAATCCCTTTCCTTCACACTGGTTTGGACTAGGGAGGAACCTTCTCCCAGATTCCTCCCTATTATTTTGACAATTATTAACAAGATCCACGCCTTGGTTCCCGTCTCCTGGAAGGAAGCCGTCATCCGTTTCCTTCTCGAGAAGAAATCCTTAGATGCATCTGATCAAGCCAAGTATCACACAGTTTCTAATTTGTCATACCTGTCCAAACTAATGGAGAAACTGATCTTTTCACAGCTCTGGAATCACTTTGAAAAAAACCAATACCTCTTACCCACAACAGTTCTGATTCGTTTGGGCCATAGTTCAGAAAATATTTTAACATCTCTCTAAGAAAGGCATGATCACACTGCCAAGAAAACCCAGGAACTACTGAATCATGAGGAGCTAGCACTGACTCAAAGGTACCCATTGTATTTTGCACCTTTATCTACCTTTTTATTTACACCTTCAAAATGACATAACAGATTAGTAAGACAAGTCCTTCCTTGGCGTTCTCCCATTAAACCATGACTGTCTACATGTTCAGTAATTTTATTCTTTATAATGGTTTTTACCATTTTGCCTGGTACTGATGTCAGATTCACCAGTCTGCAGTTTTGCGGATCACTCCTGAAACTCTTTTAAAAATTGGCATTACATTGGCCATTCTCCAATATTCGGGTACTATAGATGATTTTAATGATAGTTCACATATTACTAATAGTAGGTCTGCAATACCATATTTCAGTTCTTTCAGCACTCTCACATATATATCATCAGGTCCAGGTGATCTGCTACTCTTTAGTTTATCAAATAGTTATAATACATCTTCCTGGTTTATCGATATTTGTTTCATTTTTGCTACAACTCTCACTGCAGGCAGAAAATTCCCCAGGGTGAGTTCAGGACTGGTCTATCAGGATTCCAGGAAAGGAAATTATCTGGTATCATCCTGCTAAATCAGTCCAGACAAGAGGGAAGTGCCAAAGCTACAACTCAACCAGGTGGGGAGATACTGCTAGCTTAAGGATCTCTGCTCCAAAGACTGCATCCGCTCTGGCGTGGAAATCCAGGTGGTAATGCTTGGCGAAAGTAGAAAGGGAAAACCACATTGCTGCCTGAAAAATGTCAATTTGTGCGAAGCAGCTTGCCTTCACCAAAGATGATGCCTGCGCCCGGGTGGAGTGAGCTCTCAGATTGTTTGGCATAGGTTTGTTCTTCAAAGCTTCCTACAGAAGATTTGGAAGCTGCCTCACCTTTTCACAGAAAAAAAAGAGAGGCAAACCCACCACAGGGATAAACGTATATACAACAAAATTGGTAGTCCAAAACCAACAAATAAAAAGGAAAGACAGTTTTATTACACAAACATTAATCTCCCATAAAAACCATACAACAAAATTTTTACAATAAAACCTTTTTTTCAAAAACCACCCAACATGTTTTGACCGAAGCCTGCTTCAGGGGCACATATAAATAAAACAATATGGTAAAATACAATGATGTGAAGCAAGATCTAAAAACCAAACAAAGGTAAAATCAAACCAAAGAGCACTAAATATAAAACTTAAAAACTAAATAGGAACAATACAAAAACAAAACAAAACAAAAGCAAACAAAAAACAGCCTCATTGGGAGTCATCACATCTCATCATTAAAACAAAAACATCAGGGTAATACCCCCTGCAATAAAAAATATTTATATTAGTCAAAGTCTAAATCATACTGCTATCTGGTTCACAGCGGATTTACGTAATTCCTTACTGCGACTTAGAAAACTAGAGCGGACATGGCGTCACTCCAGGCTCCCCTATGATCGTGAAATATATATGAAGACCTTGCAAGAACACTGTACTAGTATCTTCCAGAGAAGGAAAGAATACCACACAACTCATTAAGAAACAAAATCCTGGGGTGAAAGGCAAGATGGCGGCAGGATGTGGCGTCGGGGGAGCAGCTCTGCGTTGAATAAGTGTGATTCCTGACTGCCGGTCCTCTGTGCTCGTTTTGGTTGGGGCAGAGGAAGAGAAAGCAGGCCAACCTACCCTGGGGTTTGGCGGCGTCTTTTGAGGCTGGTCAGCAGATGCTTCTCTCATGCGGCTTTGTTCCCCCTGTGCCTGGAGCGGCATCTTCGACTGCAGTGCCGGAGGAGACTTCAGCGTTGCTGGGTGTATCAGGGGCGATTCTCTCTCCTGAGCAGCATGCCTCCCTGTTTCAACCCGGATAGTTTTCTTCACCAGATGGAGTGCTTCCCCCCGGTCTTCCAAAGTGTACTCCAGTGCGGGGAAGTGAAGAGGGCTC
This sequence comes from Ichthyophis bannanicus, assembly GCA_033557465.1. NCBI lineage: Eukaryota > Metazoa > Chordata > Amphibia > Gymnophiona > Ichthyophiidae > Ichthyophis > Ichthyophis bannanicus. The sequence continues at coordinate 704,917,908 of CM066034.1, read as the reverse complement.
CTTGCTGGTGGTTTCATCTGACACTCCTGTATCCCAGCGGCTGTAGGTGAGGGCCCCCGGACTTGGTGAAACTACTCCAGTAGCTGGGCAACAGCTTGTCAGGATAGGAGGAGGCAATTTTTTGGCTACTCAAGGGCTAATAAGACCTGTTGTAATAACAATGGATTCGCTGTGGGAAGCCACAACTTCATTAACTTCCTCTCTATCTAAGGTTGTGGGTACTGTGAACGCTGATTTATTGCCTGTTAAGGAGGCTGTTTCTTTGATTTATATGGTTCAAGAACAACAGGCTGGTTCTATCTCTCATCTTACAGCAAAGACTGGTCATCTCCAGGATGCCCAAAGGTCCCTAATCAAGGACAGAACTTTGATGACTAGGAAGATGGAATATCTGGAGAATCAAACCCGGAGGAATAACCTTCGGTTATTGAATTTTCCCAAATCTCCTGTTTCGTCTCCTCTGGAAATGGGGAGGAAAAACTTCTGTGAGGTGCTTAAAATCTCGCAGGAGCATATGCTTCCCCTGATCAGAGTTCAGTATCTGTCCTTGGGGGTTGGGCTCTAGGTAAGGGATTAGCCCAACTTAGGGGGATGTTTACTAAACTGCGGTAACATTACATAATGCGTGTTATGTAACGTTAACGCGCGTTTTGTAACTTTAACGATTGTTAAGTAACGTTAACGTGCGTTAACATCTCATAACGCGCGTTAACGTTACTTAACGATCGTAAAGCTCTGCGGCGCGGTAAAACACCGCAGAAGGTGGAGAGAGGGCGGAGAGAAGGGGTCAATGGGCGGGCGGAGTGTGGGCGGGGAGAGGCTCCATTCACACTAACGCGCCGATCTGAAGAGCTGAATCCTAACGCGATTGAAAACCTGCCGTTAGATGCACATTTGCAGGGGAGAGAAACCATTTAAGTGTCGGCAATGTACAGCATAGGCATGGAAACCTACAAAAAGTGATAAGTGTGATACATGTGCACAGAACAAAAGGGCACATAAACATTGAAAATGACCTCAACAAACTGGAAAAAAAACATAACCAAGCTGGCCAATAGTGATATTAATGGGAAACATCAACCCCCCCCCCCCCCCGAGAAAGCCCCAAATAAAAGATACTAATCGTGGAAGGGTCTATGCTCCGTCCCCATACAAGGTGAATGAGCCCACAGCGAAATAGCGCTGATCAGGGCTTTCCCCTGTTAGTGAACATGTGTCCTATGGCATGCACATGTCCCGCAACAGCAGGGTGGGCATGTCGGAACGGGCAACTGGACAGATGCCGGAAAAGGAGATACAGAGGGCCGCAGGTGGCACATGCTGTGGTGCAGCTGGGCCACAGTGCAGACTAGGGTGATGCCTAGGTGGCCCATACGAATGCTGAAACAGCAGAGCAGCCAGACAGCAACTGCTGAAGGCCCAACATGGGCACGAGTGTGTTTCCCACAGTGTCACAGGGGATAGTACCCAACAGCTACCCCCAAGGGCATGGAACATTGGCAGGCGGTGCTGGGGGGAAGCGTGGACACCTATGCAGGCACCCCTACCCCAGAACCCGCACCATAGGCAGCCACCTACCTGCACACTGGATGGCCTGAGACTGCGCTCCTCTAGCACCATCAGTAGAAGGGAATGTCAGCATGGTGGCAGAGGGTTACTGGTAGTGGAGGGGCAGTGGCAGCTGCCCAGAGCAGACCGTGGCCTAGCCCTGTGTAGGTGGGTGCCATGCACTGCAACAGACAGGCCCTGTCTGAGGAACAGTCATGGTATCACCAGGGAATGCACTGACTCCGTGATAGCATGGTGGTGCAGTGCACAAAACCAGTGTATTCAGTAGCAGAAGATCACAGGTTCAAGTCCCAGCTGTGGTTCCTGCCAACCCAATCCCCATATTTTACCCACTACTAAAACGTGCTAATACAGACAGAACCTTTATTGCAGATTACGTAAACATGCCCAAAACACCTACATTTTACCCTACTGAGCACAGACACAATAAACGTGCATTACCTAGAGCAGTCTCCCAAATGCAGTCCTGGAGGGCCAAACACCATCCAGGTTCCATGCTGCCTCCAATAAAGATGCCTGTGCTGCATTTCTATGCGCCACCCCCATGGTATGCAGATGTATCTCATGCATATTCATGAGGGACAGCATGAGAACCCGAACAGTGTTTGGCCCACCAGGACTGGAGTTGGGAACCTCTGCCCTAAAGCAGTAGCCAACAGGGGCAGACACACCCGCACCCACAGGCTCCATTATCCAAAGCCTCCTGGAGTGGCAGGATGTTGGGCCCTGCGTGCATCTCCCAATACTAGCACTTGCATACCTTGGCAATGCCACCCTAAACCTGGGAATACGGTAAACATCTATCACACGGTTGCTATGATTACTGGCAGATAGCAATTCCACAGTTGAGCACAATTTGCTGATTGAGCTGCATCATAGCAACCTTTCTGATGTCTGTGGATTATGCTACAGGTCGTGTGTCTGACGGTGTTTACCACCCTGGGGAGTGACCGCAACAGTATTGCATTCCATAGCCATGCCTGCACTGTGCCCATGACTGGTGTGGTGGCCAGGGCTGCCAAACACCTCTATAGTTGCACAATGCTGGCATAGGTGTGGGGAGTGTGTGTCTGTCTATCCAGTGTGTGGTGGCTGCAAACACCCTCCACAGCCCACACTGCTAGCACTGTTGCCAGTATTGGCCTGCCAATGTGCATAATGAGGAGCAGGGTACTGTTGGAATAGCCTGGATAGGGTGGCCTGGCCTAGATGCATCTGCACAGGGCATAGGGCAATGGCTTAGACATTGTAGTGCCCGGCCACCACCTGCACGGACAGGGTGACCACAGCATGTCCTGCTGGGAAGTCACTCTCACCCTATGAGGCACCTTAGGTTATGGCACTGTGAAGGTGTTTGTGCTGGCAGCACTGATATAACTTAAAAGGAAATCCCTCAGACAGCCTTATTAAAAAAACACCACTGCAGGAATGAACTCATGACCTCTGCTTCTACAGTCGTTGTAGTAACCAATAAGCTACATCTCCATAGCTTCTAACAGCGCTGGCCAGCTACAGAAAGACTGCAGGTCACCACACAAAGGGGTATGTTTACTAAACTGCGTTAGTGCAATTCGTGTTAGGAGCCGCGGTAGTGAAAGAAACCCCAAATAAGGACATGGGCGGTACATCGTTACCACTACCGCGCGTTAGAAAAATTAACGAGCGTTACCGGGCGCCGTGCCGCGTTACTGCGCGTTAATCGTAAGAAGACGTACAGACACAAAGCACTGAAACAGAGCTGTAGCACAATGGTTACGGTACTGACCGCTGTTACAGGCAGCATGGGCTCGAGCCCCCAGTGTGCCTAACGCAAAAGGCTGTCTCAGGCATCATCCTGTACATTACAGAAGGAAAGAGGAGGCATGTTTTTCGTTACGCTGAGTACTGGTGTCAGAAAAACACCCTCGGAGTGTGCCTAGCCACGTACGTTGGTGCGTGCATTGGTACGTGCGTAGCCATGTGCGTAGCTGCGCGCGTACATTCGTGCGTGGGTATGTGTGTTTCTACCAGTGTGGACATCTTATATTACAGACTTTGTAGGGTGTCCTGCACCTATGCATTATGCTAACAGATGTACATGTGATGGCCTATGGTTTAGCAGAGCCTGTGAGCAGGTGCTGGTGTTTCACAGGGTTGGATTGGGCCAGTCACACCCATGATGCACTGCACATGCAAATCAGCTGTCCACAGATACACACCATGGGGAATGCACCCCCACAGCACCTCGGCCTGGTAGGGGGAACTGACCATGTGCACCCCCACAGCACCTCGGCCTGATAGGGGGTACCGACCGTGTGTTGTACTGGCACAGAGTAGCTACACACCGTCACATTGTGCGGGTACTATGCTCACCCTGAGGGTGCAGTGAGGTGACCAGCACTAGGTCCACAGCACCGTCCATGGCTGAAAGAGACCATGGCGCAGGTCCAAAGCAGTGTTACTGTGTGAGATAGGTAGTTTCTGCAGGAACACTTGGGACATCTCTGTCTATTTCAGTCAGGTGTAGCCCCCATGCACCACCACACCCCTCCCCCAGGGCCAAGGGTGGCAAACAGGGTCTCCTATGTGCTTAACATAGGAATTGATATCTGCCAGTTATCAGAGAAAACATTTGATAGCTGTGTACCATGTACCCAGGTGTAGGGTGGCATTGCTAAGGTATGCAACTGCTAGTATTGGCAGATACAGGCAGGGCCCAATGTCTTGAATCTCCAGCTGGCATTGGCCAATGGGGCCTGTGGGTGTGTGTGTGGCCCTGTTGGCTGCTGCTTTACAGCAGAGTTCCCCAACTCCAATCCTGGTGTTCCAAACACTGTTCGGGTTTTCATGCTGTCCCTCATAAATATGCATGAGCTACATCTGCATACCATGGGGGTGGTGCATAGCTATGCAGCACAGGCATCTTTATTAGAGGCAGCATGACACCAGAATGGTGTGGGGCCCTCCAGGACTGCATTTTCAGGACTCTGCTTTAGGTAATGTGCCTGTTTCTGGTGTCTGTGTTTGGTGTGATAAAATATAGGCCTTGCGTATGTTCTCTGCACTAAAGGAGTGTCTTTACTATCACTGTTTAGTGGTGGGTAAAACTATGGGGACTGGGTTGGCAGGAGCCCCAGCTGGGATTTGAACCTGTGACCCTCTGGTCTTACAGGCACTGGCTGTGTCTGTTCTACCACACTGTGGCCACAGAGACAGTGCAGTCCCTGGAGTTAGTTAAACCGGCCTGACGAGTCAGAAACCCTGCTCTTCAACAGGTTTACTGTGGCCTCATTTACCTTGTATGCAGACAAAGGTGCACATAAACCTCAGAAAAGACCTCACAAAAGGGGTACACACCCATAACCAAGCTGGGCAACAATGATATCATTGGGAAACATTACACCACACGCCCAGGACAGTTCCATTACAATGTAATGCTCTTTGAAAGGGTCTGCGGAGCGTAGACCCTTCCACACATCATTTCCTTTTATTTTGGTGCTTTCCAAGGAGTGTTGTTCCTTGTTGCCCATTGCTATCACTGTTGCCCAGCTGAATTCTGCTTTTTAAAATGTTTCTTGTGGTCATTTTTAACGTTTTATGTGAAATTTTGTTCTGTGCACATGTATCACACTGCTCACGTTTTGTGGGTTTCCCCGGTTTTTCTGTACATTGCTGACGTAAATGGTTTCTCTTCCCTTTAAATGCCTTTAACGACAGGTTTTCATTCGCGTTGGAATTGAGCTCTGAAATACAGCGCGTTAGTATGAGGGGAGCCTCTCCCCGCCCACTCTCCGCTCATTGATCCCTTCTCTCCGCCCACTCTCCACCTTCTGCGCTGTTTTAACGCGCCGCGGAGGTTTACGATCGTTAACTACGGTTAACGCGCGTAGTATGACGTTAACGGTCGTTAGCGCGTCGGTACGTGCGTTATACGGCACTTACGGTCGTTAACATCGTATAACGCGCGTTAGTCACGTTTAACGCACTTTAGTAAACATCCCCCAAACTGTCTGCTGTGTTTACCAGGACAGGGTAAACCCACCCACACCCATGATGCACTGCACATGCAGATCAGCAGTCTACATCTGATCATAAGATGGGGTATGTGCCTCCACAGCACCTCGGCCTGGTAGGGGGAACTGACCGTGTGTGTTACTGGCACAGAGTAGCTACAGACCGTGACATTGTGCGGTTCCTGTGCTCACCCTGAGGTTGAGGTGGGGCGTCCAGCACCAGGTCAGCAGCACCTGGCCTGTGTTGTAGGTCCCCATCAGTGCCCGTGTGTGACAGGTAGTCCCTACAGACACTCCTAGGATACATCTGTGCTCCTCTGTATTTCATGGTCACATCTAGCCCATGTGGACTATGATGTACTTAGAATAGTGCATATCCTGTGTGGTTGCTATGGTCACTTGTTTATAGGGGAAGGGTGGTGTTTGGACCCAAAAGCAGATTATGTAGTACCACCCAACCCACTCTCACTGGGTTAGGCTGGGTGACAAGATCTCCCACCAACAGATCCACACTCTGCATTGGAGGCAGTAAAGGTGACCACCACCTCCATCCTGCTGGGGAATAGGCACTCTCCAGGGCAGTCAATGCAGATCTGTACATACCACACAGGCCTGGAAAAGCTCAGCTGCAACCCCTCCTAAGATATTCACCAGCAGAGGGCACAGTCAGGCTTCACACACTGAACCCTGCAAGGTGTTCTAGCTGTACACATGCTAACAGCTGAAGTCTGCTAGCTAGTACATAGTGCATGTTCTTGGAGGAACTGTGTGCACCCAAACATGGGCTATAAACACACACACACCAAGCAAGTATGTCAGTGATAGGGCCTCAGAAAAGAAAACCCATAAATATCACTTGATAAAAACACCATACAGCACTATGTAGGACCCTAGACATACCATGGTCACTGCTCAGTCAAGGTGAGACTGACCTCCCAACAAGACATGCTGTGGCCACCCTGTCCATGCAGGTGGTGGTTGGGCACTATAATATCCCAGCCATTGGCCTATTCCCTGTGCAGATGCATCCTTCCCAGCCCACCCTGTCTGGGCCTTACCCACAATACTTTGCTCCTCATTATGCACATTGGCAGGCTAATGCTGGAAACAGCGTCAGCATTGTGGGCTCAGTAAGGTGTAGGCAGCCACAAAACACTGGATAGACATACACACACTTCCTCACCTATTTCAGCATTGAGCAAAGATAGAGGTGGTTGGCAGCCTTGGAACCAGTCCTGGGCACAGTGCAGGCATTTCTAAGGTATGCAGGTGGTAGTAGTGGTGGCTGCTGCTCCACGCAGGGCCCAAAAGCCTGGCTCTCCATGAGGATATGGATAGTGGGACCTGTGGGTGTGGGTGTTTGTGCCCCTGTTGGCCGCTGCTCTAGGGTGTGCATATGTTTATGGTGTATGTGTTTTGTAGGGTAAAATATAGGGACAAGGTCTGCAGGGGCCACAGCTGGGACTTGAACCTGTGACTTTCTATCCCTGAACACACTGGCTGTGTGTACTGCACCAAACTGTTGCCACAGAGGCATTCCCTGGGGATGCCATTAATTTTCATCAAAACTAAAAAGATCCTGGAAACAGTCCCATTAAATTTTTTCCATCTTTTTGTCGGACCCCATCAAGGAGAAGAAAGATTATAACTTTAACCCGCCAGTAGATGGACTCCCTTTTATTCAAACAAGTTCCTCGTTGTAGTGATAAACTAAATATTATGACATGTCTTAAATCAATCGAACAACAGCACTTATCTCATGTTGCAATATGGCACAGTCCAATATAGCACTCCAGTACAGCACGTACAGCACAACGTATACGTTTCGGGGTAATAAAACCCCTATATCAAGTGCTCCCATGCGGCGTTTTCATCAAGCGTCCTTCCTCAAGCTGCTGTACTGGAGTGCTGAATTGGACTGTGCCATATTGCAACATGAGATAAGTGCTGTTGTTCGATTTGATTTAAGACATGTCATAATATTTAGTTTATCACTACAACGAGGAACTTGTTTGAATAATAGGGAGTCCATCTACTGGGGATTAAAGTTGCAATCTTTCTTCCCCTTGATGGGGTCCGACAAAAAGATGGAACAAATTTAATGGGACTGTTTCCAGGGTCTTTTTTAGTTTTGGTATTTAGATTGACTCTGTGTTGGGATTTTCTTCGCATGATTAATTTTCATCAGACAGACCTTGTCTGTTGCACTGCACGCCACCCACCTAAACAGGGCTTGGCCATGGTCCGCTGTGGGCAGCTGCCACTGCTCCCTCCACCACCAGCACCCTTCCCCCACCATGCTGACATGCCCTTATGCCGGTGGTGCTGGAGGTGCGCAGTCCCAGGCCATCCAGTGTGCCTGTAGGCGGCTGCCTATGGTGTGGGATCTGGGGTAGGGTTGCCTACATAGACATCCACGCTTCCCCCCGGCACCGCCTGTCAATGTTATGTGACCTTTGGGTACTGTCCCCTGGGACACTGTGGGACACGCACTCGTGGGCATGTTTGACCTTGGTCAGTTGCTGGCTTGCTGATTTGCACTGTCTGCATTCCTATGTGCCACCTAGGCATATGCCTAGTCCACCCTGTGCCCCAGCTGCCCCACTGCATGTCCCACCTGCAGCCCCCTGTACCCCATTTGCAGCCTCACCATAGTGCCCTTTCATATTTGGGCACTATGCTGTTGCTGCTCATGTAGCACTACTATCACTTTTCTTGGTCTCCCTGCCTTTGCTGTACATTGCTGACTGAAATGGTTTCTCTTTCCTGCATTTGTGCCTCTAACGCCAGGTTTTCAGGCACGGTAATGTTCTGGGCTTAAAATCCTGGCGTTAGTGTATACCTGGAGCCTCTCCTTGCCCACTCCCTGCCCATTGACCACTTCTCTCCGCCCTCTGGAGACACTTACTCCACCCTCTGTGTGCCCTAACGCCGCCGAAGATGTTATCACGCGAAACTTACCGTTATTGTACGATAACGTTATGTATCACGTGATAACGTTACGTATCGCTTGCTAACTGCACCGCTGCGACGTTATCGCTGTTTAGTAAACATCCCTCAAAGTCTAAAATAACATTAAAAACTAATCAAAACGCATTAAAAAAACTCATATACTCACTTATGAGCACTGAAGCCTATAATCACTGCACAATTCTACAGGTCCCTTTAAGATGCAACCACCACCAACCTTCACATTAGCTAGAGAGGACTATAAACAGTAAAAAAACAGAAGCAGCCAAAAAAAGGAATCACCTAAAACCAGAATTTCATAGTAGCTAGATATAGTATCTTATTGACAGCCAAGGTGACTCAGAATGCACAGTATCCTCAATGCTGAAATCAGCATTCTAAAGGGCAGACAATTCTACAACTGACAAAACCACTCCGAAATGAAACAAACAGGCAGCGGCTGCCCTTTAAGTTGGTGTTCCTGCCAAGGATGCCATGATGGCAGTGCAGCCAAGACGAGGCTATAATAAAATTCCAAAAATAAAAAGCACCAAAAGACCCTAAAATTTGCTCATTTTTAAATGCATCTTGTGGTGATGCATGCCCTAGTAAAATATCTTATTGATTAATGTAATAGAGTTTATTTTGGTTTGCCTGAATATCAGCTGCAGTGGCTTTAGTATGTACAAAATTGTGTGGCCAGATTGGTTTATGCAATGGGTAAATATGATCATGTGACTCTTCTGTTGCAAGGATTACATTGGTTACTAGTGAAGCAAAGGGGCATGTTTACTAAAAACCGCTAATTTGCGCGCCGCAAAATAGCGCACTAAAAGCGGTACTTAAGAGCGCTTAAACGCCCCGCAATCGTGCGTGTCACCCTCGCACAGGTGCGCGGCACAATAACGGGCCCCGCACAAGTACGGGCCCGCAAATGTCCGATAGAGGCGTGGAACGGCTAACGGAGGGCGGAGGAAGGTTCCTGAGGGGCGGAGAGATGGGTTTAATGGGCGGGGAAGGGGAGGGGAGAGGCTCCCCGCACATTATCGGGGCCGAATCCCAAAGCAAAACTACCGCGAGTGAAACACTCGCGGTAGAGGGCATTTAAAGGGAAGAGAAACCATTTCCGTCAGCAATGTACAGCAAAATCGGGGAAACCTGCAAAACGTGAGCAGTGTGATACATGTGCACAGCACAAAAGTGAAAATAAAAATAGAAAGTGACCACAACAAAAATATCACAAATAGTAATGCAGCTGGGGAACAGTTATAGTAATGGGCAAATATAGAAAACACACCCAGGAAAGCTCCATAAAGAAGAAATGAATATTGGAAGGGTCTACGGAGCGGAGACTCATCCAAAACAAATGTCCTTTTTGGAGCTTTCCTGGGAGTGTTTGCTATGGTTGCCCATTAATATCACTTTTGCCCAGCGTGGTGATATATTGTCCCCCAGTGTCTGTGGTCATTTCCGGGGTTTATGTGCACGTTTGTCACCAGACAGAGTGCATGTGCCCACAGTAAAAATGCGTAGAGCAGGGTTTGTGACTCCATCCTGCCAGGTATACTACCTCCAGGGGCTGCATTGTCTCTGTGGCCATAGTGTGGTGCAGCGGACAGAGCCAGTACCTCTAGGGTCAGAGGTTCAAATCCCAGCTGGGGCACATGCCAGCCCAGCCCCTATATTTTACCCACCACTAAACAAAGATAGCGCAGACACTCCTGTATTGCAGGGAGCATAAGCATGGGGAAAACACCCATATTTTACACAACACTGCAAAAACACAACAACAATGGGCATTACCTACAGCCAAATCCCCCAAATGCAGTCCCGTACTGCCACATTGCAATCTGGTCATCTGCTGTTTCTGAGAGAAGCTCATGCCAGCATGTTGGCGGACGAGTACATGTGGTGCAGGGGGCAGTGGCTGCTAGCCACAGAAGACTGAGCCCTAGCCATGTGCAGGCTGGCACAGTCCACTGCAACAGACAGGCCCTGCCGGATCCACAGTCATGGACGTTCCAGGGAAACCAGCCAATCTGTGGCTACACGGTGGTGCAGTGCACACAGACAGTGCATGCAAGAACAGAAGATCACAGGTTCAAAGCCCAGCTGGGGCTTCTGCCAATCCTAGCCACATATTTTTCCCACACCTACACAGTGATAGTAAGGACACACCTTTCGTGTCGAGGACATATGCAATGGTAATACGTCTATCTTTTACCCCACTGAGCACAGACACCATGAACAGGGGCAGTACCTAGAGCAGACTCTCCCAAATGCATTCCTGGTGTGCCACACACCAGTCAGGTTCCATGCTGCCACTCATACAAATGCCTGTGCTGTATATCTATGCACCACCCCCATGGCATGTAGATGTAGCTCATGCATATTCATGAGGGACAGCAGGAAGACACGAACAGTGTGATGCAGACCTGGACTGGGGTTGGGAATCTCTGCCGTAAAGCAGCAGCCAACAGGGGCAGACACACCCACACCCACACCCACAGGCCCCATTGGCCAATGTCTCCTGGAGAGGCAGAACAGTGGACCCTGCGTGCATCTCCCAATACTAGCACCTGCATACCTTAGCAATGTCACCCTACACCTGAGGTATACGGTACACAGCTCTGAGACGTTTGCTAGGAGTACTGGCAGATAGATATCCATACGTTACGCACATACTGCTAGTTGACCCCATCAGAACAATCTGTTAGGTGTTTGCGGGGCGTGCTCCAGGACTGGCCTCTGACGGTGTTTACCACCCTGGGGAGTGACCCCCAGCAGTACTGCGTACCATATCCATGCCTTGCCGTGCCTAGGACAGGTTTGGTGGCCAAGGCTAATTACCTCCTCAATAGTAGCACCATGCTGGCATAGGTGTGGAAGTGTGTGTCTGTCTATACCAGGGATGTCAAACTCCAGTCCTAGAGGGCCACAAACCAATCGGGTTTCCAGGATATCCCTAATGAATATGCATGAGATATATTTGCATGCACTGCCCCTATTGTTTGCAGGTATATCTCATGAATATTCATTAGAGATATCCTGAAAACCCGATTGGTTTGCGGCCCTCCAGGACTGGAGTTTGACACCCCTGGTCTATACAGTGGGTGCTGGCTGCAAGCCCCTTCCACAGCCCACACTGCCAGCACTGTTGCCAGTATTGGCCTGCTAATGTGCATAACGAGTAGCAAGGGACCATGGGAATATCTCAGACAGGGTGGGCTGACCAGGATGCAGCTGCACAGGGCATAGGGCACTGGCAGGGACATGGTAGTGTCCGGCCACCACCTACACAGACAGGGGGACCTCTGTATGTGCTGCTGGGGGATCACTCTCACCCTGAGTGTGCAGTGATGGCAGCATGGCTAGGCACACCCATAGTGCTGTATTGTGTTTCTCTCATGTGATATATATGGGTTTCCTGTTGGGGCCTTTTCACTGACTTATCTGCTTGTGTGTGCATGCATTTCCATCAGGACCAACCAGCAGACTGAGCACAGATGGTATGTGTTTTGATGGAGTGCCTTGCAGTGGCTGATGGTTTGCTGCAGGAGAATATCAGATAGTGGTGGGGTGCATCTATGAATATCCAGGCCTAATGTCTGTCTGATATTGTGGATATGTGTGTGGAGCTGCTTGGACTGCCCTGGGAGTCCCCAGCAGGACTGGGTTTGATGGTTGACTCTACTGCCATGGGGGGGGGGGGGGGAGAAAAGAGAAGGATAGTATGGGGATCTGTTGGTGGGAGACCCTGTTTTATCCACAGGGGGTGTGTGGGGGTGTTCCACTAACTGTGGCAGACAGCGATCTCCAAGATGTTTATGCAGCACCTACCTATTTCACAGGTTATTGCTGCTTTGGAGCTCTGGCATGGCTGCATTCAGTCATGCAAGGTGTTGTGCACCTGGTCCTGGGCGCATCATCACACACTCAGGGTGGGCATAGTAACCGCACAATGTGATGGTGTTTAGCTACTCTTTGCCATTTGTCCACCCACTCAGGACACCCTACCAGGCCGAGGTGCTGTGTGGGTGCACAAGGACACCTCCCCCTACCAGGCCGGGTAGCTTTAGGGGTGCAGTTCCCATCTTGTGTGCATCTGTGGACAGCTGATTTGCATGTGCAGTGCATCATGGGTACAGGTGGCCTAACCCTATCCTGTTTACACCAGCAGACTGTCTGTGATGTGACGTGCAGGCTATCTGCAGCCAGGCAGGAGCTTGCTTACAGCTATAGAGGTGTAGCCCAATTTTTACGCCACTGCCTGTGCAGCCAGAGGTCATGGGTTCATACCCACAGTGGGGTTCTGTGATAGGGTTTTCCAAAGCATTTTTTACATTTACTGTACATATGTTGATGCCTGCAATAACACCCTCAGCGTACTGTACCCATAAGGTGCCTCTGAGGGTGCTTTATTGGGCACCCTATAGGGCACTTTATGGTTGGCATCCATATAGGGTGCACTATACATTATCCTGTGTCGCAACATACATGCTGCCCTATAGGGGACATTCTAGGGTGCCTTGGCGGACGGTGCACTGTAACATGTGCCTTATGGTCCGCCTTATGTTAACATGCTGTGAGAGTGCGTTTGCTAGTAGTTATCACAAAATAGAATTAAAAAGCCTCCTAAAGCACTCCACAACATAAAATATACTGCCTCAGCTAGCCTTTTTGAATGGGCATTGTGAAGGATTGAACCCCTGGTCTCTGCACCATTGGTCAGTGTCTTAACCATTGTGCTGTGGCTGTGTTCCTTTGCTTTTGCATCAGCACGCCGCCTTGTGGCCATCAGTGCGCCGCATCCTGCTGCCCACAATTAACAGTGCGCCGCATCCTGCTGCCCACAATGAACAGTGCGCCGCCTTATGCCGCCCCACAATGAACAGTGCGCCGCCTTATGCCGCCCCAATATGAACAGTGCGCCGCCTTATGCCGCCCCACAATGAACAGTGCGCCGCCTTATGCCGCCCCAAAATTATTTTGCCTCCTGACACACATTTCCACATTCAAGGTGGTGCCTCAGCCAGCCTTTTTGGGCTGTACACACTGGGGGATTGAACCCGTGGCCCCTGCACCATTGGTTATTGTCTTCACTGTTGTGCTATGGCTCTGTTCCTATATATGCCCAGCTGCGCCCCACTTAGCCTTTCCACGCGCTAATGTGGGCCCCGCACATTAACGCGACGCGCACACATACGGTCTTTTTTTTTCCTTTTTCGGCCTGAACCGCCCACTCCTTATATGGCACAGGCACACTACTGCGGCCCCGCACGTTAGGAATGTTTAGTAAACATGCCCCAAAGAGTTAAGTTTAAGGTCTTGTGTATATTTTTTAAGTGTTCACGAATGGGAGTGCACTGTACTTAGCCAGTCTATTGCATCCATATAGTTTTACCTAGTTCCTACGACTGACCCCTGTTTTCCACAGATCCACTTAACTACTACTCAGTGGTGTAGCTTTTGGTGTTTTACACCTGAATTATGGTATAGTCTTCTGCTGGAGATGCAGACAGAAGTAAATTTCTTACAGTTTTAGAAAGGGGTAAAGACCTGGCTGTTCAGGGAGGCCTTTGGGTGTGAGTGGGTGGGGACTGAGGCTCTGGGATGCTGAGTTGGTATGATGGGAGTTGTAATGTTATATACCAGGGTGGCCCAAAAAAAGTGAGAACATCTTGTAAATTAAAAGCTTAAATAGTTTACTTATTTACCTTTTTTAGCTATATAACGTCTTTATTTCGACAAGTTCCGGTCGCCATCTTTTTTTTATTAATTTGTCAATCGTTTACATCTGTCTTTTTGAATTTTTAAATAACTTATATGCTACGAGATATTCTCACTTTTTTTGGGCCACCCTGTATATATTTTTTATTTTGTTTCTGTGCTTTATGGATTTTAATTGTAAGCTGCTTTTGGGTCTTTATCGATCATAAACGGGATATCAAAAACCAGTAATAAATAAATGAATATGTTCTGTAATACCTAACTTTTACTTCAAGGATTTAACTGGCTACCTCTTTAGTTGCCTCTAGGTGACTACTTTCAAGTCATATTTTTTTGTAGGCAAACTGAGCAAGTTATGTCAAGAGAGGGTGCAAAGGCAAGAGGGACAGGGAACAAGGAGCCCTATTAATTGAAAAGCTAAGAAAACATTAACTTTACATAATATCAAATCTCAACAGATCAGTCAATAAATTTGAGTCATCAGTTTATGTTCTGAGCTAGGTCAGAACATACAGTTGGACATATAGGGCCTGATATTCATCTAGGTCAGCTATGCACCTCTACGGCGCATAGCCGTCTGTGCCAACCCTTAACCCCAAATGCACAATGCTGGCTAATATGTGGCCTGGGCATTGAATATCTGTGTTTTCTGCACAGCCTCCCAGCTGCAGTAGCTAACCGGGCAGCTGAGATATTGCTTTTGCTTTACCTATCTTTTAGCCGCAGGTCGCTAACTGGGCAGCATGCAGTATCGCCGCTGCCCAGTTACCGACTGTCGATGCATCTTCTCCTCCCCAGAACACCCATGACACACATCAATGATAAGCGGTTAGCACTTGGGGTGTGTAGAAGAGAAGATTGGTGTTATAAGTGGCATTGAATAGCCTGGTTAGAGGCATTTACATGATTTACAGGACTGTAAACCATATAAATGTCTTTTGAATATCGGGCCCATAGGACATAGTACAATCAAAAACCTATCTCAGCCCAATTATAGCCAAAATTGCTAACACATCACTAGCAGAGGGCACCCTTCCGTCCCCTTTGAAAACAGCAGCTATCAGAACTCTGATCAAGAATAACAAACTGGACCCATCAGATATCAAATCCTACAGACCCATCTCTAGCCTCCCCTTCCTAACCAAAATCATAGAAAAGATCGTATACCAACAGACCCAGGACCACATCGACTCCCATGCACCGCTAGACCAGCAACAACACGGGTTTCAACAGCAGCATGGTGTTGAAACCGTCCTCACAACCCTTCTTGACAGATTCCATATAGGCCTCGACAAGAAAAAACAAGGCTTCATCCTCATATTCATGGACTTCGCCTCAGCGTTTGACACTGTCAACCACAACCTTTTACTCACCCAACTCTATCAAAAAGGCGTGAGAAGCTTAGCCTTAGACTGGTTCAAATCCTACTTATCTGATCGACAACAAGAAGTCTGAATAGATGACCAGGCATCCAGACCCTTCCAACAGACACAAGGGATCCCCTAAGGATCATCCCTATCATCCCTACTCTTCAACATGTACATACAGCCAATCTGTAACATCTTCCAATCATTCAACATTCTATACCACATCTACGCAAATGACGTCTTACTATACACTCCATTCATCACTGACAACCCAGACTACGCATCCATAGTTGATTGCTTCAACACAGTCTCAGACTGGCTCATGACACGCAACCTGAAGGTCAACACCAATAAGACAGAGGTCTTATTCATATCAAAGGACCCCACATTTACACCATCGCCTTCCCTCAAAGTGAAAGATTTCGACCTCATAACCAAGCAAGAGGTCCGCTATCTGGGAGTAACAATCGATCAACGCCTATCATGGGAGACCCACACTCAAAATATCACTAAATCTGTATACCATAAACTAAGAACACTCCAACACCTACGTCCTCTCCTCGATACCTCGGACTTCCGCTCGGTGGCCCAAGCTCTCATCCTTCCTCATTTAGACTATTCCAACATCATCCTTCATGGTATGCCGAAGCACACCTTGCAACCACTACAACTTGCCATGAACACAGCTGCCTGTACAATCTTAGCTGCTTCCAGATACGACCACATTACTCCCATCCTAATTCAGCTCCACTGGCTCCCCATAGCAAGTCGCCTGACCTACAAAGCAATGTTACTCACTTTCAAGGCCATGAATGCAATGTCAGCGACCTCACTCTCAGAACTGATACAAAGAACGCCAGAGACCAGGTCCAGGAGAACATGCTCGGTAAACTCCCTCGCAACCCCCTCAACGGTAAGGACCTGTACCCATTCAACCATGAACCAAGCTTTTTCCCTATTTGCACCAACACAGTGGAATGCCCTACCTGCAACGATAAGTGCGATCTCAGATCTCACAACGTTTAGGAAGGCTTTGAAGACTCACCTCTTCCAACTTACGTACGATCACCCACCCTAATTCAGTCACACTAATGAAAACTGCCATCAAATAAGACTGTAGCCCCTTACCACCCTGTCTCACCCCTGTTCTACCCATGTCTGCCCTATTCTACCCATGTCTGTACCCTCTAGGGTTGTCCTGATTTAGATTGTGAGCTCATAAGAGCAGGGACTGTCTTGTTTGTTCATATGTAAACTGCACTGATTTTAAATAGCGTGGTATATAAAACTAAATAAATAAATAAAAACATAGCTTTAAAAAATTACCATACCTTTGTGGCGATGTAAAGACATTCTGTGAAATACCTGAAGATATTCTGTGTGCTTCTCACTAAATGAATGCAAATGAATGCAAATTAGTACAAAGTGCAAACATTTGTGTGATATGCTGCAAAATAAATATAGATTTTATTCAGCCATCATATCTATCCAATACATGAGTGCTTCTGGAATTACATAAAAAAACAGGTATTACAGTTATTGCAGCTGATTTTAAACAAAGTGGCCTGGTTACTCTTAGGGGAATGTTTACCAAATGACATTAGCTGTCATCGCGGCACTAACGCAGGAAAGATTGTGCCACAGTGACAGCTAACATGGTTGAAATACAACAATTTTCGGCAATTTTCCACAATAGCAGCATTTCATGTGATAGAAGGGGAGGCGGGATTGGGGTGGGGAAAATGTTTGGTAATCAGGGGTAGCCACCTGCGAACAAATGTTGTGTGATCGCTGCCCAAATTGACACGATTGTGACTGCAGCTAACTTGCAGCCGGGACTGTGGTGACACTTGGCAGCAGCTGCCAATCGACAGCAGTGCCAGCGGCACTATTCTGATCCCCCCGTAACCCTCCTCTGGCCTCATCCCCTTATCAAAAGGGTGGTGGTGCCTCAGAACTGCCAATGTGGGGCACCAGTGATGGGCATCCTCCCTCCCCCACTTCAGTACTAGGAGCCCCCCCCCCCCCCCGACAGCATCCCTCAGGGGTAAGGTGCTGTCTCGGGGGAGGGGGATGCTGAAATAGGGGTAGCTGTCAATGGTGCAGGTACTCTAGATTGGATCTGAAGCACTAGCACCTTTCTGCAAGGTGGGGATCATGGAAAAGGGATCAGAATGGTGCTGCTGCGATCAAGGAGGACAGAGCAACTATTTTCTCTGCCCTTCCCTTGCTCCCTCCCTTTATCCTGTGATCTCTGCATCGGCAGGCAGCACAGGAGTACTCACACTGCCCGCTGATGTGGTAGGTGCTAGTCCTGCATGGTATCTGCAGGTCTAATGCTGGCCACTCCCCCTGCAGGTACTACACAGATTTTGCAGCTACCACATGGAATTTTTGCTTATGCCGCATAGTAGCTGCAAAATAGCTTACTGCACTTTAGTAAACATCCCCCTTAGGTTTACATTTCTTTTTTCATATTTAACCTATACTTAAAAGGTTTTCACTGCCTTCCAGTTCAGTTCGACAGCCAGTTTGAAAAGCCTTAAAGAATAAGGGGGTACTTTTTAAATGTAATTCTGAGGTAAACAGGTTACCTGTGGAATACTTCCCTGTAAATACTTTCTTCCCCTTTTGTGAGAGAAGGGTGAAGTCCAAATGAGCCAGTTTGATGTACACATCAGACTGTCATTTTGATATCCTGATACATTCTTTACTTCAAAAGAATGCAGGATAAGAAATTCCTGCAGCACCAGCCAACCAGTGGAATTTTCTTTTAAAAATTGGCTTGTGGGGGTATCCAAGATTGCATGAGACAGGCGTATTTTTGCTGCATGGTGTTTCCTGATGGGGAAGAAGCGGAAAGCCAAAGGGGTTAAGATGCACTCTCTAGCGCCTGTGACTTCTTCTCTGTTACCTGATGCTGTTTTTGGATCACTTGATTCCTTCTTTGTCTGTTCATAGAGCAACCAGCAGCATCAGGGGAGGCAAACTCAGTTGTGCAGCCCTCAGAGTCAGCCTTGGTCATAGACTCTCTTTCTCCCCCTAGTTGCAGCATCCTCTGAAGGTGGCATTGTTACAGGTGGACCCTGGAGGTCCATGGCAGGAAAACTTCCCAACACAGGGTGAGCTACCTGAACATCAAGGGCTGGATCCAGAGCCCTTTGTGGGAGGTGCTCAGGCTCTTCCAGATCAACTTGCCCTTAGCGTCCTGAATGAGGCAGCAGAAGGAGGTCAGGCAGCAAAAGTATGGCTACTTGCAGAGTTTGAACTAGGCACCAAACACAATGGGAGGTGTGGGGCTGGCTGCAGGAAGTTCTTTCTCCTTCTCCCTGATTCAACCAGAGATGTTTACACTTGAACTGATATGGTCAGCAATTATGCAACTAGGGGAAACCCTTGTTTCACTGGACTCTTTTACAAATGATTTTAGCAACTTGATAATGCAGCTAGGGTCTGCTAATTTAAGGCTTTCTAATTTCCAAAGGCATCTATCTACTGTATTATCTAGAGATTTTTTTTTAAATGCCATCAAGTAGTGATGACTCCTGGTGACCCAGCAGGCTCTGGGTTTTCTTGGCAATGTATAACTGGAGGTAGATTGCCAGGTCTTTTCTTCTGAGACAATGGCAGGTTAAGTGACTTGCTCAAGGAGCACCAGTTGGAATCAAACACTTGATCTTTCAGGTGCTAAGCAGCTGTTCTAACCACTAAGCTACTCCTCCACTCCATATTGCTCTTATCTTACTGAAATTTTAGATGTACCCTCCTGAGTCCCACTCCCCATTGGTCAAGGTTTATTTCCTGCCCACTGGGAAAAAGGCTGAAATTGCTGGTTTACAACAAGCTGATGTGCTTGATGTTTATGCATTGCTTCAGAGCTCTCAAGAAGAACAAGTGGTGCCCTCTACATTACTAGTTTATTTTGCATTACTTTCTGATACAGAATGGTTGTTGAAAACGTTCTTTAAAGGGAGAACCTACCTGACTGGGATACAGACGCGGCATTGTTCCGTGCCGCGGGAGCAGCTAGCAGGTGCATGGAGGCCCTGCTTGGATTTGGCCAGGCAGAGCGAGGGCGGCCCCCGGCTGAGGAGGACCCCTCTTCACTCCTCCATTTAAACCGGCGGCTGCAGGAGGTCAGTGGAGAACCTACCTGACTGGGATACAGACGCGGCATTGTTCCGTGCCGCGGGAGCAGCTAGCAGGTGCCTGGAGGCCCTGCTGGGATTCAGCCAGGCAGAGCGAGGGCGGCCCCCGGCTGAGGAGGACCCCTCTTTGCTCCTCCATTTAAACCGGCGGCTGCAGGAGGTCAGTGGAGAACCTACCTGACTGGGATACAGACGCGGCATTGTTCCGTGCCGCGGGAGCAGCTAGCAGGTGCCTGGAGGCCCTGCTTGGATTCGGCCAGGCAGAGCGAGGGCGGTCCCCGGCTGAGGAGGACCCCTCTTCACTCCTCCATTTAAAGCGGCGGCTTCTACACGCGGCCGCATGTCGCGGCCTGCGTGTTGTGACCTAAGGGGCGTGATTCAAGGGGCAGGACACGCCCCTTTGGCGCCCCTTCGGCGCAACTGAGAAGCCGAGACTATCTTGTTTATTACCCTGGGGAAACGTAAAGTTAAAGTTATTAAATCTGGAGCTAAGGCCCAAGGAGACAAAGTAGTGGGGCCCATGGATAAACATTTGATCTCCCAGCTATCTGCTGCATCGTCACCTGAGGGAGTCTCGTTGAGCCCCCATTTCAGGACACCACCACCATTTCCTCTGCCATCCCTTTCATCAACGGTGCTGGAGTTGTCTCCGGAGTGTATTCCACCTATGCCACAACCTGTTTTGCCGGGGAATTTAGAAGGAATAACCAGGAGTCCAGGTTCTGGTGAGGTAACTCTAACGGACATTTGGACTGCTATTAATGGCATTGATAAGCGCTTAACCGCCACTGTGTCTTCCCTTTGTATGTTTACCTCTGATGTAGTCAGTAAAATGCAAAGTACTGATAAACAATTGGGAGCTATAACTAGTTCGTTGGCAAAGACAGATTCTCAACTTCAATCTTGCTTAGAAAATAATTGTGCTTTGATTCGGGACTTTTCGTCCTTTAATTACCACTTAGAGATGTTTGAGAATAAGTCTAGGGCCAAAAATCTGCGTTTCCTAAATTTTCCTGTCACCCACTTGTTGTCACCTGCTATTTTACTTAAGAAATATTTTACTGAAGTTTTAAAGTTAGATGGAAGCATTGAGGCTGTATATTTGTACTATTTGCCTTTGCGATCTGCCCCTCCTGTAACTCAGAATGAGGATGATGCTTCCCCTCCTTTGGATGTTATGGTAGGCCAGGAACTAACCGCTTTTTTAGAAGACTCAGCTGATGTTATTTCCAAACGTAACACATTGGTTGCTACTTTTGGTTCTGAACTTATTAAAATGAATGTTCTTCGTGCTTATTTTAAATATCGGGAATCCCTTTTTTGTGGTCAAAAGCTGCAAGTTTTCCCGGATGTAAGCAGGGCTACCCAGGTCCGGCGAAGGCAGTTCCTGGCGTTAAAATCACGTGTGTTGGCTATAGGAGCATGCTTCTATTTAAAATTTCCTTGTAGGTGTGTAATTACTTTTGAGGGTCAGTCCTCTGTGTTTATGGACGTGACCCAACTTAAGTCCTTTTTGAATCAGAAAGAGGTGGTCAGGGGCGTGGGTGGTGAGATTTCTGGTCCCCATAGTGGAGTTTGATACTTCTGGTTTCCTTAATTTTTTTTTATTGGATATTGGGTAATGTTCTCCCTTGATGTGGTATGCTTTTGTGATGTATAATTTCTTCTTGAATATTGTAAAAGCTTGGAGGATTGTATTGCCTTATTTATTTTTGCTGTTATTCAAGAAAACTTAAATAAAAATTAAAAAAAAAAAAGTTCTTTAAAAAAAGGAATCTTACGGGCTTCCAGTTCACATGATCCCGAACTTATCCAGGGAAACGCAGCAGAGGAGACAAGATTTTCTTCTTCTTTGCCCTGGAGTCCAGCAGCTGGGAGCTTTGCTTTTCCTTAAATATCCATGTAAATGCATAGTTAAAAATCTTCTGTATCCTATATTTTTTATGAATCATCCCAGCTGCTGGCCTTCCTTAGCGCTCGGAGGTCTATGGTTTCAGCCATCTCTTATGGGATACATAAAAGGCATTTTGCATGTCTATACTGGCATTTACGTAGGGCTGGCTGTTAGGTCCTGTCTCTATTTCCTTCATTGTTGTAGTGCATATCATTTTTCTTTCTTTGGATCCCTACATATTGTGGGTTAGATTAGGCAGGGCTATATTTTTGTTTTGACTTCCTTTGTATTTGGCCTGTGCATTTTCCTTTGATTCTGTTATGAAACGCTGCATAATTTCTGTACAAGATGTGTATTTTTTGACTTATTGTAAAATGTATAAATATTTTAAAAAATGGCTTGCAGGACCCTAAGTACATGATACCCAAGGGCCCACAATCTCCACACACACTCCAAAAATTACATTGTTTGAGACCACAGTATTCAAGAGACCAATTAGTTCACTATATGCTTCACATATCTCAACATTCCTTTCAGGATAATCTTCTCTCTGTTCTACCACTATCCAATACCAAGTTATCCCATACAGTACGGATGCAGAGGCCACTGAGGTCCTGTATTTTTTATTTCACTTGGGCCTTTACCATATAATACCATATAAGATAAAATTTTACTTACTGATAATTTTCTTTCCTGGAATCCAGTGCTAGACCCATCCAGACAATTTGGTTATGTCCCCTTGCCAGCAGATGATGGAGACAGAGAAATACTAGAAAATTCCAGTGACATCATCACTGGTACTAATGCTGGTGCTGCTGAACCATGCACAATAGACCTGCAAGCAGAGTTGGTGAGAAATGCGAAGCATGAAGTCTGCAAATACAGACTGCAAAATGCAGTAAATTACTATACAGCAGAACTGTGCCAGGGTGAGTCCTGGACTGGTCTAGAAGGATTGCAGGAAAGGAAATTATCGGTACGTGACATTTTACCTACCAGATTATCCTGTTAGATCAGCCCAGACAAGTGGGAAGTACCAAAGCCTTCTCACAACTGAGCAGGTAGAAATCGCTGCTATGAGGACCCTAGAACTGAAGGTGGAATTGGATCTGGCTGGGAGATCTAGGCAGCAATGCCTAACAAAAATAGAGAGGGAGGACCAGGCTGCTGCACAAGAGATGTCAATGGAGGAAAATCAAGAAGACTCCTCACAGAAAGATGCCTGCATTCAGGTGGAGAGAGCTGAAAGACTCTCCAGGGTTGGTTTATTGTCCAACAGAGATGCAGAGGCAATGGCGTTTCTAAGACCACATACCAACATGGATTTGGAAGTAACACTCGACTACGTTGGTCCACTCACAGAGGGTAAAATGTCACCACAAACAATTATCTCCCTCCAATTAATGTCTGAGATTATGATTTCCGTTAATCCCTTCTTTCATACTTCTGAATGTTTAATGGATTGTCTCAGAATGTTTTAGAACACTGGGTCTCAGACATACACCGGCTCTACTCGCAAATCTCTTAACAAATAATGAGCCTTCTTAGCATCAACGACCCGTACTACTCTTAAACTAATTCTTTTACCAATCCATTGTCAATTTCCAACAAAGACCAATAATATGGGATTATCTTGAATCACTCAAATTTTATCAAACCAGTGAAAAAGTGCTTATCTTCAGTTCTTCTTAATCATGTGTTTGAGCAGCTGAAATGTTTTTGTGTGGATACAGTATTAGCAGGGTGCTATGGTAAAGCAAGGGAACAAACATTATTGATTCAAGAACAAAAATGGATATACCGATTACAAACAGTAATTCCGGGAGGATTGAACAATTCAGTCGAGTGGGGGGCCTGTATTTAACTTATTTTTAATGCATTTTAATCATCAGTACCGTATCAGTTTGGTGTATTCCGGTGACATCATGGGATGAGGTATTCTGCTTCTTTAAATAGGGTAGGGTTAGCTAGTCCGCATGCGCAGTGTTTTTGTGAAAGCCGGTAGGCTTCTAAAGGTACACCTGAAGTAACGCACTGTAAGATACATTTGCTGAACAGACTGTAAGGTATGAGACTTCCTATTTATCTGATGGTTATTAAGGAACTAATGTACTGTGTGGTAACATATTACAGCTATAATCGTTTTACAGATAGTGCTGATTTTGAAAAAAAAACCTGAGGAAGAGCAGAAACGCAAAGATGGTACCTGAATGGTGGCATTGGGGTACATATTAAGAAGAACTGAAGATAAGCACTTTTTCACTGGTTTGATAAAATTTGAGTGATTCAAGATAATCCCATATTATTGGTCTTTGTTGGAAATTGACAAAGGATTGGTAAAAGAATTAGTTTAAGAGCAGTACGGGTCATTGATGCTAAGAAGGCTCATTACTTGTTAAGAGATTTGCGAGTAGAGCCGGTGTATGTCTGAGACCCAGTGTTCTAAAACATTCTGAGACAATCCATTAAACGTTCAGAAGTATGAAAGAAGGGATTAACGGAAATCATAATCTCAGACATTAATTGGAGGGAGATAATTGTTTGTGGTAACATGGATTTGGAAGCAGTCTGACCCTTACGCAGATTAGCAAACCAGAAAAACAGCCTGCCCAACTCCCAAAAGTAGTTAGTCATCATTAAATAAGGGAGTAGAATCCTGAAGATGTCAACCAGGTGAAAGTCAGTATCCTCACCAGTATATTCTTCCAACTAAAGGGTGGAAGCGAAATCACTTGGCCCACAGGAAAAGACGAGACCAGGAACAAAGAGCAATCCCGAGACAATGAATACAACCTCCAAAGAATTTCCCATAAGGGGCTGACATACCCCAAGGAAGGACCAACCGGCCCAACTATATACAACCATTCTGCCCACATATATACGTGTATTTTAACACAATTATCACTATAGGCAGAAAATCCTGGACTGGTCTAGCAGGATTCCAGAACAACACATAAGAAAAACCTAAATAAGGGTTATGGCAAGACAGAGCCTGTAACACGCGGTGCACTGAAGAGATAGAAGGAAAGATCCTTCAGCATGGATTGCTGTCAAGGCTTAAAGGAGGGAGGAGCAGAGCCTGAAGAATGAGACCAAGATAGCGAAGTAGAATCATAGGATAAATGGGAGGACATAAGTGACATACTGCAGAGACATCCAAATAAGAGATGAGTGAGTGGCCAGCCACCAGCCTTTGACAACAGGATAACGCTGAGACCTATACCCTGAAGGCTTCAAGGCAAGGCCTTTATGAAAAACCATCCTGCATCAACAAGGTAGGCACATCCACCTGCCCATATGGGAGATGACACTGCTGACTCCACCACCTATGCCTCACTCTTAACAGAGCACAGATCCCAGCTGAAGAATAAACTTTATGGCCTAACTAGTGTTTCTCAAGGCCCATAAGTGAGAAGGGAGCAGGGTCATTCATTAGGATAGATTCCTGCCTAAGTAGACCCTTGCTGTCACTTAGGAAAAGAGGCTGTGCCATCATGAGCCTCACAAGGTTGGCCTCCTGAGGTCAATCTGGAGCTACCAAGATCACTATCTCCAGATGGTCCAAATGATCTGACCGATCTGGTGCCACAGCAGAAAAAAGAATGCACAGGTGATCTGCCTGGGGCCAGGCTACATCAGAGTGGTGATGCTTCTGGAGCGAAATTACCTTGGCACCTTGACAATGGACTTCATTGCCATCAGAATGGCCCAGGATTGAGAATGTGACAGCAGAGAAAAATCAGCCTCAATATATTCCATCTGTGCAATGTGTTGAGTTGAGAGTGCTTGTAGATGACAGTCACCCCAGGAAAACAGGAGCTTTATCTCTAGGGCTACTCCTGCAATCCTGGTCCTGCTCTGACAATGTACATGAGTGGAGGAGTAGCCTAGTGGTTGGGGCAAGGTACTTCAGGCCGGAAGGTCGGGGGTTCAAATCCCACTAGAGGACAGCAACCTTGGGCTGGAAGGACTGGGGTTTCTAGTCCCACAGGTGCTCCTTGTGGTCTTGGGCAAGCCACTTAACCCTCCATAGCCCATGTTCCCTGTTAAATAGTTATCTCCAAGTTATAATACCCTGTTCAATGTAATTTCAGTTTGTTCAATGTAAACCGCACTGATAGAGAATAGCGCGGTATATAAGAGAATGTAAATAAATAAATAAAATAAACATGGCGCTTGGTCCAAGGAAACAGGGGACTCATCTCTAGGGATAATTCTATACCCTTGGGTCCATTCTGCTGGTTGATGTAAGCTACAGCCATGGCAATGTTCAAGAGCACCCAGACTGCTCAAAAATGAAGCAGTCCACAAAATGCCTCACCATAAGCTGAATGGCTTGTGCCTTGAGAGGGATGATAGACCAGATCGCTTTGGTTCTGGACCAGCAACCCTGAACAAAACAGTGAATGCCTCATTCCACTAGGATAGCTTCTGTCATCATAATCAAACAAGGGGGAGTCTTAAGTGGCATTCCCTAGTACACTGTAAGAATGCAACTACCAAAGCTGCTTATTAGCTGCGATGGAAGGGAAAGGTGAATTCATGGTTTTGTAAGACAGCAATGCCTTCTGGAACAGTGGCATGTTGCTTTCACAAGAGGAAACATCTTACTAACACTGAAAATTCCTCTCTCAAGAGGGTGCCATACATCCTGACAGTGCTGAGAGCAAACAGGGGCCCATAGGAGGTCACTGCTCAGCCCTGGGTTGGTAACATCCTCTCCTGTCTGTCCTGTCCAAAGGAGAGACCAGAGGAAGCTTCCTGAGTGCACACTGTCTTGACCAAAGCTGGCAGGAGTGGCTGCACCTCTGGGCTAGAGAATCCTGCAAGGAAAAGATGAAGTTGTGTACTGCTCTTGGTGGGAAAAACTGTAGGAACACCAGAATTGACATGGCTTGAGCACACTCTGCCCTGGCTGATACAAATGGGGAGGACATGGACCCAATAGACCTTTTTCAGGTGAGGCCATCATGGTGCATAGACCAAATTCAGACCATAGTACAAAGATGGCACTTCTATCAGTGATGGAAGCCCTGGCATGCATAAAGAGAATGGTATTGTCCTCCTTGTCCCTTCAGTAGAGGAAAATGGAACTCTGTCATAGCCAGCCTCACACCACAATGGCAGAGGATGAAACTCCCTCAATAGTCACACTATCACTGCCTTGGAGACACATTCCCTTCAAAGCCAGAGGAGTCAGTAACCTCCTCATTATCCAAAGTGCTTGGAGGCTAGCTTCCAAGTGCCAAGAAGACACAAATCCCCCAGAGGATGGAAAGGCAGAGTATCCCAAGTCCCTAGGTCACTCACCAAATGCTAGTGGGGAGAGGAATACAATAGCAAAAAAAAGCCTACAGGTAAGGGCTAATTAGCAAATAAATCAAAACCCAACCTCAGAACATTGACCTTCAAAATTAGATATATAGTTTTTGTCGGAGCTGACCGTAGGAAGGTCGGATAGAAAACCGACCCACACCAAGCGGGCAGCCACTTTTTATTATATTAAGGTTCTTCACCACAAGTAAAATTTCAAATTTTTCAAAATAATTAGCTGAAAACTTATCTTAGAGAGAAACGCTGATTTTTGGATAATTCTCAACACGACGCGCGCGTTTCGGGCACTATCACCCTGTATCAAGTGTAAAATCCAAAATTCACAAGTTCAGCAGTCATCCATAGTAACGCTGTCACTGCAGCACAGGTCATATCTTTTAAATAATGGCAGAACAAGCGCCATTTTAAAGAAAGAACCAACCAATTAGATCGGGCAAACCCCCACATGACGGGGAACCCCTGATCTGATTGGTGAAAACTTGAGTGACGACAACACTCATTCAAAGCAAGCTCTGCCATTCGATTTCTCTATTAAGACCTCCCGGCTCCATTGAATCAAGATAGAATATCCAGCGTTGTTCTAAAAATTGAAGATTATCTTCCCTTGGCCCTCCATGGGGATTATTAGGAGCTTGATCCAATATAGTCCAGTTAAGGTGGTCAAAAGTATGGCAAAAGTCAATACAATGAGAGACCAGCGGAGCAGAAAGTACTGCATGACGAAGCCGAGATGCATGTTCGCTCAGACGGCATTTTATAGGGCGAATTGTTCTCCCAACATAAACAAGGGAACATGGACATTGAATTAAATACACTACAAAGGTAGAATCACATGTCGTATCCCAACGACGGTGGTATACTTGATGGGTTTTCGGATGTTGCCAATCTATACCTGTAAGTGTTGTGTCACAAAAAACACATTGCTGGCATGCAGTATGGCCAATGGTAGGGGGTTGATATTTTAAACGATCTTCTTGCATAGATGTTTTTACCAAAATGTTACCTAGATTGCGACCCCTAGAAAAAGCAATCTGTAGAGGAACATTAAAACAGTCATGTAATTGAAGAATTGGCCAGTGTGTTTTAAGAATCCGTAGCACATCCTTACTTCGGGCTGTATATGGCAGTATCCCCGTTATCTTAGATTCATCTGTAGATCTTGAAGAAGTATATGCAGGGTCCAACAGCCATTCTCTATGGGTATAGCGTGCTCTTTTGTACGCTTGATCAACTACGGAGTCCGGGTATCCCCGAGATTTTAGCCGATAACGAAGATCATTAGCATGAAATCTAAACTCCTCAATAGAATGGCATAGACGACGTAATCGGAGAAATTGCCCATATGGGAGCCCACGTCGGAGGGGACCAGGATGGTAACTATTGTAATGCAGTAAACTGTTCCTTTGAACAGATTTACGATATAAAGAGGTATATAAATGCCCATTATCAAGACGAATCTGAAGGTCAAGAAACTCTATACTATCTTTATCTATATGTGCAGTAAAAGCTATATTTGGTTTTAATCCATTCAACCAATCTATAAATTTTTGCAGAGACCCCACATCCGCAATCCAAATAAAGAAAACATCATCAAGGAAACGCTTCCATAACAGCACATGTTGATATAGGACTGATTGCTCAATCAAAGATGACTCCATATCAGCTAAATAAAGAGTAGCAATCGAGGGAGCCATCGTAGCTCCCATGGCGATTCCCGATAGCTGTTGGTAGTAAATTCCTTCAGACACAAAATAATTACGGGTAAGAACCAATTCCGCTAGCTGTAATAGAAATTGTTTAGGTAGGCGTTCAGGTGCAAATGAGAATTTTTGTTGCAGCAAATTCAAAGCCTCAATCTGATCAATTTTAGTATATAGGGAAACTATATCAAGAGTCACCAACAGAGCCCCTGGAGGAACAACTAAATCTGAAATCAGTTGTAAAAGGTGAGTCGAATCCCTGAGATAGGAATGAACCAAACATGCTTCTTTTTTCAGGAATTAGTGAGGGATCTGGTTCTACGTGATCTATCGTTTGTGGAGCAAACTCCTAGAAAATGTTTTCCTAATTTGACAAGGGACGAACATTCTGCTTTAAATGAATTATGTGCAGATCCCTCACTAATTGTTCGGCGAGCTGATAAAGGTGGTGCATTAGTTCTTCAAGATCTATCGCAATATGAAATAACTTTGCGTGAGCATTTGAATGATGCTGCTGTTTATAAACGTCTGTCAGAGGATCCTACGCCCCAGCTATTACAAGAAATAAAGATCATTTTAAATTCGGCTTTAAACAATGGGTGGATAACTAAGCGTGAGCATTCTTTTTTATTTCGGATGCATCCATTTTGTCCGGTTTTATACCTTCTTCCGAAGATTCATAAATCATTAATAGCTCCTCCGGGACGACCCATTGTATCTTGCCGAAATTCTCTTCTGGAACCACTATCTATTTTTTGTGATGAATTCCTGAAAAAAGAAGCATGTTTGGTTCATTCCTATCTCAGGGATTCGACTCACCTTTTACAACTGATTTCAGATTTAGTTGTTCCTCCAGGGGCTCTGTTGGTGACTCTTGATATAGTTTCCCTATATACTAAAATTGATCAGATTGAGGCTTTGAATTTGCTGCAACAAAAATTCTCATTTGCACCTGAACGCCTACCTAAACAATTTCTATTACAGCTAGCGGAATTGGTTCTTACCCATAATTATTTTGTGTCTGAAGGAATTTACTACCAACAGCTATCGGGAATCGCCATGGGAGCTACGATGGCTCCCTCGATTGCTACTCTTTATTTAGCTGATATGGAGTCATCTTTGATTGAGCAATCAGTCCTATATCAACATGTGCTGTTATGGAAGCGTTTCCTTGATGATGTTTTCTTTATTTGGATTGCGGATGTGGGGTCTCTGCAAAAATTTATAGATTGGTTGAATGGATTAAAACCAAATATAGCTTTTACTGCACATATAGAAAAAGATAGTATAGAGTTTCTTGACCTTCAGATTCGTCTTGATAATGGGCATTTATATACCTCTTTATATCGTAAATCTGTTCAAAGGAACAGTTTACTGCATTAAAATAGTTACCATCCTGGTCCCCTCCGACGTGGGCTCCCATATGGGCAATTTCTCCGATTACGTCGTCTATGCCATTCTATTGAGGAGTTTAGATTTCATGCTAATGATCTTCGTTATCGGCTAAAATCTCGGGGATACCCGGACTCCGTAGTTGATCAAGCGTACAAAAGAGCACGCTATACCCATAGAGAATGGCTGTTGGACCCTGCATATACTTCTTCAAGATCTACAGATGAATCTAAGATAACGGGGATACTGCCATATACAGCCCGAAGTAAGGATGTGCTACGGATTCTTAAAACACACTGGCCAATTCTTCAATTACATGACTGTTTTAATGTTCCTCTACAGATTGCTTTTTCTAGGGGTCGCAATCTAGGTAACATTTTGGTAAAAACATCTATGCAAGAAGATCGTTTAAAATATCAACCCCCCTACCATTGGCCATACTGCATGCCAGCAATGTGTTTTTTTGTGACACAACACTTACAGGTATAGATTGGCAACATCCGAAAACCCATCAAGTATACCACCGTCGTTGGGATACGACATGTGATTCTACCTTTGTAGTGTATTTAATTCAATGTCCATGTTCCCTTGTTTATGTTGGGAGAACAATTCGCCCTATAAAACGCCATCTGAGCGAACATGCATCTCGGCTTCGTCATGCAGTACTTTCTGCTCCGCTGGTCTCTCATTGTATTGACTTTTGCCATACTTTTGACCACCTTAACTGGACTATATTGGATCAAGCTCCTAATAATCCCCGTGGAGGGCCAAGGGAAGATAATCTTCAATTTTTAGAACAACGCTGGATATTCTATCTTGATTCAATGGAGCCGGGAGGTCTTAATAGAGAAATCGAATGGCAGAGCTTGCTTTGAATGAGTGTTGTCGTCACTCAAGTTTTCACCAATCAGATCAGGGGTTCCCCGTCATGTGGGGGTTTGCCCGATCTAATTGGTTGGTTCTTTCTTTAAAATGGCGCTTGTTCTGCCATTATTTAAAAGATATGACCTGTGCTGCAGTGACAGCGTTACTATGGATGACTGCTGAACTTGTGAATTTTGGATTTTACACTTGATACAGGGTGATAGTGCCCGAAACGCGCGCGTCGTGTTGAGAATTATCCAAAAATCAGCGTTTCTCTCTAAGATAAGTTTTCAGCTAATTATTTTGAAAAATTTGAAATTTTACTTGTGGTGAAGAACCTTAATATAATAAAAAGTGGCTGCCCGCTTGGTGTGGGTCGGTTTTCTATCCGACCTTCCTACGGTCAGCTCCGACAAAAACTATATATCTAATTTTGAAGGTCAATGTTCTGAGGTTGAGTGGGGAGAGGAAGGCAGAAAGGGAGGGGAGAGAGCCCTGCAGATGTAGACGGTCTCAAGACCTGGGCCAGTCAGACATAGGAGTAGCAAAATGGGCTTAAAGGTACTGCAGGCATACTCTGGAGCTGGAAGACAATTCCAGCCTGTCCCCAAGGATGCATGAACAGTGCATTGCTACATCCCATGGACTGAGCAGTGAACAATGATTTTGGCAACATACAACCATGGCATAAGCATGAAAGGTGATGAAACCATCACCATCAGTGTCCCGCATTCCAAACATCTGCCTAAAGCTATTTCCCGCTGCAGAGTGGGAGAGGAAAAATGAGGGGATTCCTGTCAGAGAGAGTGCGC
Organism: Ichthyophis bannanicus; assembly: GCA_033557465.1. Classification (NCBI taxonomy): domain Eukaryota; kingdom Metazoa; phylum Chordata; class Amphibia; order Gymnophiona; family Ichthyophiidae; genus Ichthyophis; species Ichthyophis bannanicus. Next base: position 704,886,157 of record CM066034.1, on the reverse strand, counting down.
TGAAGGGTTGGGCCTAGCAACTAACCGCTACCTAGTGCTGTCAATATGAACCAACTATTTGCTGCCCAGTGCCGTCAAAATGGAGTTCTTCTGCTGAGAATGGGACAAGTGTCGACCCATGGACCACTGTATGCATGACCTTGTTTCCTGCCTTGTGTCATTTGCTCACCAGCCTCTGCAGCAGCTTGTTCTTTGCAGACATCCATCTCTGGAAGGGAAGCCTGTCACTCCCGACTATCAGGCCTATGATCCATCCTGCAGCAGAGGGCTTGGAGGAACCTCAGGGCATGCGACTGCAGTGAGATGGGTGGAAACAAGCCACTTAACCCTCCATAGCCCATGTTCCCTGTAATATAGTTATCTCCAATTTATAATGCCCTGTTCAATGTAATTTCAGTTTGTTCAATGTAAACCGCACTGATGCAGAATAGCGCGGTATATAAGAGAATGTAAATAAATAAATAAATAAATAAAAGCACAAGAATAGTGCCAGCGTGGGTTCCTGGCTCCTCCTACATAACACAGCACTAAAGAGCTCTCATTTGTTCTCTACTCGTATCATCAACAGCAAGACATGGGCCTGAACTATGGCTGGCTGAGATGGCAGGTGCAGGGGAGAGGGACTTGAACTTACCCATCACTGCAATGTCCTGAGACCGTCCCTCTCAGTGAGCTCAGGCTGGAACCTGGCAGCTGGAGTATTAAAAGGACTTCACTGGGTTTGTTATTTTTTTTCTTAACTGAGCCTGGTGGGGGGGGGGGGGGGGGGGGGGGGAGGAGGGGGGGAGGAGGAGGAGGCAGCAGCAACCAGAATAAACAAGATGAGAATTATTAAAGTGAATTCAATTATTCAAAGTAAAGAAGGTACATAAAGTGAATGAAATAAATCAAAGTAAATTAACCAACTAAAATAAATGTGATTTAATCTAATTTAATTTTAAGAGCTTCAAGAGCTACTTACAAGTCTGAAGCCTATGCACTCAACCGGCCATCTACAGATGATGGGGAGTCTGGCCTTCTCTTCTCCAGGTAGAAAACTCTGGCAGGGTATCTGAAGATGCGCCCTGGAGACGTCTGCTTCCAAGCTCAACTGGGAAGGTGCCCCACAGGATGGCTACCCAATAGTTTAATGCCTAGGGTGCACACCTGCACCAGTCCAGCAACCACCATCTGCTGGAGACAGAGAAATACAGGAGGGACCCCCAAGCTGCACCAGCATTAGTACCAGAGATGATGCCATTAGAATTTTCTAGTCTTTCTCTGTCTCCATCATCCACTGGCAGAGGGGCATAACCTGGACTGGTCTAGCAAGATGATCTAGAAGTTCTAGCTAACATAGTAACATAGTAAATGACAGCAGATAAAGACCAGTATGGTCCATCTAGTCTGCCCAGTAAGATGGCAGGAGTAGGTGCACCTGTCACTCTGTGCAGGCCACCCCTCCCCATGTCTTTGTTTAGGGGTGAACCCACCGCTCCATGTAGGATACCCCTATTTGTTGAGAAATTAGATGGTTCAGTTTATTTTGATTTTATCCTGTTGCTGTAAAGGGATCCACTGTGCTGTCCCATGCCATTTTGAATTCCGTCACTGTGTTTGCCCCCAGCACTTCCATCGGGAGGGCATTCCAAGCATCCACCACCCTTTCAGTGAATAAGTATTTCCTGACATTGCCTTTCAATTTACCACCTTGCAGCTTCATGTTATGCCCTCTAGTTATACAGCTTCCCCGTCTTTGGAAGAGGTTTATTTGTTCATTATTTCTCTTTAAGTATTTAAAGGTCTGAATCGTATCTCCCCTATCCCTCCTCTCCTCCAAAGTGTACATATTTAGGTCTTCAAGTCTCTTCTCATAAGGCTTCTGACGCAGGCTCCAAATCATTTGGTCACCTTCCTCTGAACCATTTCCAGTCTTTTTACATTCTTTGCAAGATATGGTCTCCAAAACTGAATACAATATTCCAAGTGGGGCCTCACCAGTGACTTATACAGTGGCATTAGTACCTCTTCCCTTCTGCTGGTAATTCCTCTGTATGCAGCCCAACATCTTTCTGGCTTTTGCCACCGCCTTGTCGCACTATTTTGCCACCTTGAGATCTACAGAAACAATCACACCAAGGTCCTTCTCCTGATCCGTGCACACCAACCTCTCGCCCCGTATTGCATACATTTCCCTTGGATTTCTGCTACCCAAGTACATGACACCGCACTTCTTTGCATTAAATCTTAATTGCCAAGCATTAGACCACTCTTCCAGCTTTTGTAGATCTTTCCTCATGTTAACCACTCCCTCGGGGGAGTCCACTCTGTTGCAAATTTTCGTGTCATCTGCAAAAAGATAGACTTTTCCATTCAGTCATTCAGCAGTATCACTCACAAATACATTGAACAGTGCTGGGCCCAGGACCGAACCCTGGGGCACCCCGCTAATCACCTTCCTTTCATCTGAGTGAGCTCCATTTACCATCACCTTCTGTCATCTGTCAATCAACCAATTTCTGATCCAGTTTACCACCTTGGGACCCATCCCCAAACTACTGAGTTTATTGATAAGCCTCCTATGAGGAACAGTATTAAAGGCTTTGCTGAAATCCAGGTAGATGACATCCATCGCATGCCCCTGATCTAGTTCTCTGGTCACCCAGTCAAAGAACTCAATCAGATTTGTTTGGCAAGATTGTCCTTCAGTAAAACCATGTTGCCTTGGATCTTGCAACCTGTTGGTTTTGAGAAAGTCCACTATTCGCTCTTTCAGGAGCACCTCCATTACCTTTCCCGCCACCGAGGTAAGGCTCATGGGCCTGTAGTTTGTCACTTCTTCCCTCTCACCACTTTTGTATAGAGGTACCACATCAGCCATTCTCCAGTCCTGAGGAACTTCTCCTGTTTCCAAGGATCTGTTGAAAACATCCTTTAATGGCCCTGCAACAACCTCTCTGAGCTCTTTCAGTATCCTGGGATGTATCCCATCCGGTCCCATGGCCTTGTCCACTTTCAGTTGTGCAAGTTGTTCTAACACATCATCTTCTGTGAATGGTGTGGTAGCTACTTCATTCCCATTTTTATATTTGTCTCCTTTCTCTAATCTGCCTGTTTCCAGAACAGGAAGAAATTTTCTGGCCTCTTGACACATCATCCACCAGATCTCAGTGAGGTAATGTTGGGAGGTCCTTGGCATGGAAATGGAATAGGGAGGAGGAGCCTAATTTTGGAGGGAAAGTGCAGGGGGTATAAAGCACCAATGAAAATTCTAATTAAAGCATGGTGTCTCTAGCATATGGCTGATCACTTCAGGTAGGAGGGAGAAGCGTTGCACTCTATACTCAACTAAAAGAACTGCTGGAGGAGAAGCCAGGAGCAGCCCCAGAGAACTGTCCTATCTGCCCAAGGACTTCTGAGGAAAGGTGTTCAAGGCCACTTAAGCCAAGGCACTTCAGGGACCTCATCAGGAGCCACTGGACAGAACAACCAGGGGGGCAGCATCCATTGAGGAGAACAAGCATTACGAGGGACACAAAGACTTTGGGACTCTGAGCCACAGGGACCAATTGCTGCAGTTCTCTCTAAATTAGGGGGACCCTACTTGCTAAATCCCTGGACAAGGAAAAGAATCCCACAGAGGTCTTGGGCTTCCAACTGGTGAGAGTTAAAGGACTTGGACTGGAATAAGCAGTTAACAGGCTGTAAGTGACTTACTGTATTTTCTGTTTGCTGCCTGTCAACAAGTAATATTCTGCTATGACTGGAAGGGGCAGTATATAAAACAGTTCAAATAAATAAATTAAACTGGGTTCAGAACACCTTCTTGCCTGGACTGAGTTTCTTGTTGGTGAAGAATGAAAGAGGGCCTGAATTCGATAGGCCTCTCAGGATTAGGGTTGCCAACATTTTGAAAGAGAAAAACCCACCTACTGTAGCTAGCCATGCTCCACCCATGCCCGTCCCCTGCCCCTAGGGTTGCCAACTGGCCGGTTTTCAGCCGGCCTGGCCGGTTTTTCCACGGCCAGGCCGGCTGCCGGCGCAGAGGCAAAACCGGCCCTTTAAAAGCCGGTTTTTTTGCTCTGGCCGCAAGATCGGGAGCGGCCAGAGCAAAAAAACCGGCTTTTCTCCGCTTCAGAGGGAGCCGGGGAAGCCCGCGCGAGGCCCCGGCTCCCTCTGAACAGCCACCAGCGTGAAGAGCCTTTACCTTCACGCTGGCGGCTGTTCCTGTGAAGCCGCGAATGCTGGGAAAGGTTAAAGGTTGCCCTTTAACCTTTCCCAGCATTCGCGGCTTCACAGGAACAGCCGCCAGCGTGAAGGTAAAGGCTCTTCACGCTGGTGGCTGTTCAGAGGGAGCCGGGGCCTCGCGCGGGCTTCCCCGGCTCCCTCTGAAGCCTCAGACAGCCGCGATGCTGGTCGGGGGGGGGGGGGCAAGGACTGCATTGGCGGTGATGGGGGGGACCTGGACTGGAAAAGGGCGAAGGGGGGGGGGGGACGTGGAAGGGAAAAGGGCGAAGGGGGGGGGGGACTTGGACTGGATAAGGGCTAAGGGGGGGGGGACCTGGACTGGAAAAGGGCTAAGGGGTGGGGGGACCTTGGACTGGAAAAGGGCTAAGGGGGGGGGGGACTTGGACTGGAAAAGGGCTAAGGGGGGGGGACTTGGACTGGAAAAGGGCTAAGGGGGGGACTTGGACTGGAAAAGGGCTAAGGGGGGGACTTGGACTGGAAAAGGGCTAAGGGGGGGGACTTGGACTGGAAAAGGGCTAAGGGGGTGGGACTTGGACTGGAAAAGGGCTAAAGGGGGGGGGGACTTGGACTGGAAAAGGGCTAAGGGGGGGACTTGGACTGGAAATAGGCTGTGATGGGGGGGGGACCTGGACTGTAAAAGGGTTATGGGGGGGGGGACATGGACTGGAAATGGGTTGTGATGGGGGTGGAGGGGTCCTGGACCAGAAAAGGGCTATGGGGGGGGGGAACTTGGACTGGAAATAGGCTGTGATGGGGGGGGGGGACCTGGACTGTAAAAGGGTTATGGGGGGGGGGGGACATGGACTGGAAATGGGTTGTGGTGGGGGTGGAGGGCACCTGGACTGGAAATGGGCTATGGTGGAGGAAGGGGGATCTTGGACTGGAAATAGGCTGTGATTAGGGGGGCTAGGACTGCAAATGGGCTGTGATGGTGCGGGGGGACTCGGACTGCAAATGGGCTGTGATGGTGCGGGGGGACTCGGACTGCAAATGGGCTGTGATGGTGGGGGGGGGGCCTAGGACTGGAAATAGGCTGTGATGGGGGACTTGGACTGGAAATGGGCTGTGATTTGGGGGGGGGGGGAGCTAGGACTGGAAATGGCCTGTGATGTGAGGGCTAGCACTGGAAATGGGCTGATGAGCTGGAATAGGACTGGAAATGGGCTGATGTGGGGCATGGGAGAATGGGACTAGAAGGGAGTGGATGCTGGGTGGGCCTAGAACTATAAGGGAATTGATTTGGGGGGAGGACTAGAATGGATGGGGAATGAGAATGGAGAGGGGAAAAAATATTTTGTGTGGAAGAAAAGTCTATGATGGGCCGGTATTGGGAGAGTAAGAGGGGCTTGAGAATGGAAGGGTGAAATTTAAACGGATGATAAAGGAATAAGGAAAGAATTGGGGGAAAGAGCAAAAGGGAAACAATCAGTATGTTAAAGCAGAAATAGAGAGAGAATGGAAAACATCTAAAAGAGAAGAAAGGACAAATGGATAGCTCGCAGAAGACAAGAAGAAACCAGAAGAAAGTGACTGGAGCAATTGCAACTGAAAAATAAAACGCCCAAACAGAAGGTAGAAAAATACTTTTTATTTTGAATTTATTAACTGGAATATGTCTGGTCTGGGAAGTGTGTATTGCTAACATCTTTGCGTTTTTGTTTAGTGCAAGAGGAAATTACTTTATAGTTTTATTTCTCCAGTGTTGTACATTTCATGTTTGGATTTTGGGGTTCCCAGTTTAATTATTATCTGACCAAGGAAGTTAGCCTACACGTATCCTCGGTAATTTTTGTGGGCGGGGCTGGGGGCGGGGCAGGGGTGGGACTAGGGGCGGAGAATGGGTGGAGCATGGCAAGCCACAGGTGTCGGGTTTTTCTCGGTGAAAAAGTTGGCAACCCTACCTGCCCCACCCATAAAAACTAATTGCGGAGAGGACAATGGTGCAGGTTTTACTATTAGCAGGCTATATCAAGGGGATACAAGAGGTTGGACTCTTCAGCACCTATTCATCCACAGTCCCCTTCTCAGGCTCCTCCAACACACATATGCTCTCCCATATGGCATTAAATCCAAACATATATTCTGCATCCATCAAACCCCGGCCCTGGCCCCTTTCCCAATAATTTCTGCAGAGCAGAGCAGAGCTAGACCTTTCCCCATAAAACTTACCATACAAGAAAAAATCCCTCTCAATAACCAAGCAAATTATGCATTAATCAGGGCCAGTCCCAGAGTAGATTCAAAATGTTGGCACCCAGAGCAAATCTTAACCCATATGTCCTCCCTGGCTGTCAGAATTTATTGTTTAGCTTTCAATGCCCTACTCTCTGCCAACCCCCAGAAGCAATCACCTAGATTGTCTGATGGTCTGGTCAGCCCTGGAAATACAAAAAAAGTCATTCGGGACCAAGGCCAAATCTACCATGCCAGTACTAAGCATCTAGAAAAAGGCAGCACCATAAACACTGCAGTGGGCCCTAAAACATCAACAAACCTATTAGGAAAGCTGAACAAGATAGATTAGTATACATTCTTAAACAGAAATTCCATGCCAACAGAATACCCAATCTTGGTCACACACACACACGGATATTACAGATAGGCCTCAACCAATAAGTGACTACAAAATGAAAATAGAAATACTATATGTAGGCAAATTAAACTAAAACCTCAGAAAGCCAGACGCTGAATGCAGTGCAACACCAGAGAAACAGAAAGAAATGCCATTCCTAGACATTCTGCATTGCAAGCAAGATAATACTGTGGGGCTCGGCTTTTTTTGTCATTTTTAAACAGCTACATTTTTTTCTACTGTATTGCAAAAGGGGAATTTATTTGTGTTGTGAGGCAAAAAGTCTTCTGCAGCTAAATTTTTTTCCTCTCTTCTAGCCTTCAAGTTCAAAGGATATGCAAGCTCTTTGAAGTCACTGACCTCCTCAGTTGTTAATGGTCTTAATTAGCTTGCTTAAGAGCTAGTCAGCTGAGTGCTGCATAAAGATCTACATTGCTTTGCAGGTTCTGCCATTCCTAGACAGTCTGGGCCCGATTCCATCTGAGATGTATAGACCCTCTGCGCATCTGGTCGGAATGTACAGGCCTTGCCCGACTAACTCAGTCAGGGCTTTTAAATGGAGCCGCAGCAACATGGCGTCCAGTTGCCATGGCACCATGGCTCCATTTAAAAGCCACGATCCCCAGCTGCCAGCCTCCAAATTGCTTTCCCCGCAGCCCGACCCCCGATCTGTCCTCCCAGAGCCAGGGTCGGGCTGAGGGGAATGCCCTCTGCCCCCAGCCGCCCTTTCCCAGCCCCAAGCCCACCGATCCTGCCGCATGAGGGAAATTATTCCACCCTGGAGGTAGAATAAGTTCCCCGTTCAAGTCACCATCCCCGGACATACAGGGCCGACATTAGAATCAGCCCTGAACAACTGGGGCCAGTGACCGCCCACTGCCCGCCTTAACGCCACCCACCATCCCCCCCTTTCCCACTCCCATCTAACTTCCCCATACAACATGTGGGGAAGGAGGATGGGGGTTGGGAAAGGGCACAAATAGCAGGGATGGACGTCCCAACAGGACACCCATCCCTGCTCAGAAAGACCCTGTCTGCATTGCAAGCAGTGTAAAGTAGCAATTATTTAGCAAGGAAGCAGGGCAACACACAGGTACATAGAACAGCATTCTTAGAACTCACATAAATAAGGTTAGCTGCTTTTTCTCTTAAAGGACAGTTGAGGAAAAGTTAGAGATTTTGGTAGGTCTCTCTCATTTATATCAACAGCTCCACCAACTGAATGATGGCTGGGAAAAATCTTATTGCCCAAACCTTTCCCTATTTCAGTTTCTGCCTCTGACCAGACAGACAACCCAATGCCAGCCAAGAGACTGGTTTAATGTGTAAGATGCCTGCAAGCTGAAGCCCTCATGAACAAGTGGAGGAGTTCAGAGAAGAGCAGGTGAGGCTGAGAAGCATTTGAGACAGCAAGTAGTACATCGATGAGATGCTTCATAAAGCATCTAAGCTCTCCAACAAAGGTGAAGATAGGATGCTACAGAATGAAGAGAGCTGGACACAAGCCACCAGAGCCTGTAGAATTGACAATCCAGCTCCTCCAGCTCTCATATTGAAGGACCAGTATGCAGTCTGTCAGCAACACTTCCCTGGTGGCCAGTGGACGCCAGGGCAGGTGCGACACAAAAATATAAGGTTAAGATTGGAGAGTCTTCTAAAGGCCCAAATGGCTCTTGGTCCTTGTAGTTGCTTTAGCTCCAATCTTCAAAGAAATGATCAAGCTCAGTGGTGGGAATTAATAAGGCTTTTATTTCCCTTTTCACAGTGGTTCTAAATAGTGGGTTACAACTTTAAAGCAAATGTCCTTAACTCAGGTAGAAAACAAACTCAGGGTTCAAAGCAAAAAAACTGTTATACGTCACAGGAATGAAGGTGCTCAAACAAATACAGAATGCTCTGCTGGCAATTCACCCAATCACAAGTCTGGCAGTGACTCTAAATTTTCAGAAATTGAAAGTGTACAGTCCATCTCATGGTCAGATAAATCTCCTGCCAGTTCCACTTGCATTGGCTCGATATCAGAAAGCTCTGATTCTATATCCCTGGTTTCTTGTAAAACACATTCAGGGGTTTTGTATATTTTCTGTAGCAGCTCCCAATGTCCTTGGCCTAGCCTAGGGCGTTGGCCACTTGCTGTGTTAGGCTTTAAAGTACCCTCTTTCCTTAGAGGCTTTATAGCAGCTTTATCATAGCTTTTACCATTCACAACTTTCTTATTAGGCATACATTTCTCATACCTTGTATGGCAGCAATCCTCAAGTAACCAGCTTTCTTCCACTGCCTGCCTTTCCCAGGAAGCAGCTTGGTGAAATCCTTTTCTTTGCAGGTTAGGCTTACCCTGTAGCCTTTGACTTCCTTCTCCTGGTGAAGGCCTGCCTCTGTACAAGCCCAGCTTCTGGCTTTCTGACTCAGTGTGGCTTGGCTTCTCCAGCTGACTCTTGTTTGGCTTAAGGTTGCAGTTACAGCAGTGCTTTTGCCTCTGAGGGCAAACAGCTCTCGGTTTGGCTTGAGCTGACACCTCCTTAGGTCCTTCCTCAGCTCCTGAGAAATCACCTCTCCCCCTTGGGAATCCTCTAGCACTAGGGTAGTCAGGTTTCCACTTCCACCTCTCTCTCTTGGTGCTGCCAGTGATTCTCCCCTTGCTTCTGCTAGGGCTGCTGCTTCTGCTGCTGCTTCGTCTGTTGCCAGTGCTGCCTCTTCTCCTTCCTCCTTTCTAGTCTTCCACACTCCCCTTATGAAGCCCTCCTGCCTTCGAGGATTGGAAGCTGGTTGGCATTTCCTCATGACCAGCTGAGCGTGGCTCTTCAGTCTCCCTGAAGAAACTCTTGCTCCCTCTAGCTGGTTCCTGGGAATATTGCAAGTCTTTTTCTCTGTGAAAAACACCTTTTTTCCTCTCAACTGGGCTCTCATCAGCCCTCGCCGCATGACAAGTCCTGGAAGTGGAGGAGGTGAAAGCACCCCAGGAAAGGGAAGAACCAGAGCTAAAGCACACCAACGTTTTAGGAATCAGTGACCACAAGGAAGCGAAGGGTAATAGTGGTTGGTGACTCTTTTCTAAGGGGTCCATCTGCCGACTAGACATGATGTCCAGAGAGGTATGTTGTCTGCCAAGTGCCAAAATCCAAGAAGTTATGGAGAGTTTGCCGAGACTCATCAAGCCTACTGACTATTATCTGATGTTGCTCATCCATGTCAACACAAACAATACTGCTAGATATCCCTTTGAGTGTATCAAAAGTGACATCATGGATCTGGGACAGAGGGTGAAGCAGACAGGTGTGTAGGTGGTGTTCTCTTCAATCTTCTCTGTTGAGGATAAAGGCCAGGGCAGAGAAGCTCACATCCTGGAGATGAATGCATGGCTATGTGTATGGTGTCATTGTCAGAAATGTTTTAAAAGTTTAATTTGTTGTTTTTACAAAATATATGTAGAACTCACAGTAGAAATAGAAATCTATAGGATGCTATTTGCTTGCCACAAAACATTTTCTTTTGGCCTTGCAAATCTTAGGTTTCCCTCATACACCCCCCCCCCTTACTTTCTAGGCTGTAGCATATAGAGATAAAGAGTAGAACTACAAATTCAAGGACAGAAGGAACACTGTGTGAGTCATGTTGATAGAATTGCTGTGTTTGTAAGAAAACCATAGTGATGTGGAAAATGAGAAACTCAAGGAAAGGTTAAAGGAATATGAAAGCTAAGACTCTAGGTAGCGAGGAAGGGGGATTTCTGAGAAATCATGTGACCGGTCATACAACCATAAAAGGAATAAGGTAAATAAGGGAAGAGGGGTAAAAGGGGCAAGGATTAAGAGAAGTCAACAGAGGCGGAGATTCACATGACCTGAATAAAGATCACTAATAGGTAGGAGATTAGTCGTACCTGCACCAATAGAATAATAGGGGAGGATTTTGTAGGAGAAATGGATGTAATAAATATGGAACTGTTTGTATGTAAAGTGTGCTCACATCAAGAAATATAGCCACCCGTCTTGCAAAATTGAAAAATAAATAAAAGAGAAACTTTTGTTTCACTGAGGTGTCTGTTATTGTGAACACATTTTTTATTATTATTGTTTATTACAGATTGGGGTTCTCGTCTGGGGTTGCATCATCACTGGAGGAGACCGCTGCCGCAGAGGATGGGGAGACGCATCCCGTTGAGTTCAACGGCCTCATGTATTGACAACGGCGGACTCCGACATCGTACTGAAAGCAGAATCCTGAGACCAGTAAAAGCAATACCAACTCTGAACTTAGTGGGTGAGCCCACAGGGACAAGACAGGCACGGAGGGTGTAACTAGCTAATTTACTTACCTGTGCAGACCACTCCCCACAACCAGAATAAGATCCCCAAATGCCAAGGCTCTAAAAAAACAGGGCAAAACAGCCCCCCCCCAGACATTGTATAACCATCAAGGCTATATGTAAACATATAAGAGCCATGATGACTATCCACGTCCTGTTGCCCTCCACTCCAACCCAAACGCACAGGAAACAAAAAACATAAAAGAAAAAAGAGCTTAGAACAAAAGAGAAGACAGTGCGACCAGATCGATACCCCGGAGTTACCCCGAGTGAGCCACATTGAATGTCAACTCTTCATGATTCAGATCACAACTCCACGACCTCAGACTCAGTCAAAGCGCCCATATAAAAGAGCTTTAGAGAACTCTGTAGGTTTATGTCCATCCCTGAATGCAAGGCAAAGTCTTCACCACATCAAAACCAGTTCTTTATCTTCCAAGGTGGCGTGCAACTCCTCTGGATCATCAAAAGTTTTAGTTTGGTTATGCAGTGTGATCATGCGGGCAGGATAAAGCAGCCTGAAATGAGCCTGCAGCTGCAACAAGCATGGGCGTAACGCCAAGAAAGTTTTCCTACGATCTACTGTTGCTTTTGCGAAGTCTGGAAAGAAGCAAATTTTATGCCCTTGAAATTCCAATGGAGAGTGTAATCTGGCTGCTTCCATAATCTGCGTGACCTGCTGAAATCGCAAGACCTTCAGAATGATTGGGTGTGGACGCTTGCCTGATACCATGGACTGAGTGGGCACCCGATGAGCGTGTTCGATCTAAAAAGGCATAGCAAACTTCACCTTCAGCACATTTGGGATCATTGACAGCAAAAAGGCCAGCATATCCAATCCTTCAGCTCCTTCGGGAACATTCAGGATTCTAATGTTGTTCCTCCGTGCACAGTTGTTACCATCCTCCAAATCTCTTTGCAGTGACCGGATCAGCTTTGCTTGCTTCTCAAGGGTCCTGAACCACTCTCCATGTGTTGCCACCACGTTTTACACCTTCTTCAATCTCACTGTGATCGATTCCAGACTGTTTTTTAAAGCATTAATATCTTCCTGCATTATGTTTAGCGAGTCACCGTTTGATTTAACCATGTCTTTGACAGCACGGATTTCAATGAGAAGTTGCTGCAAGACCTCAGGACAATCTCAGATGACCACCATTTTGTGAGGTGAGAGAGGCTCTGTTTTAGTTTGCTTTGAACTGACATTTTGCGTTCCCTGGTAATCCAGATGCGTCGGTTTGGGGCCAGACATATCCGGAGTTGCTTGCATCCAAAGTAGGTAAGATCCACTCAATTAAAAGTCCCAGAAGTCAGGATTCTTGACCATTACCCTCCAGAGCTTAGCTCTCACACGTCCATCTTGCCCGAAGTTCGGCTCCACCCCCCACGCTATATCCTTTTTAAGATACGGCGAACAGAATTGCACATGATATTCAAGGTGCGGTCGCCCTACCCTCTGCTTTCTATCTTAACCAGTTCCGGATCCCACAATAGAACACTGCCTCCTATCCCATGACTTTTTAGTTTTGCCAAAAGTCTCTGATGAAGGACCTTGTCAAAGGCTTCCTGGAAGTCCAGATACACTATATCAACCAACTCACCTTTGTCTACCTGTTTATTCATACCTTCAAAAAAAACAACAGATTAGTAAGACAAGATCTTCCTTGTCTAAAGCCATGTTGGCTGTCTCCCATTAAGCCATGATTATCTACATGTTCAGTAATTTTGTTCTTTATAATGGTTTCTACCATTTCTCCTGGTACTGATGTCAGGCTCACCGGTCTGTAGTTTCCCGGATCACCCCTGGAACCCTTTAATAAATTGGCATTACATTGGCAATCCTCCAATCTTCAGGTATTACAGATGATTTTAATGATAGTTCACAGATTACTAATAGCAGGTCTGCAATCTCATATTTTAGTTCTTTCAACACCCTTGGATGTATACCATCCCATCGAGGTGATTTGCTACTCTTCAGTTTATCAAATAGTTGTAAAACATCTTCCTGGTGTTTCAATATTTTTTTCAATTCTTCCGCAGTATCACCTTTAAATATCGCTTCAGTCATGGGTAACATCCCTACATCTTCCTCAGCAAAGATCGAAGCAAAGAATTCATTCAGTCTCTCCGCTATAGCCTTATCCCCTCTTACTGCCCTTTTTACCCCTCTATCATTTAATGGTCCAACTGACTATCTCACAGGTTTTTTGCTAAGAATGTTCTTGAAAAAGTCTTTATTACGCGTTTTTGCTTCCACAGCAAGTTTCTTCTCAAATTCTCTCTTTCCCTGCCTTATCAATGCCTTGCATTTAACCTGCCAGTGCTTGTGCTGTTTCCAGTTTTTGTCATTTGGCTCTTTTTTTCATTTCCTGAAAGATGCTTTTTTGGCAACAACAGTCTCTCTGACCTCACCTTTAAACCATGCTGGCAGTTTTTTGGACTTCCTTCCACTTTTCTTAAAGCATGGAATACAGCTGGTCTGGCCTTCCAAGATAGTGTTTTTAATCAACACCCAAGTTTGATGTAAATCTTTAACCTTTGCAACTGCTCCTTTTAGTTTTTTCTTAACTATTTTCCTCATTTTATCAGTCTCCCTTTTTAAAGTTAAAAGGTAGTACTGTGGATTTCCTTACCATCCCTCCTCCATTAATTAAATCAAACACGATCATGCTATGATCACTATTGCCAAGAGGCCCCAACATCCTTATCTCTTGCACCAGATCTGGTGTTCCACTAAGGACTAAGTCCAATACGGCTTCCCCTCTGGTCGGTTCATGGACCAGCTGCTCCAAGAAGCAGTCATTTATTTCATCAAGAAACTTTATCTCCCTAGCATGTCCTGCCATGACACTGACCCAGTCAATACCGGGGTAATTGAAATCACCCAGTATTATTACTGTTCTGTAACTTTTGCTGGCTTCCCTGATTTCTTTGAGCATTTCATTATCCATTTGTTCATTCTGGCCAGGCGGTTGATAGTGAAAGAGAAAGAGAAGAAGAAGAAGAAACAAAATGAGGAGCACAGCTCTTGCAACTGTCCACAGGGTACACAAAGAGCAAGAGTCAAAAGACCGTCAGGATGAGTTCAAAAGTGCTTTATTAGAATTGTCCCCAACGCGTTTGGGTATGGAGTGCCTTCCTCAGGGGGTAGCAGCTAAAACATCAAAACATAGAAAACTTGTAACATTAATAAGTGCTCAACAAGATCAATATATAAGATAACATACATTAAAAGGGGGAGGAAAAAAAAACTAGAACTGATACATGTAAAAGAATTTTAAAATGAACTTTAAAATAAAATCATTGAATTTAAGCTTAACGTATAAACTATAGGCCATAGGCCATGAATTATGCTACAGTTAAGGAAGCCACAAAGGATCAGTATAGCTTAATCAAGGACTCTTATAGAAGGGCCTTCCGTAAAGCCATGCTGGTCAAGAATGAAAGGCCCCGAGCCCTAGCCCAGCGGTTAAGAGATTTAGGGGTATGTTTACTAAACCGCGCACACGTGCGCGGCGCACAGTAGCATACGCTAATGATGCACTTAAGTGCTCTTAAGTGCCCCGCACGCGTGCGCGTCACAGTAACGGGCCCGCACACGTGTGCGGGGCACTGATGTGCGATAGAGGCGGGGAAAGGCGTATGGAGGGCAGAGGAAGGCCCCCGAGGAGCGGAGGGATGGGGTCAATGGGTGGAGAGTGGGAGGGGAGAGGCTCCCCGCACAGGAGTGTGGCTGAATTTCGGCGAAAAAATACCGCGAGTGAAAACCTCGCGTTAGAGCCGATTTAAAGGGAAGAGAAACCATTTCCGTCAGCAATGTACATCAAAACCGGGGAAACATGCAAAACGTGAGCAGTGTGATACATGTGCACAGAACAAAATAGCAAATATAAATTGCAAATGACCACAACAAATTCCAAATAAATTATAATCCAGCTGGGCAACAGTGATATTAATGGGCAACCATAAAAAACACTCCCAGGAAAGCTCCAAAAAAAAGAAATGATTTTTGGAAGGGTCTACGCTCCGTAGACTCATTCACAAGCACTGCATTTTAATGGAGCTTTCCTGGGAGTGTTTTCCAGGTTGCCCATTGATATCACTGTTGCGCAGCTTGGTTTTGGTTTTCTTCCCCTTTTTTGGAGGACATTTGTGAGGTTTATTCACACCTTTGTCCCCATACAAGGTAAACGAGCCCACAGTAAAATTGTGCAGAGCAGGGTGTCTGACTCGTGCGGCCAGGTTTCATATCTCCAGAGACTGCACTGTCTCTGTGGCCACAGTGTGGTGCAGCAGACACAGCCAGTGCCTGTAGGAACAGAGTGTCACAGGTTCAAATCCCAGCTGGGGCTCCTGCCAACCCAGTCCCCATAGTTTTACCCACCACTAAACAGTGATAGTACAGACACTCCTTTATTGCAGAGAACATAAGCATGGTTCCAACACCTATATTTTACCCTACACCACACACAAACCATAACAATGGGCATTACCTACAGCCGAGTTCCCCAAATTCAGTCCTGGAGTGCTACAACTAAATCAGGTCATATGCTTTTTCCCAGATAGGGACATGTCTGCATGTTGGCGGAAGGGTACAGGTGGTGGAGGGGGCAGTGGCTGCAAACCACAGCAGACAGTGGCCTAGGCCTGTGCAGGCTAGCACCGTCCACCGCAACAGACAGGCTCTGTCGGATGTACAGTCATGGACTCCCCAGGGAACATAGCATATCTGTGGCAACATGGTGGTGCAGTGCACACAGACAGTGTATGCAGGAACAGAAGGTCACAAGTTCAAAGCCCAGCTGGGGCTACTGCCAATCCAGTCCACATATATTTCCTACAACTAAACCATGATAGTACAGACAAACCTTTATTGCTGAGAACATACGCATGGTTCATACGCCTATATTTTACCACACCAAACACAGACACCATAAACAGCAGCATTACCTAGAGCAGAGTCTCCCAAATGCAGTCCTGGAGGGCCCCACACCATTCAGGATCCATGCTGCCTCTAATAAAGATGCCTGTGCTGCATATCTATGCACCACCCCCATGGTATGCTGATGTAGCTCATGCATATCTATGAGGGACAGCATGAAAACCCGAACAGTGGTTGGAACACCAGGACTGGATTTGGGACACTCTGCCGTAAAGCAGCAACCAACAGGGCCAGACACACCCACATATACCCCAACAGGCCCCATTGGCCAATGCCTCATGGAGAGGCAGGACATTGGGCCCTGCCTGTATCTCCCAATACTAGCAGTTGCATACCTTAGCACTGCCACCCTACACCTGGGTATATGGTACACAGCTATCAAACGTTGCCCATGATAACTGGCAGATATCAATTCCTACGTTAAGCACATTTTGCTCATTGATCTCCACCATAACAATCATTGTGATGTCTGTGGTGTGCGCTGCAGGTCTGGTCTCTGACAGTGTTTACCACCCTGGGGAGTGACCCCCAACATTAGTGCGTACCATATCCATGCCTGTACTGTGCCCAGGACTGGTGTGGTGGGTATGGCTGCTGGACTCCTCTATAGTAGCACAATGTTGGCATAGGTGTGGGGGTGGCTGTCTGCCTATCCAGTGTGTGGTGGCTGCAAACACCTTCCACAGCCCACACTGCCAGCAATGTTGCCAGTATTGGGCTGCCAATGTGCATAATGAGGAGCAAGGTACCATGGGTATAGGCCGGACAGGGTGGCCTGGCCAGGGTGCATCTGCACAGGGCATAGGGCACTGACTGGAACATTTTAGTGCCCAGCCACCACTTACACAGACAGGGTGACCTCAGTATGTCCTGCTGAGAGATCACTCTCACCCTGACTGTTCAGTGATGACAGCATGGCTAGGCACCCCATAGTGCTCTATAGTATTTCTCTCATGTGATAGGTATGGGTTTCCTTTTGGGGCCCAGTCACTGATTTATCTGCTTGCTGTGTATGCTGACATCCCAGTTTTGGGTGCATGCATCTCCACTGAGAACATGTACTGTGGACTAACTAGCACACTGTTTGCAGCTGGTATGTGTTGTGATGGAGCAGGGTGCAGTGGCTGATGACTTGCTGCAGGAGAATATCAGATAGTGGTGGGGTGCAGCTCACCATATCCAGGCCTAATATCTGTCTGCTATTGTGTCATGGATGTGTATAGAGCTGGACTGGAATTGATGGACCCCTCTACTGCCACCTTTGCAGGGAGGTAGAATATGGATCTGGGAGACCCTGTTTGCCACCTCTTTGCCTTGGGGGGGGGGGGGGGGTGTGGTGGTGGTGGTGCTGCATGGCCCACCTATGGGTCCATGGGGGCTGCACCTGACTGAGTCAGGCAGAGATATCCAAGGTGTTTGTGCAGGAACTACCTATCTCACACATTAACACTGCTTTGGACCTCCAGCATGGCCTCTTTCAGCCATGGAAGGTGTTGTGGACCTGGTCCTGGGTGCCTCATTGCACCCTCAGGGTGAGCACAGTACCCGCACAATGTGACGGTGTGTAGCTACTCTGTGCCAGTAAATCACACGGTCAGTACCCCCTACCAGGCCGAGGTGGTGTGTGGGTGCTAGGGTTGCCAACTTTTTCACCGAGAAAAACCCGACACCTGTGGCTCGCCATGCTCCACCCATTCTCCGCCCCTAGTCCCACCCCTGCCCCGCCCCCAGCCCCACCCACAAAAATTACCGAGGATACGTGTAGGCTAACGTCCTTGGTCAGATAATAATTAAACTGGGAACCCCAAAATCCAAACATGAAATGTACAACACTGGAGAAATAAAACTATAAAGTAATTTCCTCTTGCACTAAACAAAAACGCAAAGATGTTAGCAATACACACTTCCCAGACCAGACATATTCCAGTTAATAAATTAAAAATAAAAAGTATTTTTCTACCTTCTGTTTGGGCGTTTTATTTTTCAGTTGCAATTGCTCCAGTCACTTTCTTCTGGTTTCTTCGTGTCTTCTGCGAGCTATCCATTTGTCCTTTCTTCTCTTTTAGATGTTTTCCATTCTCTCTCTATTTCTGCTTTAACATACTGATTGTTTCCCTTTTGCTCTTTCCCCCAATTCTTTCCTTATTCCTTTATCATCCGTTTAAATTTCACCCTTCCATTCTCAAGCCCCTCTTACTCTCCCAATACCGGCCCATCATAGACTTTTCTTCCACACAAAATATTTTTTCCCCTCTCCATTCTCATTCCCCATCCATTCTAGTCCTCCCCCCAAATCAATTCCCTTATAGTTCTAGGCCCACCCAGCATCCACTCCCTTCTAGTCCCATTCTCCCATGCCCCACATCAGCCCATTTCCAGTCCTATTCCAGCTCTTCATCAGCCCATTTCCAGTGCTAGCCCTCACATCACAGGCCATTTCCAGTCCTAGCTTCCCCCCCCCCAATCACAGCCCATTTCCAGTCCAAGTCCCCCATCACAGCCTATTTCCAGTCCTAGGCCCCCCCCACCATCACAGCCCATTTGCAGTCCGAGTCCCCCCGCACCATCACAGCCCATTTGCAGTCCGAGTCCCCCCGCACCATCACAGCCCATTTGCAGTCCTAGCCCCCCTAATCACAGCCTATTTCCAGCCCAAGATCCCCCTTCCTCCACCATAGCCCATTTCCAGTCCAAGTTCCTCCCCCCCCATAGCCCTTTTCCAGTCCAGGTCCCCTCCACCCCCATCACAACCCATTTCCAGTCCATGTCCCCCCCCCCCATAACCCTTTTACAGTCCAGGTCCCCCCCCCCCATCACAGCCTATTTCCAGTCCAAGTTTCCCCCCCCCCCATAGCCCTTTTCTGGTCCAGGTCCCCTCCACCCCATCACAACCCATTTCCAGTCCATGTCCCCCCCCCCATAACCCTTTTACAGTCCAGGTCCCCCCCCCCATCACAGCCTATTTCCAGTCCAAGTCCCCCCCTTAGCCCTTTTCCAGTCCAAGTCCCCCCCTTTAGCCCTTTTCCAGTCCAAGTCCCCCCCCCTTAGCCCTTTTCCAGTCCAAGTCCCCCCCCTTAGCCCTTTTCCAGTCCAAGTCCCCCCCTTTAGCACTTTTCCAGTGCAAGTCCCCCCCTTAGCCCTTTTCCAGTCCAAGTCCCCCCCTTAGCCCTTTTCCAGTCCAAGTCCCCCCCCCCTTTAGCCCTTTTCCATTCCAAGTCCCCCCCCTTAGCCCTTTTCCAGTCCAAGTCCCCCCCCCCTTTAGCCCTTTTCCAGTCCAAGTCCCCCCCTTTTTCCCTTTTCCAGTCCAATTCCCCCCCTTTATCCCTTTTCCAGTCCAAGTCCCCCCCCCTTAGCCCTTTTCCAGTACAAGTCCCCCCCCCTTAGCCCTTTTCCAGTCCAAGTCCCCCCCCTTTAGCCCTTTTCCAGTCCTTTTCCCCCCCTTAGCCCTTTTCCAGTCCAATTCCCCCCCCCCCACCTTAGCCCTTTTCCAGTCCAAGTCCCCCCTTAGCCCTTTTCCAGTCCAAGTCGTCCCCCCCTTAGCCCTTTTCCAGTCCAGGTCCCCCCCCCCATCACAGCTAATGCAGTCCTTGCCCCCCCCCCCCGACCAGCATCGCGGCTGTCTGAGGCTTCAGAGGGAGCCGGGGAAGCCCGTGCGAGGCCCCGGCTCCCTCTGAACAGCCACCAGCGTGAAGAGCCTTTACCTTCACGCTGGCGGCTGTTCCTGTGAAGCCGCGAATGCTGGGAAAGGTTAAAGGGCAACCTTTAACCTTTCCCAGCATTCGCGGCTTCACAGGAACAGCCTCCATCGTGAAGGTAAAGGCTCTTAACGCTGGGGGCTGTTCAGAGGGAGCCGGGGCCTCGCGCG
Organism: Ichthyophis bannanicus; assembly: GCA_033557465.1. NCBI lineage: Eukaryota > Metazoa > Chordata > Amphibia > Gymnophiona > Ichthyophiidae > Ichthyophis > Ichthyophis bannanicus. Next base: position 704,866,242 of record CM066034.1, on the reverse strand, counting down.
GGCTTCCCCGGCTCCCTCTGAAGCGGAGAAATGCCGGTTTTTGTGCTCCGGCCGCTCCCGATCTTGCGGCCAGAGCAAAAAAACCGGCTTTTAAAGGGCCGGTTTTGCCTCTGCGCCAGCAGCCGGCCTGGCCGTGGAAAAACCGGCCAGGCCGGCTGAAAACCGGCCAGTTGGCAACCCTAGTGGGTGCACATGGTCACTTCCCTCTACCGAGCCGTGGGGGTGCATTGCCCATCTTGTGTTAATCTGTGGACAGCTGATTTGTATGTGCAGTGCATCATGGGTATCCTGGTGACCACAGCAGACTGTGTGGTGACGTGCATGCTCTCTGCAGCCAGCCAGGGGCTTGCTAGCAGCTATAGAGCTGTAGCCCAATGGTTACCTCACTGTCTCTGAAGCCAGAGATCATGGGTTCACACCCACAGTGGGGTTATTTGATAGGGTTGTCCAATGCATTTTTTTCAATGTACATATTTTGATGCCAGCAAAAACACCCTCAGCGTACTGTACCCATAAGGTGCCTCTGAGGGTGCTTTATAGGGCGCCCTATAAGGCACCTTATGGTTCCCGTCCATATAAGGTGCACTATACAATATCCTGTGACGCAACCTATAGGGTGCCCTATAGGGGACATTTTAGGGTGCTATGGCGGACTGTGCAATTTCTAATGTGCCCTATGGAGTGCCTTATAGGGTGCCTTATACGGCACCTTCCATTATGGCACGTGAGGGCGTGTTTGCTGGCAGCAATTAATAACATAAAATTAAAGTGCTGCAGGACAAAATATGTACAATGCAAAGCTGATGCCACAGCCAGCCTTATGTATTAGGCACACTGGGGAGCAAACTCATGACCCCTGTATCAGCAGTCAGTGCCTTAACCATTGTGCTCCACTGCTGCTCCTCCTTGCCTGTCAGCGCACCTACTTATGCTTTTCATTCCTTAAACTGCACAGTGCTGCCATAAAAAACAGTACACTGACCTTGCGGTACCTCATGCGGCACCCTCTAAAGCGCCCTATAAGCAACATTCTAGGGTGCCTTGGCTGACAGTGCACTTTAAAATGTGCCTTATAGAGCACCTTATGTTAACACGCTTTGGGAGTGCGTTTGCTAGTAGTGATAATTAAAATATGAATAAAATGCCTCCTAAAGCAATCTTCCCCTTAATATGTTCTGCCTCAGCCAGCCTTGTTCATTGGGTACTTTAACCCCTGATCCCTGCACCATTGGTCAGTATTTTAACCATTGTGCTGTGGCTTTGTTCCTGTGATTGCACATCAGCGCGCCGCCTTATGCCGCCCAGTATTAAAAAGCCTCCTAAAACATTAGCGCACCGCCTTATGCCCATCAGCGCGCCGCCTTATACCGCCCATCATTTAAATGCCTCCTAAAATAATGCCTCATCCAGCTGTCTCCATTGGGCACTGTGGGGAATTGAAACCCTGATCCCTGCACCATTGGCAATTGCCTTAACCATTGTGCTCTGGCTCTGCTTTTCTTTTTGCACATCAGCGCGCCACTTATACTGCCCAGTATTATAATGCCTCCATAAACATCAGCACGCCGCCTTATGCCGCCCAGTATTAATATGCCACCAAAAACATTAGCACGCCACCCAGTATTTCTGCGCCTCATAAATTAACACCTCAGCCAGCTGTCTTCATTGGGCACTGTGGGGGATTGAACCCCTGATCCCTGCACTGTTGGTCAGTGTCTTAACCATTGTGCTGTGGCTCTGCTCTTTTTCTTGTACTTCAGCGCACCACTTATGCCTCCCACGCAGCTATCTCATGTGCTAAGGTGCGGGGCGCACATGGGCGCCGTGCACCTTAGCGCATATGTAAATTCCGGCTTTTCTTTTTCAGGATGGAACACCCACTCCTTATATGGCACCCGCACACTACCGGGGCCCGCACTTTACTGGGGTTTTAGTAAACATACCCCTTGGCCATTAAATGGTTAGAGCCCGAGGGTAGGACAATTGCCCAGCTAATGGAAGATATAATAGTAGAGCAATTCCTCTTTGCAGTCCCTGAGGAAGTGAGAGGGTGGCTAATAAAGCAGGGCTGCCAGTTCCTAGAGGAAGCCACCCGGGCAGCAAAATTATACCGTGAGGCACAGCTCACCCTATCAGACTCGGGAATCATGCCTAGAAGTACCTCCTCAGGAAAGCCACAGGCCCATTCTGGGAGGGGGCCTCAGGAAGAAAAAGGGGAGATGGGTAGGTTACCTTTACAGGAGTGCCGAATATGTGAGTATAAATGCTTCAAATGTGGGAAAAGGGGGCATTTGAAGAAGGTTTGCAGGGCCCTGCTGGCTATGGGGATCGAGATCTGGATATATGTCCTCATTGATGGAGTCCCTATCAGAGCCCTACTTGACACAGGCAGCACTCCAGGAAATAGGGGATAGATATAAAGGGGCTGTAAGGATCCATTGTATTCACGGGGTTGGTGTCTCCTATCCTGTTTATGACCTGCATGTTCAGGCCCCTGGTTTCAGTAAGAGGCTTCCCCTGACAGTGTCCCCCAGGTTAACACGACCCCTAGTGTTGGGGTGGGACTGGCCTCCCTTCACATGCAATTTAGCTGTGGCAGAGGGATTGGTTTCTACCCACTCACAATGCTCCTGGCAGGTAAAATTCAAGGGGAGGAGGAGGTTGCCCCATCCCAGCTGTTTCCTTTTACTGGAGATGTGATAGCCGCTCCAGGGAAAAGGGGGAAGGACAAAACAGTCCATAGGAAGGAACTCCTGGACAGAACTTGAGGACAGGCACATGTTAGATCTGAGCAGGAGATGCCATAGATCCCTAACAAACTTTTGAAGTGATTCCCTGCCTTCCAGCTTGGCGCCTTGATCCTTCACAAATTTAGTTCTGCAAGTAGCCCATGATCATACTTTATCAGGGCATAAAGGAGTTCATAGCACCCAGCAGCAAATTTTGCATTGGTTTTATTGGCCAGGGGCTTATAAGGAGGTAGATCAGTACTGCTTTACCTTTCCACAGTGTCAGTGAGGGTCCTCCTCTCATCCTACACTGGAACCCCTCCAGCTGTCACCTGTTATTATGGAACTGGTGACCAGGCTGGCCATGGACATGGAAGGGCCTCTCACCAAGACACCTTGGGGCTTTATGTATATACTCATCGTCATGGACCAAGTGACCTGGTTCTCTTGGGCAATCCCCATATGAACCAATCTCAGCCAACGTCATAACTAGGGAAATTCTTAGGCTTTTTTGTGAGGTTGGCTTCCCGAGAGAAATACTGACTGATCAAGTAACAAATTTTATGTCTAGTCACCTCTGGCAAGTATAGGAGGCCTTCGATATCGTGTATCTGAAAATTCTCCGCCTACCACCCGCAGATGAATGGGTTGGTGGAGCAGTTTAATAAGACATTGAAAGCCATATTAAGGAGGGGCTTAGGTGATGATTACTCCGAGTGGGACAACTTGTTGCTGTTTGCCCTCTAAGCTTGCCAGGAAGCCGTTCAAGCTTCGCTAGGTGTATCCCCATTCGAGTTGCTCTATGGATGCTCCCCTAGGGGACTTAGACATCTTAAAGAAAAATTGGGTGCATCCGGAGAGGGATCTTCAAACTGCCCCACCTTCCTGAAAAACCTCCACATATGGTTAAAAAGAATTTCCAGTTACGCCCAGGAGAATTTATTACGTAGTCAGAAGAAGCAAAAAGAGTACTACGATTGTGGTACGCAACCCCGTAGTTTAGAAGAGGGGGACAAGGTTCTAATAATAATCTCAGACAATCCACATAAGTTTACGTTCAGGTGGAAGGGACCTCTGACCGTAAGTAGATGGCTCGGGATGCATACCTATGAGTTAGTAAATAGAAAGGGTAAGAAACAAACATAACAAATTAATGTGTTTTGAAGCCGTGGCAAGAGCAGCATGCTCTAGCCACTGCCATGGATATGGTAGAGGCAGAGGATTTGGGTCCCCAAGTCGGCAACTTCCATGAGAAGAAGGAGGATCTAAATCAGAGTCAGAGGAAGAAGCTGGCCAAGCTGCTGGCCGACTTCCAAGAGATATTGATGGCCGTACCATTGAAAACCTACCATAGTATTCACATAATTCACATGGCCCCTTGCACCATTGTAAGGCAGCGCCCATATAGACTACCAGAGGCAAAAAGACACGAAGTTAACAAACAGGTGGTGGAAATGGAGAAGTTTGGGATAGTGGAGGAGTCCCTGAGCCCCTGGACTAGTCCAAATGTACTGGTGCCAAAGCTGGATGGAACTCAGGGTTTTTGTATTGACATCCACCAGGTTAATGCTATATCCACCCAAGTCCGATGCCTCGGGTCGATGAACTGTTGGACAAATTAGGGCAAGCCCAGTACTTAACTACCCTAGACCTTACTAAAGATTATTGGCAAATCCCTTTGTCCAAAGATTCTTGGCCCAAGATGGTATTTAGCACACTCCTGGGCTTACATCAGTTCCATAAAATGCCTTTTGGCCTCAATGAAGCCTCGGCTATGTGTTAGAGGCTTCTTGACCAGATATTTTGATGCCATCATGAATTTGCAGCTGCTTATATGGATGACATCATCATATTCATCCTTGATTGGCAAACGCTTATTCTAAAAGTGCGGGCCATCCTAGAAGCAGACCGTAAGCAGGGCTCACCTTAAACCCCCAGAAATGTATGTTTGCCAGGCAAGAGGTACAATATTTAGGTCACCTAGTGGGGCAGGGAAGGATAAAACCCTTGCTAAATAAAATCCAGAGTATCCGGGAGTTCCCCCGACCAACCACGAAGAAGCAATTAAGAAGTTTCTTGGTTCTGGTCGGGTATTATGGTTGTTTTATTCCAAAGTTTGCAGAGGAGGTTGGCCCCCTCACGGACATGCTAATGAAAAAAAGACCTAATCAGTTGCAATGGTCTGTCAGGGAAGAGGTCACCTTCAGCAATCTGAAGAATAGTCTATGTAAGGAACCTGACCAAAGTGGGGGTGGACTTCACTAAGCCTTTCATTCTACAAACCAATGCATCCGAACAGGTTTAGGAGTAGCTTTTTCCCAGGAACAAGACGGAGAACTTAAGCATGAAATTGACACCCCCTGAATAGAATTATGCCACCATCAAGAAGGTGTTTGACCATCAAATGGGCCATAGAAGCCTTGAGCTACTATTTGGTGGGCTAGACATTTACACTCATGACTGATCATGCACCCTTAAAATGGCTCAGTCAAATGAGAAATAATAATGCCCATCTCACGAGGTGGTATTGGCCTTGCAGCCCTAAAATTTTAAGGTCAAACACAGGGCTGGGAGATTACACGGTAACGCGGATGCACTCTCCCAGACTGCGGACCACACGGAGGACATGGGGGGGGGGGGGGGGTGTAGTGATCAGTCATTGGAGGGCAGGAAAAAGAGTGCATTTGGGATAGTGCAAGCTCCCTTGCAGCCTCGCAGACAACCCAGGAGAAAGACGTATAGGGCTGATCCGGCCCGGATCCCAGAAGGGAAGGCTCCTTCTACCCTAATTCATGGTGGGATGGGACAAGCCTGGGCCACCCCAGGATACTGATCTAGATGAGTTCCCCTGACTCACCAGGGATTACACTAAAACCAGAGAGAAGCGGGAAAGGGGAGTGGTCAGGGAACCAGGACCTAGAAAAGCTTCCGGTGTTTCCCTGGGAAGGAGAGACAGATCCCGTGGAAGAGAAAAAGGCCATGGAGGTACAGGGGATTGGACAATGAAAGCTCTGGCCCTTGGGGCAGGTTCAGTGAGCAGCTTGTGACCTGAAGGATGGAAGGGTGGGGCAGCTACACAACATTTTGGCTGTGCAGCAGAGCTATATTGTTGTGTTCCCTGAAAGACTCTGTGTTTAAAGTGTACTGAGCTGATGCAGTTCTACAGCTTGTGGACGTGCTTCGACCTATGGAGTTTAGTTCTTCTAAAGACTTTGGGGTATGTTTACTAAACTGCGGTAACGTTACAGATCACGTGTTAGGTAACATTAACGCTCGTTAGGTAACGTTAACGCACGCTATGTAACGTTAACGTGCGTTAACGTTACCTAACGAGCATTAGCGTTCCCGGCCGTAGTAAACACCGCAGAGGGTGGAGAGAAGGGGTCAATGGGCAGGGAGTGGGCGGGGAGAGGCTCCCTGCACACTAACCTGCTGAACTGAAGGGCTGAATCCCACCGCGAATGAAAACCTGCGGTTAGATGCACATTTGCAGGAGAGAGAAACCAGTTCAGTGTCAGCACTGTACAGCATAGGCAGGGAGCCCAAGAAACATGATAGTAGTGCTCCATTTGCAGCAACAGCATAGTGCCAAAATATGACAGGCCACTATGACGATGGTGCAAATGGGGCATAGGGGGCTGGAGGCGGGACATGTAGCGGGAGCAGCTGGGGCACAGGGTGGACTAGGCGGGAACCTAGGTGGCACATAGGAACATAGAAACCAGAAAACAGCAAGATAGCAGCAAGACAGCAGCTGACAAAGGCCAAACACAATCCACCTACATCTACCTGGTCCACCCGAGCTAACAGTTGCCAGGGCACTGACCTGACACCCCCCCCCCAACCAATCCTCCCCCAAGCGGAAGGGACATACTATTGGTAGGCGGTGATGGGTGGGATGTGAGGATGCTCATGTATGCCCCCTGCCCCAGACCCCGCTCCCTAGACGACACCTACCCACACAGTGGATGGCCTGGGACTGCACACTACCAGCACCGACAGCATATGGTCCTGTCAGCATGGCAGGGGTGTGTGTGCCCGTGCTGTAGGGGACAGTGGCTCCTGCCTGCAGTGGACCTAGGCCATGCCCTGTACCAGTATGTGGTGTGCAGTGCAAATTAAAAGGTCTGGCTGAGGAAAAGTACAGGTAGCTCCAGGGACTCTCATGCATCTGTGGAAACAGTGTTGTGCAGTATACCCAGCCAGTGTGTCCAGAAGCAGAGGGTCACAGGTTCAGGTCCCAGCTGTGGTTCCTGAAGAGCATGTCCCTATATTTTACCCTACAATGCAGATACAACAGCAACATGTGCAAAGCCCAAAGCAGCGGCAAACAGGGGTACAAACACCCACTCACACAGGCTCCACAATCCAAAGATGCATGGAGAGTCAGGCTGTTGGCCTCAGCATTGAGCTGCAGTTATCACCAGAGCAGTACTACTACCCCCTGCACAGTTTAGCAATGTTGGCACTGTGATCAGGGCCAGTGTGGCAGGCAGGGTTGCCGACCACCCCTATCTTTGCACAATGCTGCAATAGCAGTGTGTGTGTGTGTGTGTATGTCTATCCATTGTTCTGTGACTGCCCACCCCTCACTGGGCCCAAAATGTCCCACTGTTACCAGCCTTAGCCTGAATATGTGCATAATGAGGAGCAAGGTATTAAGGGTATGGCCCGGACAGGGCGGATTGGCCAGGATGAATCTTCACAGGGTGTGGGGCAATGGCTGAGACACTGTAGTGCCCGACCTCCGCCTGCATTGACAGGGTGGCCACAGCATGGCATGCTGGGAGGGCACTCACGCTGACCGATCAGTAACCATGGCATATCTAGGTTCCCACATAGCGCTCTATACTATCTGTCTCCAGTGATATTTTTGTGTTTTCAGTGCTGGGGCCCCAATCACTGAGATGCCTGCTTGGTGCACATAGTTCCTTTGTAAGCATGCACTATGGATTGTCTGCAGTTAGACTGTTGTTCATGGTTGGAACGCCTATAAGGTGCAGTCTGACTGTGTTGTCTGCTGGTGACTGGCAGAAGGTGGTGTGAGGTAGTTGGGATTTTCCAGACCTAACCCCAACATTGCTGCTGGTCTGCCACTACCCCAGTCACAGGTATGGCTCTGGCCCACCAACCCTGGAGGGCTGTCATATACCAGCAGGATGGAGGTTGCTTCACTGGGGCTGGGGCACCTGTCCTTTACCTACAAAAAGGGGCGATGTGGTCCCTTTGGGGTATGTAGTATATACCACTGTGACCTATAAAGGCACTGCTACACAAACCTCATGCAAATCTAGAAACCCCTCTGCCCTGATAACAGGTGCCCATGTCACACTAATCTGGTTGGTGTCTGGTCCCAGAGGGCCACATGTGACTGCAGGATACAGATGGACACCAAATTACCTTCAGCTGCACTGCAAGGAACACCTGCCACACACTGGTAGTGATGGGGATGTACAGCAGGACCTAGCACTAGCACCACATGTACTGCAGACCTAGTGCTGGGCACCCATCCTATCCCTCAGGGTGAACACAGAACCTGCACAATGGCATGGTCTGTAGCTACACTGTGCCAGTATCACACACTGTCAGTTCATCTTTCCAAGCTGAGGTACTGGAGAGGTGCAGACCCCATTTGGTGATTAGCTATAGCCAGCGATTCATCATGTACATTGCATCATGGGTACTGGTGGGGTTACCCTAGCCTGGTACTCAGAGCAGACAGTTTGTGCGGTGACCTGCAGTCCTTCTGTACCCAGCCATTGCTGTGACATACACCACAGAGGTATAGCCTACTGGTTAATATGATGCCATTCTTCTCAGTGTTCATGGGTTCAATTCCTCATTGTTCCCTCCTCTCATGCCTGTCTTACTCAAATAGTGTGCATGCCTGTAACAGTCATATTTTTGCAGATCTGTGCTGCCAGCCCATAATACCCTCGCCACAATTGCCAACATTCCCTCGATCCATCTATCTGCGTCTGTCAGCTGTGTAGAGTCCTGTCTGCCTGTGCAGGCTGCCACCCCATGTCCTGCACTGCTACCCTTTCCTGCATTGCACCTTATTGTGCTTGCCTCGCCTGTGCCTGATCTGCATGGCACCACCACTCCTCTGTCCACCCATCATTGTAACTATCTTGCTGCCTCCGCCTCCACTGGGGGACATGTATTCCCATCGTCTGCCACCAACTGTCTTTCCAGTACAGGCAGTTGTTGAACTTACAGCCCTGGATCTCACAGAGGCGATTAGTGTGTTACAAGGCGCAGTGGACAAGGTGTCTGCCTATGCAGCCCAGAATCGCATGGCTTTAGACTACCTCCTAGCGAAGGAAAATGGCGTATGTGGATTAATCCTTGGTCACTGTTGTACTCTGCTCGATGATGAAGAAAAAGTAGTGAAAGGCCTACTAGATAAGGTTAGAAATCGTACTTCTGTTTCAAGTAGTAGTTATGTAAGTTCTTTTTCAGATTTTTTTTATTCTGTTTCTTCTTTCTGGAATTCATTATCTAGGCCCCTGCAAGTCATGTTAGCATCATTGTTTGACTTTTTGGGGTTTCTTGTTTTAGGAGCATTGATTCTCTGTGTAATATCTGCCTGCTGACCCCTAAAATGATGTTACAGATTGACCCAGAGTCTATTTACAATCTTCTTTAATATCAATGTCTGAGTTTCCTTATCTTTGAAATGATTCTTTGCAGAATCAGAGGAGGGACTGAAAGGAAGCTTGTCTGTACAGGGCTGTGCACACAGTCAGGGTACTTAATAACATCATATTACTAAAAGCCCTAAGAAAGAGTTAACACCACAGACTTTCCAGAGCTTATTACTCAGCAACAACCTTGAAAGACTCTTCTGAAATAACTAGGCTGAACTTTCCTAAAAACAAAGACACTAGTTTTGTTATAAAAAAGATAGTGCAGGGAGACGTTTGTTTCTCAGCCTCTCAGTCTCGATTCAGAGATATCAAAACTGCAAGTGTTAGAATTATTGTCTAAAAAGTTATGTCTGGGAATACATGTATGTCTCCTCATGATGACCTATGCTAATAAGAACTGACCTATGATGTAGAGATATAGAGATGCATGTTATGAATATACGTGATGCTTGACGTAGAACAATAAGGTGGAAATTATGCTGTGTAATAGAATATTTACCTATAAATAAAAAGGCTGAAAGCTGTGATGGCAGAGTAAACAAGGTGCTAACTTGGTTTGCTCTCCCAAAGCTTTGGTTGTTTATTTTTAATAATAGAAGTGTGTTGTGTATTATTTACCGATTTACTGTGCTTATTTCCTTCTCATTGCTTTGTGTGTGGATATCCGTTACCCAAGAGCCCTGGTGTGTTACTGGTGAGGTGGGCTGCAGAGTACACAAACACTATATAGTGCCTGACTATGCAGCTGAGCTACAAAGTTGGTTCTCAGAGAGACTGTGGCTAATTTAAGTGTTTGTTCTGTTGACAGAATTGCAGTACCTGTAACTTTGTATGCCTTTCTGTCCTGGCCAGAGTCTGGGAGACGAAAGGCCACACCTGGCCCTGAAGCAAAAGGGAGCCCAGGAACTGGAGGTGATACAACAGGACTGTAGTGTTTGCTTGGAATTTACAGGACGGCGGTAGAAGGAAGGACCGCACCCACCCGCTTGTGCTGCCATGGGACTGCTTCGGATGCTACAAAATGTAAGTGGTCACTGCATATTCCAGAGAACCTCAGGCTTCTCTCTCTCTCTCCCCCTTTCTCCAGGTCTCCTGCTCTCTGAGTTAAATCCTGGTGCTAGACCACACCCTCCCCAGGCATTCTCAAGCTTTTCCTCTTAAGGGTCAGGGGTTTAAGTTCTTACCAGAGCAATATCTCCCTTGGGCTAAACTTGACTGGGGAGTTTCCTGTGGGGGATGGGGTGTTTCCCAAACACTCCATCACACACTGTCCTCCTCAGCTCAACCCTAGACAGTTGAACATCTGGTACTCCGACCTAGACCTTTAATAATGCCATAGAAGGTAAAATGGGTACATCTCGGAACACAGAACCAATTTTTATTCCACCATACCTGCGAGTCAAATTCCTTTTCTGGGTATTTGAGATGGCTTCCCCAAACAGAACCTGGTCTGTGTTTGAAGGTAGCTGCACTTTGTGTCCACGCTCTTCTCCTTGGACTGTTGCAGCCAGGACAGGAGTCCATTTCTTTAGCAATGTCACTGTGTGGATTTTGACTCTGCAGTCTTGCAGTGAGTAGAGCCCACTGGCTCCATCACCACACAGGGGCCTTGCCATGTAAAGGAGAGCTTACCCCCCTGTGGGATAGTAAACTAGGACCTGGTGCCCAGGTTGAAAAGTCCACTATAATGTCTCTTCTCCCCCCCCCCCCCGCCCAGTACAATCTCCCTGTTTCTCCAGCTTCCTTTAGTTGTTTCTTTCCCAATTGAGATCTGTAGGCCTTTCAGGGGACTCTCCTGCCTCTGAGCCCTCCTCTACAATTGCTCCCAGGGTCAGTTTATGATGGGCCTTCTCCAACCGGTGCTGTCTGTGGGACTTGGGAGTCCTGGACTTTATCCCTACCAGGTCAAGATCTGTCAAATGGCCGAGACCTGGAAAGTCATCCGCCATCTTCCCCTCTGAATTGTTTTTCTTCTGGTTCCAGAGGTCCTTGAAATTCGGGAAGTCTCAGCCTATAATTATGGGGTATGTTAGCCAAGGTAAGACAACCACCTCAAGGGTCTCCAATCCTACGAGGGTTTTCAAGTCAACTAGTGCTGTTGGATTTTTCTATTGGTCTCCAATCCTATGAGGGTCTTCAAGTCAACTAGTGCTGTTGGATGTTTCTGTTGGTCTCTAGGAACACAACTCAAAGTCACAAGCTTGTCATAGTTGATTTGATATCTTGTCCTTGTGTCCCACCTGACGAGAGTCCTCACACTCCTTGAGACCACCAGGGCTTGCAGCTGAGTGCCCTCTAACTCCATGGGTATCACAAACATTTCACCCTCAGCTGTGGAAATTTCTGCAACACTACACAGATGGGAGGTTTTTCCTCGCCTATCTTATTTATTTATTTAAAAGGATTTCTATACCGCCTTCTCCTTCAATCAAGGCGGTCTACACAGCAAACAATCAACAAGAATGGTTTATGTGTGTTCATTCAGTGATACAGTGCATGCATGTGTGGTGGTGTACCGTAGATTCCTGTTGAGCTATTTACAGCGTGCACTATTATACAATCCTATATACATGGGGAAGGGGACGGGGTTGGTCTGTGGTCTTGACTGGCAAGTAGTTCATGTGACGTCCCCGTAGTGTTCGATGAAGAGTGTTGTCTTAAGCTGCTTCAGAAAGTCCATGATGTCTGTTGTTAATCGTAGGTCATCTGGGAGGGTGTTCCAAATTGCTGGTGCAGCCAAAGAAAGGGCTCGGTCCGCGGTGTCCTTGAAGACCTTGGTGAAGTCTTTTGGTGTGTTAACATGGTTGGAAGTGCCCCTCCTCCTCGGTCGTGTGCTTCTGTCAGATTGTATGAGTGGTGGTAAGCTGAGAGCTGATGACTGTTGTTTGATTTTGAATATGTTTATGACTGTCTTATATTTGATGCGTGAGCTGATTTGGAAGCCAGTGTAGATCTTTCAGAATGGGTGTGATGTGTTCTTGTCTTGCTGTGCCAGATATTATGCATGCCGCTGTGTTTTGTGCCAGTTGCAGTGGTCTGAGTGTTTGTTTTGTGAGACCGAAATAGACTGGATTGCAGAAGTCTAGTATTGGGGTTATTAGTGCCTGGCAGACTGTGCGGAAGTGCTCCGGGGAGAGGAGGTGTTTGAGGGGTCAGATTAGTCTCATCCAGTGGTATGCGTTTTTGGTGGTTCTGCTTATGTGTGATTGTAGATTCAGTTCTTTGTCCAGAGTCACTCCGAGGTATTTTACTTCCGGTTTTATGGGTATGGTTGTGTTGTTTACCTTGATGTTGAGTGGAGGGACGAAGTCGGTGTTTCGGGTGATGATCAGTGCCTCCGTCTTGCTGTAGTTTATGGTCAGGTTGTTGTCTTGAAACCATCTGGTCATGTGTATGAGACAGTTTGCTATTTTTGGAGTAGTCCTGGTTGTCGAGTTTGATTGGTGTGTATATTATGATGTCATCGGCGTAAATTGTGTATTGTATATTGTGTTCTTTCATGATGTCGCATATTGGCTGAATGTAGGGGTTAAATAATAGCGCTGATAAGGCGCATCCTTGTGGTACTCCTTGCAGGACCTTTATGGGTCGGGATGTGTTGGGGCCGACCTTGACCTGTATCTGTCTGTCCGTTAGGTATGAGTGGAACCACTTCAGAGTGGATCCATGTAGCCCAATGTTCTGTAGTCTTTCCAGTAGAGTTCTGTGATCCACTGTGTCAAACGCTGATGAAATGTCGATGAAGATCATCAGTATTCCATTCTTACAGTTGTCTATGAGGTGGAGTATGTTATTGAAGAGGTATAACAGGAGTGTTTCGACTCCGTGGTTGGGGCGGAAACCCTGTTGGTTGATGTCTAGTGGTGCGTGGTTATCAATGTGGTCTTGTAGCTGATGCTGTACTGCCTTCTCAATAATTTTTGCCATTAGAGGTATGCTTGAGATCGGTCTGTATGCTGCTGGATTGTTCTTATCGAGTGGGGATTTCTTTGGGATTGGTCTTATAGAGGTGAGCTTTAGCTGGTTTGCCATGTTTCCTTGGGTCAGAGAACTGTGCACCATGTTGTGTATGGTGTGGATGAAGTTTGACTTAGTAGCTTTGATCCATGTCACTGGGCATGGGTCTGTTGGAGTCTTGCTTGTATTGAGTGCGGTGTGATGTGAGAGAGCTGCTCTGTGGATGGGGTGCTGAATGTGCCCCAGGTTGTCGGGAGTGTGGTTGGTTTGGTGGTTGTGTTTGATTTTGGTTGTAAAGAGGAATGGAATTTTTCTTGGATGTGGTTTGCAAATGTTTGTAGGTCTATTTGGACTTCGCTTTCGGTCTTCTGTTCCTTGGTGAGGGTTTTCACAATTTCGTAGAGCTCTCTTTGTTTGTTGTTGGATTTGAGTATAATGTTTGTGTGGTATTCTGTCTTTGTTTGGTTGATGAGTTTTTTGTATTCCTTTTGCTTTGTTAGGTATAGTGCCTGGGTATTGGATGACTTGGTGTGTCTCTATCGCTGTTCTAACTTTCTGAGTTCCCTCTTTTCGCTCTGTATGACTTTTGAGTACCATGGTTTGTGATGTAATTTGGTGCAGCAAGTTTTCTTGGTTCTATATTCTTTCGTTTTAACAACGGCATTGATGATGTTGTTCCAGTTTCTGATTTGAGCCTCTACATCATCTGCTTCTGAGTTCAGGTGTGGTATAGTATCCTGTAGGAATTGATCCCTGTCGAAGCTCTTGAATCTTCTTTGTGTGGGTGGGTTGTCCAGGTTCTCATCTTGCTTTCCTCCTTGTGGCACAATATTTATTTTAATTATGTGGTGGTCTAACCATGGTACAGGTGTGACAGTGGGGGTTGAAATGAGTCCTCTGTCGAGTAGATAGTTGGGTGCGAATATGAGGTCTGGCGATGATCTGTGTCCGTGTGTCAGGGTGTTAATCATTTGGGTGTATTGAAAGGAACTCATCGCTAGGAGGAAAGCTTCCGCATCTTTGGTGGTGGTAGATTTGAGGTTGAAGTCTCCTAGCAGTAGCATGGGTTTGTGGTTTGAGCTGACTGCGCAGACTGTCTTAAGATGCAGAGGCTATGTGAGTAGCATCAAAAATCATTACTACACATGTAGCGTCTGTGGCTGCTGGGGCATCCAGGCTAACCTGGATCTTCACTTCCAGAAGTGAAAATCTCGGTTAAAGGGGTTGGCGGGAAGGCTATGCGCCGCCATGGTGCATAGCCTCCCCAACTCAAAATCGGGCCTGTAGTGTTTCAGAGACACTCTTGCTCCAGGCTTTCCTCAGCTGTAGCAGTTCCTTAATCATTCTTAGCAGCCCTGTTCAACTGGGTGAGAGAATGCTATTTTATCAGACAGTTCTCTTCTTCACTCTGGGATATAACTCAGTAGTACTCTTCCAGTCTCTTAGCAGCAGGGCAGCATATCCATAAAGTAAACAGCAGCTCTCTATAGCTCAAGAGTCCTCCAGTTAGGTAGACGTTTTACAGCAAGGCTGAAGGCACCATAGCAAACTTAAACCATAGTTCCTACTTTTTCAGCAGTGTCTCTCTCAAAACATAACTGATCACTGCATATTCCAGAGAACCCCGGGCTCCTCTCTCCCTCTCCAGGTCTCCTGCTTTCTGAGTTAAACCCTTGGGCCAGGCCACATCCTTCCCAGGCATTCTCCAGCTTTTCTTCTTAAAGAGACAGGGGTTTAAGTTCTTACCAGAGCAATATCTCCCTTGGGCTAATCTTGGCTGGGGAGTTTTCCTATGGGGGATGGGGTGTTTCCGAAACATTCCATCACATCCCCCTAAAATCATCAGTCAGAAATATTGGGATACTTTTTGACTCACCACTTACTTTGAGTCTACAAATTCAGGAAACCTTTAAAAACTGCTGCTATCATCTACAGCAACTACAAAATCTCTCTTCAGATATTGAGAAGATGAGGGGAGGTAGTAAGTTTGCCCAGGTACCATTTAGGGGTATGTTTACTGTCACCCACTAACGTACCCAGAGGCTAAAAAGGGCTTGGGTCGTTTTGATGGGGCAGTATTTTTATGGCTAGAGCTCCTATGAAGGCATTTTGCAAAGCCTTCTGGATCCTGTAGTTTTCACCATTAGCCAAGGAAGTGTAGTTGAAGCAGAGGGTAAGGTTTAAACTCAGGCTTTATTCCCCGTCCGGGGTGGATTCATAACAGTGGAACTTAAAGCAGGTCAGACCCTTCGTCTGATAACACAATTAAAGAAAAATACTTTCAACAAAACTTAGCTTTCTTCAGCATTAAACCAGGAACAAAAAGTAACAGAAAACAGTTCCTTTTACTCACGGAACTCTGGCACCTGTTTCTTCTCATAAACAGTTTTGGCTGCTTTTAACATAGAGATGCTATACAATCAGATAATGTGTACGTGCAGTTCATCTCATTTTCCTCTAAAGATTCCTCAAGAGGTTCAATCTGAATCTCCTGTTCATCAGAGTAAACTTCAGGCTCCCAACTGCCGTTAAAGTTATAAGGTTCTTGTCGGGGAGTTAAAACACTCTCCTCCCCCACTATACTAGTGGCCCGTGGGTAACTACCGTATTTCCTGTAGTTGGATTCCTGAGAACTACAGAGCTCTTGGTACGTGCATAGAAAGTCAGGGTATTGCAAACCTCTCTTATTAGGGTAAATATGCCTACCTTTAGGCACTGCTGTTTCCTGCTCTCTCGGATAAGCACAGCTCTGCTTTGAAGCCCCTTTTCCACGGTGTTTCTCTGACTCATTCAAATGTGCTTCAGGGTAAAAGTTTTCCCCTTCTGCATTTCTGGTGTTAGGTAATTTATATCTTAAAGCCTTGGCTGTTGGACTGCCTTCTCTGCTTGCCTCACAGCAACGCTCCTGGGAATATTGAGAGGCTGTGCACTGCTGTTCTCAACAGCTTCTCTGAGAATCACCAACCTCATGTACTCTGGATAATCCCCTTGGCTCCGTCCTAACAGCTCCACGGACACTGCTCTCAAGCTCAGCAGTTCCTAACGGTTCTCGCGTAGTTCCAACTACAGCCCTTGTAGTTCCTACTACTTTTCTCTCCGTTCTACTTTCTCCTTTAGTTCCTTCTCTACCTTCCGGTAAGTGATTTTTAAGTACGTTCAAATTGGTGTTAGCGTGGGCTCCGCCCCCATGCAGATGCTCTTCATTTTCTAATGAATTCTGTGCTCCCTTTCTGTTCGGGCGTTCCCTAACACCTCTTGGCTTTGTTTTCATCTGTTGCTCATAGCAACCTTCCCCCATGTGTGAACCTGAGCTGTCAGTTTCCCTTACATTTTGCTCACAATCCCCTACTTCCATGGGTTCTGATGGCGCTACCTTATGACAGATCCCCCCCCCTTAAAATATTACGGGCTGCCGGATGACTAACCGGACAGCACGTAATCATCTCTTGCGTTCTGTCTCGCTGCCTTACATAGGCCAAGCTGACTGTGGCCAATCTCTCCTTCCAAGGTTTTAGAACGTTCAAGTGGTACACCTGCTGACATCCCCTCTCATTCTCCACCTTGTATGTCACAGGACCTACTTTCTTTATTACTGTACACGGTCCCTTCCACTGGGCCTCAAACTTGGGTCCTGGGTCCGCTACTTGGACAAGGACTTTATCCCCTATGCTCAGGTGCCTTTCTCTTGTGCTCCTGTCATAGTAACGTTTTTGATTTTCATTGCTGGCCTGCAAATTTTCTCTTGAGGCCTTTGCCGTTCTTTCTAAGCGTTCCCTCAAGTTTTTAAGGAATTGAGGCACCCCAACTTCCTGCGAGTCTGGCTCCACCCACTGTTCATGGAAAATGTCTAAAATTCCCCTAGGGGCCCTGCCAAACATAAGCTCATATGGGGACGCTTTTAATGATGTCTGTATGCGTTCTCGACATGCATAAACTACAAATGGGAGTAGGGTATCCCATTCACCCATCTCTCCCTTCTTTAAACCCTTCCGAAGCATCTGTTTCAAAGACTGATTCATCCTCTCAACAAGTCCATTTGTTTGAGGATGATAGGCTGCAGTCTTTATGTGCCTTATGCCAAAGGCTTCCCACACTGTTGCTAAGTGTTTTGATAAGAAATTGCTCCCTTGGTCAGTCAATACCTCCCTGGGAAAACCCACTTCACAAAAGAGCTTTACCAGCTCTTGGGCTATTACTCTGGCCGACGTACTCCTTAAGGGAATAGCCCATGGGAATCTAGTTGCGTGGTCTACTACCACCAATAAATACTGAAATCCTCTGGGCGTACGGATCAGGGGTCCTACGATATCCATACCTATGCGTTCCATAGGTACTGCTATGGTGGGTGTGGATACCATCGGTACAACTTTCGGCTTTAAAGCTGTGACCCTCTGACAAGTTGGACAAGCCTCGCAGTATTGTTTAGTCTCTTTAAAGACCCCTGGCAAATAGAATCAAACCAATATTTGGTCCAGGGTGTTTTGGACTCCCTTATGGCTGCCTATGGGGTGGTCGTGTGCCAACCTTAGTACTGTGGCTTTAAATGTCGTTGGCACGACCAATTGTTTCCTTATCGCTCCGGAATACGGGTCAGTACTTTCCCTATATAGGATTTCCTTTTCCAGGAAAAACCTGGGTAGGATAGGCCGGATTTCCCTGGCCCATTCGAAAGCTCTCTTTAGAGCTGGGTCAGCCCGCTGTTCGGCTGGGAATGAGGGGAACTTGCTCACCACCTCGGCAGGTACCCAAGGTAACCCTGCACCCGCCTCCAACTCGGCCCTCCCCCGGGTCCTTTGACGCCTCTCTTGGCGTTTTTTGGCTTTTGCCTTCCTGCCTTCCTTAACCGGTTCGTGTATTAATTCATCATGTGTGGGCAGAATGCCTAATCCACCCCCATCTAATTCCTCCTCTTGGGGTTCTTCCTCCCCCTCAGGCTCCCCGGGATCCTCAGATGCTATCCTTCCTTCCCCTGAGGTCCCTGCCTGCGATCGGGTAGATATTAGGCCGGTCCGGGTATTCAACCCTACCGCTAGACCTTTGAGAAAGGGTGGCCAGTCCCTGCCTAAAATGACATCTCTAGGCAATGTAGGGATTATGGCTACCTGTAATGTGTGTTCTCTATCTACAGCACGTATAGATAACCTCTGTGAAGGATAACAGGAAAATGCCCCGTGTATGCATTTTAAACGGATCTGGCTTTCTGCTTGCCTCGGGGCTGACCGACGGCGCCTCTCAATGGCTTCCCAGAGCTTGGACGTAATCATGCTCTGGTCAGCACCCGAGTCAAGCAGCGCCAGCGTTTCCACCCCTTCTACCTGCACAGGAATCAGGAACCTATCTTGTGCTGGCTTTTCTCTCCCAGCCATGAGGATAGTCCGCTCCGTGCAGTCTTTTTGGAAGTGGCCCGCTCGCCCGCACACATAACATTTCCCTTTGTGTATAGAAAAAATGTCATCATTAGTATTCTTACCACATACATTAAACATTTTCCCTTTAACATATTTCTCTCTTTTATGCTCTCCCATGCCTGCTGCTTTCCTCAGACCTATTTCTGAGGTGCCCACTATCTGAGCCTCAAAATAGTGTTCAGCTAGACTGGCTGCAACATTGGTATTCTGACAATTTTGCAAGGTGAGATACTTTTTTACCTCGGTAGGCACAGCCTGGAGAAACTGTTCCAAGATAATTATATCTAGCACTGCTTCCATTGTCCTCTGCTCAGGGGTTAACCACTTGTAGGCCAAATTCTTTAATCTCTGCTGCAGAGCTTTAGGGGTTTCTTGGGCCCTCATCCTAGCTTCTCTAAACAGCCTGCGATAATGCATGCTAGATAGGCCCAACCTATCCTTAACTGCCCTTTTTATCTCCTTGTAGTCAGTAGCAAGGATGGCAGGCATTGCTTTATAAGCAGAGAGAGCTTCCCCGGTGAGAGATACAGCAAAGCGGGTAGCCCACTGCTCTTGTGGCCATTTCAATGCCCCCCCTATTCGTTCAAAGGCATCAATAAAATCATCAATGTTGTCCTGTGGACTTAACTGTCCCAACGTAAACGCATGACTCGCATTAAGTCCTACCCCTGGAACTACTTTTCCAAAAATGCCCTCATGGTCTCCAGAAGTGGCCTCTGCTGCTCCATGATCATTTTTGCTGTTTGCTCTTGCATGTGCCGTGCTAACTCCAGTTGTTTGTCCCACTGGTGTTGCATCCAGCTCATTATGTCCTGGGCCTCCATCTTCTTGCTGTGACCCTGCGGAGAAAAGACGAGAAAGAAAACCACCAAGTGCGGTACTTTTTACACTTCTTCACCCCTTTCCCGCACCACAGAAGCGCCCTCTTTCTTGCCCTTTTATCCACCTACGCTAGTGCCCTAGGCATCCGTTACCTTAGGATCTGTGTAGATTCAGGCTTTGGCAAGAAAGGCCCTCGATCAGCGTCTGGCCCGTCCTGCGTGCTTGCTTCCTATGGGTTCTCCGGGACAGCAGTATTTTTTCTTCAAAAGTGTCCTTTTTTCCCCACAGTTAAAAAAAAAATCCTCTAGATGACGCCACTCATGTCACCCACTAACGTACCCAGAGGCTAAAAAGGTCTTGGGTCGTTTTGATGGGGCAGTATTTTTATGGCTAGAGCTCCTATGAAGGCATTTTGCAAAGCCTTCTGGATCCTGTAGTTTTCACCATTAGCCAAAGAAGTGTAGTTGAAGCAGAGGGTAAGGTTTAAACTCAGGCTTTATTCCCCGTCCGGGGTGGATTCATAACAGTGGAACTTAAAGCAGGTCAGACCCTTCGTCTGATAACACAATTAAAGAAAAATACTTTCAACAAAACTTAGCTTTCTTCAGCATTAAACCAGGAACAAAAAGTAACAGAAAACAGTTCCTTTTACTCACGGAACTCTGGCACCTGTTTCTTCTCATAAACAGTTCTGGCTGCTTTTAACATAGAGATGCTATACAATCAGATAATGTGTACATACAGTCCATCTCATTTTCCTCTGAAGATTCCTCAAGAGGTTCAATCTGCATCTCCTCTTCATCAGAGTAAACTTCAGGCTCCCAACTGCCGTTAAAGTTATAAGGTTCTTGTTGGGGAGTTAAAACACTCTCCTCCCCCACTATACTAGTGGCCCGTGGGTAACTACCGTATTTCCTGTAGTTGGGTTCCTGAGAACTACAGAGCTCTTGGTACGTGCATAGAAAGTCAGGGTATTGCAAACCTCTCTTATTAGGGTAAATACGCCTACCTTTAGGCACTGCTGTTTACTGCTCTCTCGGATAAGCACAGCTCTGCTTTGAAGCCCCTTTTCCACGGTGTTTCTCTGACTCATTAAAATGTGCTTCAGGGTAAAAGTTTTCCCCTTCTGCATTTCTGGTGTTAGGTAATTTATATCTTAAAGCCTTGGCTGTTGGACTGCCTTCTCTGCTTGCCTCACAGCAACGCTCCTGGGAATATTGAGAGGCTGTGCACTGCTGTTCCCAACAGCTTCTCTGAGAATCACCAACCTCATGTACTCTTTATAATCCCCTTGGCTCCATCCTCACAGCTCCACGGACACTGCTCTCAAGCTCAGCAGTTCCTAACGGTTCTCGCGTAGTTCCAACTACAGCCCTTGTAGTTCCTACTACTTCTCTCTCCGTTCTACTTTCTCCTTCAGTTCCTTCTCTACCTTCTGGTAAGTGATTTTTAAGTACGTTCAAATTGGTGTTAGCGTGGGCTCCGCCCCCATGCAGGTGCTCTTCATTTTCTAATGAATTCTGTGCTCCCTTTCTGTTCGGGCGTTCCCTAACACCTCGTGGCTTTATTTTCATCTGTTGCTCATAGCAACCTTCCCCCATGTGTGAACCTGAGCTGTCAGTTTCCCTTACATTTTGCTCACAATCCCCTACTTCCATGGGTTCTGATGGCGCTACCTTATGACATTACCAAACAGCGCTAACGTTGCAGTGGCGACGTTATCACACGATAATGTAACATTACGGGCAAAAAATGTCACTTATTGTGCAATAACGTCTCCAGCGGTGTTAAGGCACACAGAGGGTAGAGTAAGGCTCCCCAGAGGACAACTATTAGACAACTTTTTGGTGGTGGTGAGACTCGAGGACGATTGTGACACATTCTATCTACCCTTTTGATGTCTAGGACATCTGTACCTTGCCCACTCACAATCTTAAATGACAAGAGGTGTAAGACAGGGGTCTCCAAATCCAGCCCTGGGGGCCAGAAACCAGTCAGGTTGGCAGGATATCTCTAATGCAAATATATCTCATGTATATTCATTAGGGCTGTCCTGAAAACCTGCAGGGTTGCGGCTCTCCAGGACCAGAATTGCCCACCCCTGTTCTAGGGCAGAGGTTCCCAACTCCGGTCCTGGTGGGCCAAGCACGATTCAGGTTTTCAGGCTGTCCCTAATGAATATGCATGAGATACATTTGCATACAATGGGGGCACTGCATACCAATACATCTCATGCATATTTATTAGGGACAGCATGAAATCCTGAAGGGTGTTTGGCCCTCCAGGACTGCAGTTGGGAACCTCTGCTCTAGGGAGTGCACATGTTTATAGTGTATGTGCTCTGTAGGGTAACATTTAGGGACATGGTCTGCAGGAGCCAAAGCTGGGAATTGAACTTGTGACCTTCTGCCCCTGAACACACAGGCTGTGTGTACTGTACCAAACTGTTGCCACAGAGGCAGGTAATTCCCAGGGGATACCATTACTGTTCATTAGACAGCCCTTGTCTGCTGCACTGCACGCCACACACCTGAACAGGGCTTGGCCTTGGTGTGCTGTGGGCAAATGCCACTGCCCCTCTCCACCACCAATACCCCTCTGCCACCATGCTGATATGCCCTTATGCCAGTGGTGCTGGTGGTGTGCAGCCCCAGGCCATCCAGTGTGCCGGTAGGTGGCTGCCTATGGTGTGGGATCTGGGGTAGAGGTGCCTGCATAGACATCCACGCTTCCCCCTGGCACCGCCTGTCAATGTTATGTGCCCTTTGGAGTACCTGCTGGGTACTGTCCCCTGGGACACTGTGGGACACACACTCGTGGGCATGTTTGACTTTGGTCAGTTGCTGGCTTGCTGATTTGCAGTTTCTGAGTCCCTATGTGCCACCTAGGCATCTGTCTAGTCCACCCTGTGCCCCAGCTGCCCCACTGCATGTCCTGCCTTCAGCCCCCTGTCCCCCATTTCTGAGTCCCTATGTGCCACCTAGGCATCTGCCTAGTCCACCCTGTGCCCCAGCTACCCCACTGCATGTCCCGTCTTCAGCCCCCTATACCCCTGTACCGTAGTGCCCTCTAGTACTTGGGCACTATGATGTTGCTGCACATGTATAACTACTATCACTTTTCATGGTTTCCCTGCCTTTGCTGTACATTGCTAACTGAACTGGTTTCTCTCTCCTGCAAATGAGCCTTTAGCATGAGGTTTTAACTAGCGCTAATTTTCAGACCTTCATTTCATGGTGTTAGTGTGCATGGAGCCTCTGCCAGCCCACTCTCTGCCCATTGACCCCTTATCTCCGCCCCTGGGGAGCCTTACTCTGCCCTCTGGGGAGCCTTACTCCACCCTCTGCGCACCTGAACGCCGACGGAGACATTATCGCGTGATACGTGACGTTCTCACATGGTAAAGCGCCATTATCATGCGATAATATCACGTATCATGCGATAACGTCACCGCTGCAACGTTAGCGCTGTTTAGTAAACATACCCCTTAGGGGTATGCTTACTAAACCGTCTTAATGTTACCGGCGCTAGTTGCAGCGATAATGTGAAGAATGCCATATAAGGAGTGGGCGTTCTGGTCTTAAGGTAGCAAGAATCTGTATCTCACGATAGTGGGCACCGTGGCACGTTAACGTGCGTTAACCCTAAGTTCATGCAGCGCAGTGTTAGAAGTTATAAAAATGTAGCCCACTGGTTACTCCAATGACTGCAGAGACAGAGGTCGTGGGTTTGATCCTGCAGTGGTGTTTTTTAATAAAACTATCTGAGGCATTTTACTTTATTTTAAATCAGTGCTGCCAGCAAAAACACCCTCACAGTTCTGTAACCTAAGGTGCCGCATAAGGCGCCCCATAGGACACATTATAAAGTGCCCTGTCCGCCAAGCATCCTATAATGTGCCCCATAGGGCGCTTTATAAGGTGCCTATGAGGCACCTTAGTCTATGGCACTGTGAGGGTGTTTCTGCTTGCAGCACTGATTTAAATGAAAGAGAAAAGCCACAGACAGCATTCTTAAATAACACCACTGTGTAATCAAAACCATGATCTCTGCCACCACAGTCATTGAAGTAACCAGTGGGCTATATCTCTATAGTGTCTAGCACACTGCTGGCTGGCTACAGAAAGACTGCAAGTCACCACACAAACTGTCTGCTGTGGTTAGCAGGATAGGGTAAACCCACCAGTACCCATGATGCACTGCACATGCAGAACAGCAGTCTACATATGATCACAGGATGGAGTATGTGTCTCCACAGCACCTCAGCCAGGTAGTGGGAACTGACCATGTGGGTTACTGGCACAGAATAGCTACAGACCATGACATTGTGCAGTTCCTGTGCTCACCCTGAGGGTGAGGTGGGGGGCCCAGCACCAGGTCGGCAGCACCTGGCATGGCTGAGATAGGTTGTGCTGCAGGTCTCCATCAGTGCATGTGTGTGATGGGTAATCCTGCAGACACACCTAGAATGCACCTATGTCCATCTGTATTCCCCAGTCACCTCTAGGCCTTGTGGACTATGATACTCCCAGAATAGTGCATATCCTGTGTGGGTGCTATGGTCACTGTTATAAGTGAAGGGTGGTGTTTGGACCCCAAAGCAGGTTATGTAGTATCACCCAGCCCACCCTCTCTGGGTCAGGGTGGGGTACAATGGTGGCAGTAGAGGGGAATGGGCAGCCTTCAGGGCAGTCAATACAGCTCTGTACACATCACTTAGGGCAGTAGGCCTGGAACAGCTCAGCTTCCCCCCACCCCTATCTGACATTCACCAGCAAATAGCACAGTCAGTCTACTTCCAATGCAGCCTGCAAGGTGCTCCAGCCATACACATGCTAACTGCAGACAGTCTGATAGCCAGTACATAGTGCATGTTCATGGAGAAACTGTGCACCCAAAACTGGGATTTGAGCACACACACCAAGCAGGTATGTCAGTGATTGGGCACCAGAAAAGGAAACCCAGAAATATCACTTGAGAGAAATACTATGTAGCACTATGGGGGAAGCTAGCTATGCTGTGGTCACTACTCAGCCAGGGTGAGAGTGACCCCCCCCCCAGCATGACATGCTGTGGCCACCCTGTCCGTGCAGGTGGTGGTCTGTGCATGACATGCTGTGGCCACCCTGTCCGTGCAGGTGGTGTCCCAGCCATTGCCCTATGCTCTGTGCAGATGCTACCTGCCCAGGCCGCCCTGTCTGGCCCATACCCACAGTACCCTGCTCCTCATTATGCACATTGGCAGGCTAACACTGGAAACAGTGCAAGCATTGTGGGCTCAGGAAGGTGTAGGCAGCCACATAACACTAGATCAGGGGTGGGCAAACCTGGTCCTGGAGGGCCGCAGACCAGTCAGATTTTCGGGATATCTCTAATGAATATTGTGACGCAGTGGCAACTTCAGAAGCCATGTAAACTGATACTGACCCTCTGGTTGGTTCAGGTATTGCAAGAAAAGGCAAGGTTTTCCATTCTCAGCATAACCTGCAGGCAACTAATCAGCTAACACAGCTCACCTCAGGGGAGGAGAGAACCAGAGCTTCTGATTGGGCACGCCCTAGTAGGAGGCGGGCTTCCCAGAGCAGGTGCCCCTTGTTAAGCAGAGAGAAGGAAGATAGTAGTATGATGATGGTGATGAGAAGGAATGGAGGAATGAAATGGAGGACGAATGGAATGAGCAGTACGAATGGAATGAGAAGTGAAAGTGGATTGAGCCCACGAGTGAGAAGGCAAAGGACATTGGAAAGGCAAGAAGCTGTCTTGAATGCAGAATCCTTTGACCCTGCTAGAGAAATACTGCCCAGCTGCAATAGAAGGGAAACTGTTTCAGAACCAGGATTAAAGCCTAGGTTGTTGGGAGACAGCGTTTACCCTTGGAGAGAAAGGCACACTGGCAAGGCATTCTCTGACAAGCCTCATTTCAAGGTACCTGCTACATTTAATTCCTTTAACAAGTTTTATAAGCCAGAAAGAGTGAATCCTGATTTTAAAGTACAGGATAGTTTCAGGCAGTGTGAGAGATGTTGGCTACAGCCTGAAACCTCTTTAAATAAGCCTAGCTTTTCTCAACAAACAGCTCCAGCTTTTAACAAGCAAGCTGACGGGAAGAATTCAGCTAAACTGTTTACAGGAGAATTAGGCCACAGTAATTCAGAAGGTCCTACCTTTGAAGCATTCTTTAAGAGCAGAGCTCGTGCAGAGGAACGTGTTGATCCAACACTTACCAACAGAGATAAGTGGGGGAGGGGTAACTCCACCACGGGCACAGAGTGTTTAAACAGAGACAGCATTGTTTGTTCACCAGAAGTGAATAATTACCTGCCTATGCAATGAGAATATCCTCCCAGTAGTCCTGCTAGAAGACAGGCAGAACTACTCCTCAATGAGTTCAAACAATTTCTAAACAGAAGAGTTGTTTCTGAACAGACTTCCATTCAAGCAGGAATTAATCCTGAGATAGGAATTCCCTTACCGGCTCCAGTTCCCATGATAGACGTTAACCAGCCGATGGACTGCTCAATTGGGCTGATAGATAGAACTGACAAGAGCCAAGCTTGAATGGTCATACCTGGTATTTTATTCTGGTTGTTTTGCTAACCAAACACATGAGTGAAAAAGCTTATGAAATGAATACTGTTTAAGCAACTGAAATGAAAAGCTTATGAAGCACTAAAATAAGCTGGAATGTAACCTGATTGCAACAGATGAGCAGTATTATTCGTACCTGAGCACTTTTGAATACAAGACAGAGAAGACACATGATGTAATGTGCTTCCACAGTGAAGAATAGTTTAAAGCACAGTATTGAAAGCCTGTATTTTGCGTTGTTCCTGATTTGGTTATTCTTCTCACCTGTTCCTGTCCACCAAGGAGCGGGGAAAATAAAATCCTTGTAAAAATAAATTTCTTGTTCCCGACTTTCATTGGCCCCCACAACTACAAAAAGGCCCATCCCTCCTTAACCCTCAAGGTTAGGGAGTGGGTGCAGGGTGACAAGTGGCGTAGTTGGCAGGATTTCAGTGCAGGCGCAGAAGGAGCTGCATCAGGAGCTGCAGAGAACCTCTTCTTCAAAGTGGACCCCGACTGAAGAGCTGACAAAGCCCAGCAGAGGAGGAGGGACCTCAGAGGGCTGCAGGAGCCATTTCCTGAAGTGCTTGTTACACACCTAAGCCAGGTAACGGGTACACACCCTGGGTTGTGTGGATACCAAGGCAGAGGGTGTCCCCTAGTGGTAGCTGGGGAGGAAAAAAAAAAGGTTTTGTTTCTGGAGGAACCCCAGAGATAAAGTCGGAGATACCGCACTTGGGTTCGTGTTTCTGTTTGTATTGCAGAGAATCCCAGGATGGCGATGGACCCGAAGGACATCATCCAGTGGATGGCGACGCAATTTGAATGCCAAGCCGAGCTAGCGCTGGAGGAGCAGCAGAGAGCCAGCGCATCTTTAAAAGAGCAGCAACAACCGCTTCTAGCTCTTCTGGAAGAGTATTTGAAAGAAAAGAAGCAGGACACTGTTCCAGCTTCGGAAGCAGGTTCCTTAGTCGCTAACATGATACCATCTGTTAATATGCCGACAGGGACTTTGTTTAACTTTGGACCTTTAACTAGTCAAGATGATATTGATGACTTTTTGGAGAGTTTTGAGAGGGTGGCACGCCTGAGCTTATGGCCAAGGGAACATTGGGACTTAAGGCTAGCTGCATCCCTTACAGGGGAAGCGAGAGCAGCTTACCGAGCCATGCCTTCAGACCTAGCTGGAAGCTACGAGGAATTAAAAAAGGCCATTCGGGAGAGACTGGGTCTCACTCCACTTGTATATCACACTCGCTTAAGGAATGTGAGACTCGGGCCGAGTGAAACTCCCAAGTCCCTATACCACCGAATACGGGCCTTGTTGTATAAGTGGTTGACTCCCGAGGGGAGATCTGTGGAATCTATCCTAGATGAATTGATACTAGAACAATATATGGAAGCACTGCCACAGGAGATTCGCACCTTCCTGATCCTGCAGAACTGCAAGAACCCCCAGGAAGAGGTTGCTCTCTTGGAGAGATATATAGAGGCAGAGTTAACTGCCCAGAGAGCTAGCACCCCATTCTCTGAATACAGCAGCGGCGGATCAGAAAGGCGGCGGAGGATCCAAGAGGATCCAGTAAAAATGTCTATGCCTGGTAGAAAAAATTCTATAGGTAAAATGAGATGTTTTAAGTGTGGGCAAATAGGCCATGTGCAAAAGCAATGCTTGATAAAAACTGCATTAGTAGCTGATACGTATGTGGAGGACAGACCAGGTTTTCTGTTAGCGGTCTGTGTGCAAGGTATAACCACTCAAGCTTTGCTGGACTTGGGTGCCGAGTTAAGCATGATATCAGAAGAATTCTGGAAGGCAATAGAAGCCAGAGAAGCCCCAGAGGTAATACACCCGGTAGATGAGGTAAAAATAAGATGCGTTCACGGAGGAACATCTTCTTACCCCGTCTACAACTTACACATAGCAGGCTTAGGGGCCCAAAGAGATATCCCGCTAGCAGTTGTCCCACGCCTCCCACATGCAGTGATTCTAGGCAGAAACTGGCCCCAGTTTTACAGAGAAATAAAGAGAGAGTTACAGGAAAAGGGTGTCATGGTCTCCACAAGAGCCCAGACCTCAGCCCTAGATCCGCAGGAAGGTACATCAGAGGATACGGGAGAAGCCCTTCCCTCCAATGACGCGTTAGTGACCCCTCCTGATCCCAAGGTGAAGAAGGGAAAAGTGGAGAAGCGTAAAGAAAAACAGTCCCGCTCTAACAACAGGTCTGACGTGCAGGCAGGGCAAGAGCTGCCATGGGTACCGGAAGAATTTTATTTTATTTATTTATTTAGAACACATTTATATACCGCTGCTTCCAGCGATCAGTAGCGGTTTGATTCTTCTTTTGGGGAAGTCGATCAGGACAGGGTGGGGGAGTAAATACATAGAGGACTTGGGGGGTCACGGCACACATGTTTATTGATGAGCAAATTTCCATCATTCCCAAAAGAGCAGCAAGCAGACCCCGCTCTCACACACGCTTTTAAATGGGCCCAGGACCCTAGGGATACACTGCCTAGATTCCTCCTCACATCAGGGATCCTTTATAGAGAAAGTAAGGATCCTTTCACGGGGGACAGTAGGAAACAGTTGGTAGTACCCACTACCTTCAAGAATATAGTGCTACGGTTGGCCCATGACCATCCGGTAGGGGGACACAAGGGCAGTCAGGGACCCTTGATCAAATTCTGGCCCGATTCTACTGGCCGGGTGTTTTTAAAGAGACGACCCGGTTCTGTGAGGCTTGCCCCACTTGCCAACGTGTCTCGGCAACCCATCCCAGGGATGTCCCAATGATACCGTCACCGGTGATCAAAGACCCCATCCAGAGGATAGGGGTAGATATAGTGGGACCATTGATCAAAACTCCGAGAGGTTTTCGATACATCTTGGTATTAGTGGACCACGCCACACGATTCCCGTGGGCCATGCCACTCCGCTCCACTTCAGCAAAAATAATAGCTACGGAGCTGGTCAAGCTATTTTGCGAAGTCGGGTTTCCAAGGGAAGTCCTCACCGATAGGGGGAGTAACTTCCTCTCGAAGTACCTCACGCAAGTATGGGATGCCTTTGGCATCCAACATATTAAGACAGCCGCATACCACCCCCAGACGAACGGTTTAGTTGAAAGACAAAACCAAACACTTAAACGAATGCTACGTAGGAGTCTGGAGGGTGAGTTGGACCAGTGGGATATAATGCTCCCTTTTGTTCTCTACGCCTGTAGGGAAAGGAAACAAGCTTCATTGGGAACAGCGCCCTATGAGTTGTTATATGGGAGGTCTCCCCGGGGGATTCTTGACATCCTAAAGGAACAGTGAGTAGAACCAGACGCCAGGGAGGTAGAGGTCCCCGAGTTCCTAAGGGACTTGAAAAAGCGGCTACGCCGAACCTCAAAGGTTGCGGTGGAAAATTTGCAAAGAAGTCAGGGCAAGCAAAAATCCTATTATGATAGGAACACTAAGGAAAGACAACTTATGATTGGAGAAAAGGTTATAGTGATGGTGGCTGGGATGGAGCCCAAATTTGAGAGTCATTGGAAGGGCCCATGTCGGGTCATACGTCCCGTAGGACCCGTTTCTTACTTAGTGGAGAATAGAAAGGGTCGAAGGCAAGTCTACCACATTAATCTGTTAAAGCCCTGGCATGATAGGGTAGCTTTAGCCCAAGTAGCCACAATAGCCTCTCCGAGACAAACGCATTCACTGCTGCACACTAGCCCAGAGCTCATAGGTTGTATCACGTGCTGTCCGGATTCTCCTAAAACAGCCCGTGATATCTTAAGGGGGGGGGATCTGTGACGCAGTGGAAACTTCAGAAGCCATGGAAACTGATACTGACCCTCTGGTTGGTTCAGGTATTGCAAGAAAAGGCAAGGTTTTCCATTCTCAGCATAACCTGCAGGCAACTAATCAGCTAACACAGCTCACCTCAGGGGAGGAGAGAACCAGAGCTGCTGATTGGGCACGCCCTAGTAGGAGGCGGGCTTCCCAGAGCAGGGGCCCCTTGTTAAGCAGAGAGAAGGAAGATAGTAGTATGATGATGGTGATGAGAAGGAATGGAGGAATGAAATGGAGGACGAATGGAATGAGCAGTACGAATGGAATGAGAAGTGAAAGTGGATTGAGCCCACGAGTGAGAAGGAAAAGGACATTGGAAAAGCAAGAAGCTCTCTTGAATGCAGAATCCTTTGACCCTGCTAGAGAAATACTGCCCAGCTGCAATAGAAGGGAAACTGATTCAGAACCAGGATTAAAGCCTAGGTTGTTGGGAGACAGCGTTTACCCTTGGAGAGAAAGGCACGCTGGCAAGGCATTCTCTGACAAGCCTCATTTTAAGGTACCTGCTACATTTAATTCCTTTAACAAGTTTTATAAGCCAGAAAGAGTGAATCCTGATTTTAAAGTACAGGATAGTTTCAGGCAGTGTGAGAGACGTTGGCTACAGCCTGAAACCTCTTTAAATAAGCCTAGCTTTTCTCAACAAACAGCTCCAGCTTTTAACAAGCAAGCTGATGGGAAGAATTCAGCTAAACTGTTTACAGGAGAATTAGGCCACAGTAATTCAGAAGGTCCTACCTTTGAAGCATTCTTTAAGAGCAGAGCTCATGCAGAGGAACGTGTTGATCCAACACTTACCAACAGAGATAAGTGGGGGAGGGGTAACTCCACCACGAGCACAGAGTGTTTAAACAGAGACAGCATTGTTTGTTCACCAGAAGTGAATAATTACCTGCCTATGCAAGGAGAATATCCTCCCAGTAGTCCTGCTAGAAGACAGGCAGAACTACTCCTCAATGAGTTCAAACAATTTCTAAACAGAAGAGCTGTTTCTGGACAGACTTCCATTCAAGCAGGAAATAATCCTGAGATAGGAATTCCCTTACCGGCTCCAGTTCCTATGATAGACGTTAACCAGCCGATGGACTGCTCAATTGGGCTGATAGACAGAGCTGACAAGAGCCAAGCTTGAATGGTCATACCTGGTATTTTATTCTGATTGTTGTGCTAACCAAATACATGAGTGAAAAAGCTTATGAAATGAATAGTGTTTAAGCAACTGAAATGAAGAGCTTATGAAGCACTAAAATAAGCTGGAATGTAACCTGATTGCAACAGAGGAGCAGTATTATTTCTTACCTGAGTATTTTGGAATACAAGATAGAGAAGACTCATGATGTAATGTGCTTTCACAGTGAAGAATAGTTTAAAGCACAAGTATTGAAAGCTTACATTTTTCGTTGTTCCTGATTTGGTTATTCTTCTCACCTGTTCCTGTCCACCAAGGAGCGGGGAAAATAAAATCCTTGTAAAAAATAAATTTCTTGTTCCCGACTTTCATTGGCCCCCACAACTACAAAAAGGCCCATCCCTCCTTAACCCTCCAGTTTAGGGAGTGGGTGCAGGGTGACAATATGCATGAGATATATATGCATTAGAGATATCCTGCCAACCTGACTGGTTTGTGGCCCTCCAGGGCTGGATCTGGAGACCCCTGCCTTACACCTCTGTCATTTAAGATTGTGAGTGGACAAGGTGCAGATGTCCAAGACATCAAAAAGTTTAGATAGAATTTGTCACAGTCCTCCTCACTTCTCACCACCACCAAAAAATTGTCTAGTAGACAACTTTTTGGTGGTGGTGAGAATCGAGGAGGAATGTGACACATTCTATATACCCTTTCGATGTCTAGGACATCTGTACCTTGCCCACTCATGATCTTAAATGACAGAGGTGTAAGGCAGGGGTCTCCAAATCCAGCCATGGAGGGCCACAAACCAGTCAGGTTGGCAGGATATCTCTAATGCATATATATCTCATGCATGTTCATTAGGGATATCCCGAAAACCTGACTGGTCTGCGGCCCTTCAGGACCGGAGATGCCCACCCCTGCACTAGATAGACATACGCGCACTCCCACACCTATTTCAGCATTGTGCAAATACAGAGGTGGTTGGCAGCTCTGGCCGCCACACCAGTCCTGGGCACAGTGCAGGCATTGCTATGGTACTCAATACTGTTAGGGTCACTCCCCGGGGGAGTTGAACACTGTCAGAACCAAAACCTGAAACACACTCCACAGATATCAGAAAGGTTGCTATGATGGATCTCTGTCAACAAATTGTGTTTAACTTAGTATTTGTTATCCGACATTAATCGTAGCAACCTTTTGATATATGTGTAACGTGTTCCCAAGTTTAGGACGGCATTGCTAAGATATGCAGGTGCTAGTATTGGGAGATGCTGCTCCGCGCAGGGCCCAACAGCCTGACTCTCCATGAGGCTTTGGATAGTGGAGCCTGTAGGTGTAAGTTTTTGTGCCCCTGTTGGCCGCTGCTCTAGGGTAGAGGTTCCCAACTCCGGTCCGGGTGGGCCAAACACAGTTCAGGTTTTCATACTGTCCCTTATGAATATGCATGGATACATTTGCATACAATGGGGGCAGTGCATGTAAATACATCTCATGCATATTTATTAGGGACATCCTGACAACCTGAATGGTGTTTGGCCCTCCAGGACTGGAGCTGGGAAACTCTGCTCTAGGGATTGCACATGTGTGTGGTGTATGTGCTCTGTAGGGTAAAATATAGGCGTTTATGGTGTGTTTCTTTTATCAGCAATAAAGGTTCTGTCTTTATTACCACGGTTTAGTACTGGGTAAAATGTGGGGACATGGCCTGCTAGAGCCACAGCTGGGACTTGAACCTGTGACCTTTTGCCCCTGAATATACTGGCTATGTATACAGCACCAAACTGTTGTTGAAGAGACAGATTATTCCCTGGGGATACCATGACTGTTCATCAGACAGACCTTGTCTGTTGCAGTGCACGGCACCCACCTGCACAGGGCTTGGCCTTGGTGTGCTGTGGGCAGATGCCACTGCCCCCTCTACCACCAGCACTCCTCCGCCACCATGCTGACATGCCCTTATGCCGGTGGTGCTGGTGGTGCGCAGTCCCAGGCCATCCAGTGTGCCAGTAGGCAGCTGCCTATGGTGCGTGATATGGGATAGGGGTGCCTGCATAGACATCCACGCTTCCCCCGGCACCACCTGCCTATGTTATGTGCTCTTTGGGGTACTTGCTGGGTCATGTCCATTGTGGCACTGTGGGACACGCACTCGTGGACATGTTTGCCCTTGGTCAGTTGCTGTCTTGCTGGTTTTCTGTTTCTACATTCCTATGTGTCACCTAGGCATCTTCCTAGTCCACCCTGTGCCTCAGCTGCCCTACTGCATGTCCTGCCTGCAGCTCCCTGTACCCCATTTACACCATCACCATAGTGCCCTTTCCTACGTGGCCACTCTGCTGTTGCTGCACATATGAATGCCACTTAGGCAAGCTGCCCACTATACACCACAGCAAACCCTCATCAACACTATCAATGTTGGACCATTCACTTTGTAGGGGGAATCAGAATTGACCCTTCCAAAGGTGACATTTTTCTTTATGGGTAGTGTTGATTACCGTTTATCAATGTTCTTGCTATTGGCCAGCTCGGTGCTCTGTATTTCCATTTTGGTTCTGGTCATTATCTCTCTGGTTTTTGCATATTTTGTTACTGCACATGTATCACTACTATCACTGTTCTTGGTCTCTCTGTCTTTGCTGCACATTGCTGACCTAAATGTTTTCTCTCTCCTTCACTTTTGCCTCTAACGCCAGGTTTTCTCTCGCGCTATTTATTGGACCTTCATTTCACAGCGATAGGTGCCTGGAGCCTCTCCCTGCCCACTCTTCGCCCACTGACCCCTTCTCTCCGCCCCTGGGGAGCCTTACTCCACCCTCTGGGAAGCCTTACTCCAACCTCGGCGCACCTTACCGCTGCAGCAGACGTTATCGCATGGTAATGCGCCATTATCATGCAATAACATCACATATTGCGTGACAACATTGCAGCTGCGACGTTAGCACCATTTAGTAAACATACCCCTTAGTGTAACTCCAATGTGCTAACAGCAGAGAAATATGTGGACAAAATTTGTCACTGGCCTCTATGCTAATCTTTGGGGTTTTGTATGCGCTAACGTTACATGTTTTAGTAAACATTAACCTAAATGAAGAAGCATTACCTAAATCTTGCTCTATTTCATTAAAATAATGTCACAAATTCTGTGCAACGGCTTCAGTTCTGCAAGTTTTTTTGTTTTAACTTTAGTTCCTAAATCATACTCTTTGTGCATACCAATTAAAATATACTCCTATGTAAACTGATCTTAGCTTAACATTATTAATGCAAAATATATTTCTTTTAAAATAATATGTTATATAATATCAACAAATATTGTTACAGTTACTGTTTCATATGTTAACATCTAACAGCTATGCACTTCCACTAAAAAGTGTTCTCTAGTTCATGTTTTATCCATATTTAGCTTTTCATATACAGTACAAAGTGATTTTATTTTTTCAAAATTTAAAACCCCCCACACCTCTGAGGTCCTGAGTTTTTTGGAAAATCACATATAGCTTATTTGCATACCTTTTTGAATTGGCACACACTTGGGGGTATGTTTAGTAAATGGCAGTAAGGGAGCATGTGTGCTGTTAACACAGGCTATCAGCACACTTGCTCCCTTAACGACAAAAAATGCTTCTTTAAGGTGCAGTAAAGGTACTGACAACATTAAGGATGCAGGGGGTGGAGAGTGGGTGTAACTTGGGCAGGGAGTTGGTGGTTACAATGTGTGCTCCTGTACCGCCGATTGCACAATGGTTTGAAAAGGCCTTTAACGCTGGGAATCCAATCGCTGATTAAAACCTCACAGAAAAGGTGTCTGTAGAGGGAAGAGAAACTATTAAAGCATCCGCAATGTGATGCACTGACAAGGGCGCGCAAGATAGTGATAGTAGTGCTCCATTAGCAGCAACAGCATGGTGCTCATGTAGGAAAGGGTACCATGGTGCAAATGGGGCACAGGGAGTGGCATGGTTGTCATGCAGTAGGGGGTGCAGGTGGACCTGGTGGACTAGGGAGCTGCCCATGTGGCACAGAGAGGCATAAGAACATAAGTTCAGAATATATGCCATACTGTGTTAGACAAAGATCCTCCAAGCCCACTATCGTCTGTCCAATAGTGGCCATTCAGGGGCACAGATACCTTGGTGGGTCCTGAAAAGATACCCATAGTCAAAGAGGATTGTATTTGGCCAAGCAGCCGGTCCTTAGTGTCCCCCAAATAAACATATAATGACCTTTCCTCCAGGACCAGGACCAAACCCTCCTGAAGCCCAGCTATATGAGGAGCTGCCATGACAGCTGTTCCAAGGGTTGCAGAGCAGAGATGGCATCCATCTGTCCAAGAAAGGTCAACGCGTCTTTAGTAGTAGACTGGCTAATCTACTGAAGAGGGCTTTAAACTAGATTCATTGGGGATGGGTGAAGAAAGCCCCCAGGTAAGTGAAAGCCCCCAGGTAGGTGATACATTAAATAACTTTATGGAAATGGGTAACAGGGGTAACATATGGAAAGCAGTGTGTATAAATGCCCGTAGCATGGGAAATAAGATCCCTGATGTTGAAGCTTTGGTGGGAGTGGCTGACTTGTATTTAGTGGCAGTTACAGAAACATAGTTCACAGAAAACCATGATTGGTATGTAAATATACCTGGCTATACTTTATTCAGAAAGGACAGGGTAGGAAGAAGGGGAGGAGGAGTGGCACTATATGTAAAAACTACTATTAAAGCTTTGGAATTACAGAGCTTAAAAGGGAGAGGGGAGGCATTGTGGGTTAAACTAGAAAGAGGGAAAGAGAAATCTATTTACATTGGTGTGATATACAGACCTCCCTCACAAGAGGAAGAGGTGGACAGAGAGTTAATTGAAGACATGTGCCGTATTGCTAGGAAAGGGGAAGTGCTACTGATAGGAGATTTCAATATGGCAGATGTTGATTTGCACATTCCTGCTGCAGTATCATCTAGAAGTAAGAAGATCCTGGATTCTCTACAGGGAGAACTATTCAGGCAATTGGTAACAGACCCCACACATGAAGGGGCCATACTGGACTTGGTGCTTACCAATGGTGAAAGTGTTTCTGATGTTGTAGTGGGAGATCATTTTGCATCCAGTGATAACAGATGGTGTGGTTCAGTATTAGGACTAGGGCTGTTAGAATCCATTCAAAGGCGAGGATCTTAGACTTTAGGAAGACTAACTTTGCGAAGATGGGCCAATACCTCAGGGAGTCGTTAGTTGGATGGGAACAGCTGAGGGATGTAGAAAAACAGTGGGAAAAACTGAAAGGGGATATTTTAAAGGCAACCAACCTTTTTGTTAAAATGGTAAATAAAGGTAAAAGGAAAAGGAGACTGCTATGGTTTTCGAAAGAAGTAGCTGAAAAAGTGAAGAAAAAGAGGGAGGCCTTCATGAAATACAAGAGATCACAGAGAGAGGAAGACAGGCATCTGTATTTGGAAAAACTTAGAGAAGCTAGCAAAGTAGTCAAGAAGGCAAAGATTCAAAAGGAGGAGGAAATAGCCAATGCAATAAAATGGGGGGATAAGACATTTTTCCGCTATATTAGTGAGAAGAGGAAGGGCAAGAGTGGTATTGTTAGACTCAAGGGTGCAGGGGAGGAATATTTAGAAGCTGATAAGGATAAAGCAGAATTGCTTAACAAATATTTTTGTTCTGTGTTCACAGATAAAGAACCAGGAGCAGGACCTCAGAAAACACCCACAAATAGGAACAGAAGAAAAGGGCATCTTGAACAATTTTCGAAAGACTGTGTTCATGAGAAACTATCTCAACTTAAAGTAGGCAAAACGATGGGACCGGATGGGATACACCCGAGAATACTGAGGGAACTTGGGGACGTTCTAGCACCTCCACTGACTGACCTTTTCAATGCCTCGTTGGAGTCTGGAGTGGTGCCAAAAGACTGGAGAGAGGCTCATGTGGTGCCTTTACACAAAAGCGGAAGTAAGGATGTGGTTGAAAACTACAGGCCAGTTAGTTTAACTTAGGTGGTGAGTAAATTATTGGAAATGCTGCTGAAAGAGAAAATAGTGAGGTTTCTGGAGTCCAGCGGATTACAGGTCCGAGGCCGCATGGATTCACCAGAGGCAGGTCTTGTCAGACAAATCTGATTGATTTCTTTGACTGGGTGACCAGGGAATTGGACCGAGGGAGAGCCCTAGATGTGGTGTATTTAGATTTCAGTAAAGCCTTTGACACTGTTCCTCACAGGCGACTTATAAACAACTGAGCACCCTAGGGATGGACCCTAAAGTTACTGCTTGGGTTAGAAATTGGTTGGGTGGGAGGCGACAAAGAGTACAAGTAAATGGAGCTCACTCTGAGGAGAAGGATGTTATCAGTGGTGTGCTCCAGGGATCTGTCCTTGTTCTGATTCTTTTTAACATCTTTGTTAGTGATATAGCGGAAGGGCTTTCAGGTAAGGTTTGCCTCTTTGCGGATGATACCAAAATCTGCAATAGAGTAGACACCCAGGAAGGGGTAGATAACATGAGGAGGGATCTAGCTAAGCTTGAAGAATGGTCTAGAATTTGGCAGCTGGGATTTAATGTTAAAAAATGTAAGGTCATGCATTTGGGCTGAAGCAATCGAAGGGAGCAATATAGTATAGGGGGTGAAGTAGTTTTGTCCACTAAAGAAGAGGGGGACCTAGGCGTGGTTGTGTCTGATGATCTTAAAGTAGCTAAACAGGTAGAAAAGGTGACTGCAAAAGCTAGAAGGATGCTTGGGTGCATACGGAGAGGAATGGCTAGCAGAAAAAAGGAGGTGATAATGCCTCTGTATAAGTCTTTGGTGCGACCTCATTTGGAGTATAGTGTGCAATTCTGGAGACCGCACCTTCAAAAGGATGTGAACAGGATGGAGTCGGTGCAAAGGGTGGCTACTAAAATGATTAGTGGTCTTCATTATAAAGCATATGAGGACAGACTGAAAGATCTTAATATGTACACCTTAGAGGAAAGGCGGGATAGAGGTAATATGATTGAGATGTTTAAATACCTCCGTGGCATAAACGTTCAGGGAGAGAGCCTCTTTCAATTGAAAGCAAGTTCTGCTACGAGGGGACATGGGATGAGGGTGAAGGGAGATAGATTCAGG
The DNA here is from genome assembly GCA_033557465.1 of Ichthyophis bannanicus. Lineage (NCBI taxonomy): Eukaryota > Metazoa > Chordata > Amphibia > Gymnophiona > Ichthyophiidae > Ichthyophis > Ichthyophis bannanicus. Next base: position 704,828,025 of record CM066034.1, on the reverse strand, counting down.
AGTGATATGTGGAAATATTTCTTTATGGAAAGAGTAGTGGATCCGTGGAATAGTCTCCCAGTGGAGGTGGTAGAGATGAGGAAAGTAACTGAATTCAAAAAAGCATGGGACAAACACAGAGGATCTCTAAAGGTAAAAAGGGGACTGTTGTAGTTGTTATGGAAGGACAGACTAGATAGGCCATGTGGTCTTTTTCTGTCATCATATTTCTATGTTTCTATGACATACACTGCCACTGTGTGCCAGTGTTTGTGAACATATTGAATGACAAACTATATGCTCCAATGTGTCTGAAATGCGTTACACTGTAGCGGCAGTACCTGTCCCCTAGTCCCCCCATATTGTGATGGCGTTAACAACCGTGAACCATTCAACATTCAGTACTATATAGACCCTTAGCATATCTCCTCCCAGCCATCTCACCAACAGGTTGAGGAGGCCTAACCTTTGTAAGCTCTTCACATAGGGGAATCCTTCCATACGTAGCACCATCTGTGATGTCTGTCATGATCATACAGACATACTGCTGGTGTGGAACAGTGATGTGCCACATGGGGCAGTTTCAGGGACAGAAATGCCAGTGCCCCCCCCCCTGGTGCCACTGAACCCAGCTGTGGAGGAAGAGGCCAATAGCACCTGCAACTGTAGCCCTCCAGGTAGCTGGAAAATGCAGCTGCCTGGGGAAATACCACAGCAGTGGCTGCCATTCTCCCCTCAAGATGTATTGGTGTCAGGCAGTGAAGGGGCCCCTGCATGGGCAGCTGGGGGGTGCTGCATGGCTGTCCATGTGTACCCCTGCCCCCCCCCCCCATTATGCCCAAGGTGCCTGCCAATCCCACATATTTAACATGTTGGGACTGCAACCACCACCACTGACTGTGGCTGGGCATGTCTGCATGGTGGGATATTGGTGGTGGCATAGGAAGTGGCACCAGCCTGCAGCAGACAGAAGCCTTGTCCTGGTCATGTGCACCATGCACATTGCAGCATGTACCAAAGGCCAGCTGAAGTGAAGCATGTCAGCAACAGGAGCCATTACATCCATAATGCAGCACTGTGCTGCAACACATATGGTTGGTGTGCATTTGAACTCAGCAGCCCGCATTCTCTGCTGTACTTCCAGAAGAGACCATATCACTCCTATACTAACAGAGCTTCACTGGCTACCCCTTCAAGCCAGGATCGCCTACAAAACACTATTGCTTTCCTTTAAAGCAATCAATCAGATAGCCCCACCTTCCCTCTCTTCACTTCTTATCAACACTCCCACGAACAGGCTAAGAAGATCAGCAGCCGCTAATACCCTTGTTATTCCAAATGACTACACTAAATGTAACCAAGCAACCAGAGATAGGGCCTTCACCTTATTCGCTCCAACATGCTGGAACAATCTCCCTCCGCATATCCGATCAATAAAGGACCTCTCCCAATTTAGAAAGGTCCTTAAACACTACCTATTCTGTCTTCACCTTTTAGGCACTAACCCTACGCCCCCTCCCCCCATCTCTCAAATCACCCACACAGCCTCTGACACCCCAACAACATAGCCCTGATAGAACACGAATAAGACCCTCTACACACCCAAAGGTCAATAGACCTCAAAGTTTATACACCATGATTTTCAATGTGTTATGTGAACTGTAAATTATACACAGGTGTAATACTCGTTCTGTATATAGTTTCCCCTGTTACTTCCAAGTTACTGACCCTGTTGTAATGTAAGCAAAAGATTGTACTAATGCGAAAATTTGTTATTTGTAAACAGCGCTGATACCAAAGAGCGCGGTATATAAGAACTATAAATAAATAAATAAATTTGTGTGGAGGGCCATAGGTTCAGGTCCCTATTGGGGTTTCTGTTTTGCATCTTCCTGTGGACAAGGTTTAGCTGACAGTGTAAGTACAGCTCCAGCATGTGCAACCCCGAAGGAGATGATCAACAAGGGTGGAAACGCCCACCAACAGCACTGACAGACTCCACTATTCAAAGTTGGTTGGAAGCTAATAGCACTTGGTAACAACTGCGGTGAGGCCAAGGCAAGATAATAGTGCCTGAAAACAGAGCACAGGTTATCAGTCCTTGAGCTGACATTGAGACAGGAGTGTCAGCAGGAATGCCAACCATCTCCACATTTGCACAATGTGCCAATGAGAGTGTATGCATGTGTTTGTGTACTGCTCCCCTTTGTTCTGTGGCTTTCTGCACTGCATTTTGGCTCACATTGTCCAAGTGTTTCCCAGCCTGTTTGGAAAATGTGAATAAGGCAAGGCAGAGGATTGTGAGTATCCCCTGAAACAGCACAGATTGGCCTGGATGTGTCTGACACAATGGTAGGGTCACTGGCTGAGATGTCATTGTGCCCATATGCAATGTGCATTGCCTGGTTGAGCACTGTATGTCATGCTGAAATGGCACTCTCACTATGACCAAAAAGTGACCATGGCACAGCTATATATCCACATAGAGGTTTTGCAATGTCTGCCTCCAGTGATGAGGATGCATTCTTTGTTTGGAGTTACTAATCATTGAGCTAAAGTCTGGGTGCTTGTGGTTGCACTACACACATGTTGTGTGTGTGGTTTGTGCTTGGCTGACACAGTCCAGTGAAAGTCAGCAGACAGGGCCATGCTGATTGTGAAAGGCGCTCTGTGTGACTTGCACATTGGGCGCATCCCCCCCCTCCTGGTACCTCCATCTAGACACTTTATGGGGTGGGAGAGAAGAGGCACACACCCGTTGTGCAAGTTGCTGGCATGCTAAGCAGGTCTGGTTCCTCCTGGAGGGAGCAGACCTGCTTAGCATGCCGCGAGAAGCCTTAAGGGGCACATTTTGGCTATTTGCTGTTGCCTGCTGCTGCTGAGAGAAGAAAAAGTGGCGGTGGCAGTGGCAGTGGCAGGCAACGGCAGACAGCTGAAATGCGCCCCTTAAGCCTGTGCTGCCGCACCGCTCACACAGGGCTAGATACGGTCCTGGCAGCAGGGGTAGTCTTGCTGTCTCTGCTGTAGTTAATTGCCAGTTCTCAATGGTTGGGACAGCAGTGGTTCATAGTCTACACAGTGGGCTCCTGCCAGGATGACAGCAGTAGCTCCACACCAGCCTATACACCCCCATTGCAGTGGCTATCCATGGCAGCTGTATATTGACACTGGCCACTAAGTGTACTGTTATCAGAGAATTAGTGTCCAACATGGGCAGAATACAGGGCAGAGTTGTTACTGTGATTGTCACCTACAGCATACAGTAACCAAGGAGAAAAGCACAACACACTGCAGACAATATCTGCCACAACTAGTAGTGATGCAGAACAGCAGAGACCATCTCTAACAGTGCAGGTTCAGTGGACCAGGTGCTGGACATACCTCCTCACCCTCGGTGGCAGCTGAAACTGCTCTGCAGCACAGCTTGCTGTTATGTGCATTAGCACACACAGCCAGTGCGTCTTACTGAGCTGATATGTTAGATCAGTGCATTCTCCATTGGTTTTTCAGCTGCAGACAGCTATTTTGCATGTGCAGTGTCTCATGGGTAGTGGAGGGCCCAACCTATACTGTCACAGATAGCAAACAGTTTGATAAGAGATCTGCAGGCTCTACATATCAGCATAGAGCTGAGTGGAGGTGTAGCTTACTCATTTGTGCAATGTCTGCATGGTCAAAGGTCAAGGGTTTGAGTCCTCCTTGTTCATTTTGTGCCTGGGTGCGCTTGCCCACCTGGCATAGCCCTGGCTCTTCTGTGACCTGCAGACAATCATTCTTTTACATTTCTATGCATTATGGCCACATGTTGGGTAGCCTAACATGGCATTCTCCATCATGGACATCTGTGAGCATGGTTTTAGTGGCTCTGCTGCGGAACATTGCAGTGGGTCAGTGATGTATATGCTGGAGATGTCTGGATCAACTGGTATGGATGCGTTTTCTGTTTTGCCATCATTGTGACCTCCCAACTTTATGTAAAGAGGATATATCTCGTACATTCAGGCACCTAACCACCTAGCCATCCCCTGCACTTTCTTCTTTCATTACTTGCCCCATATAGGGCAAATGGGTTCAACTTGTCCCTTTCTATCATGCCACTCTGTTGGGTGTGTTGGTTTGCAGCTGCACGGGCTGAGGCATCAGTCCCACCCATACAGATGGTGTTTCATGTACTCCATGGCACTGCTACTTTTGGTTCACACACACCAAATGCTTTTGCCCTGTATGATCCCATACATCCACTCACCAGACACATTGCAAACTTTCTGCTTGGAAAATCGATGGCACAACTCTGCACCCACCATTTGATCGTCAGGGAGATTCATGGTGGGGCAGCTTACTGGCAGTAAGCTGCCCCACCATTGCCCTCAGGGGTCATTTGTAGCAGTTAGCCATATCATGCACACCTCTCATGTGATTGCTCCACCTAAGCACTCATGGACAATCCTCACTTTGCTGCCACATCAGGAACATGCTGCCTCCACTCAGACAATGTCCTGGCCTGTGGCATACCACACACTGACAGTACATCTGGATACATATCCGCACCTCACAGACATTATAATATAACTTACGGCATGGTGTATGCTTTCAGGAGCATCTAGGACTGCACACCTGTCACAGCGCCCCCGGCTGCTGCATCCTCTCCGCTGACTCCACTGCCGCCGCCACCCACCCATGACACTGCCATCACACACACTAACCAGTATCACTAGGCAGCCGCCTATCTCGCCTAGTCAACAGCTCAGGCCTGCTATACGGTCAAACATGCTCATCACACATAGTGCCACATAGCCAGGTATCAGGTAAATCAACTCCATCAGCTACCAATTGTGCTTGCATCCATATATTCTCCATTGGCTTCCCTGCTCCCCTTTCAATGTTTCAGAGGCTTTCCTGCATTAAGGTGCATGCAAGACATCTTAACACAGCATGTCCTTTTACCTCCTGCTAAGTGTCCTCTATCACCCCTTAATGCAGCATGTCCTTTTACCGCCTGCTAAGTGTCCTCTATCACCCCTTAATGCAGCATGTCCTTTTACCGCCTGCTAAGTGTCCACTAGCACCTCTTAGCACCGGAACACCTCTAACACTCCCAGCACACTTACCACTCGGTAACCCCTTATTGCTGCTGTTAATGCATGGAAAAGACTGCTCCCTTATTGCCATTTAGTAAACATACACATTGGAATACAACAGTATATCCTCTGCTTTATTACTATATTTATATCTCTCACTTATCCCTTTCTTGAGATGCAGTCATGCTCCTGATGTTCCTGACATCTGGAATGGAGCAAAGGAGATGCTGTATACTATGCATACTCCTGCCATGATATCATCTTAAATGAAGTGCAAGAAGCCAAAAATGCTTGCCCACAGATATTTTCCATCTAGAGACCATCAAAAGTTTGAGCGAACCAAATCCAAAATTAATACTAGGCATGCAGAATTCCACTCAATAATGTAAATGCAAAACAATGGGGTATGTTTACTAAACTGCAGTAATGTCACCTGTGTTATGTTCCGCGGTACTGGTACAGATGCTGTGGGGCCTGGTATCCCACAAACAGTTCCCCAAATATTACCAATCACCAATAAATTGCTCAGACTACAGTTGCTCAGCTGCAAAAAGTTCTTTATTCGGTATACCAAAGCAAAACAAATTGCAAATGCAGGTAGCAAAAGACTCTGTCTGAAAGGGTGGCAGGCAACCTACTCTCCACACCGGAATTGGAGAGCAAATTGCCCCCGAGCTATAGAGCTGGCCCCTTATATAGATTCTCTTCTCTGTCACAAAGTACCAGAAGGCTCTGTATAACTTCTGATGTCATTCTCAGTTATTCTGTATAGTATTTGCAGTTTTCTGCGAATCGTTTCTTTTCTAGGACCATCCCATAATTATCAAGGCCGAAAGCTGGTGCTTCAAGGTCTGTAAGGTCTCTGCTTATCTGTGCTGTTTGTGCAGTCAAGAGCATCCCTCTGCCTTCCTGTGGTGTATCATATTCTGGCACTAATTACATTCTTCAGGGCTAGAGCATTCGTGCATAGTATTTGTTAGCTTGGCATGTATTTTCTTATCTGGGCCTAACTCTGCATACTTCTATACAAAGTAAGGTTTCCCAGACTGTACTAGGCCGCATACTCTTTCTTGTAGCATATACTTTCCTGGATAGCCCACGTGTGTTTCTTCTGTGCCATCTACACACTGCTGGTATACAGTTGCAGACAGGCAGGAGTGCAGTCATAGAAAACCAAATTTCCCAACAATGCCCATATAAAGGCGTGGGCGGTGCATAATTGCGGCAAGCCGTATCAGCTAACGCGCATTACAAGGCGCCTTAGACTAACGCGTGTTACAAGGCGCCTTATAAGGTGCCTTATTCGGTGCCTTATAAGGTGCCTTGTTGGGTGCCTTGCAAGGTGCATCATAAGGCACCCTATAGGGCTCCTTAGGCCAAGCACCGTATTAGGCACCCCTGGACAAGGCACCATAGAAGGCACCCTGGGCTATGGAACCATAGGTTAAGGTGGCCTAACAAGGTTATGGTGTCCTAGGTTAGTGTGCCCTAAGGGCTGCAAGGTGCTTCAGGATGACATGCATGACCTGTGAGGCATAGCGACAGATGTAGCCCTAACACTAGATAGAGCACTGAGGAAAGGCAATGAACAGGTGAGTGAAGGAGGGAGAGCTGGGAGCTGCTTGGCCTGCCATATCTGCGGGCATCATATTTAGCTGCCAGTACTGTTGACAAGCATGGTGGGGGCAACTGTACCACAGCACAGGGTGCTGGCAATGTACTGGAAAGACAGTTGGTGGCAGACGATGGGAATACGTGTCCCCCAGTGGAGGCGGAGGTGGCAGGATAGTTATAATGATGGATGGTCAGAGGAGTGGTGGTGCCATGCAGATCAGGCACAGGTGAGGCTAGCACAAAGAGGCGCAATGCAGGAAAGGGTACCAGCGCATGACATGGGGTGGCAGCCTGCACAGGAAGACAGGACTCTACACAGCTGACAGACGCAGAAAGATGGACTGAAGGATTGTTGGCAACAGTGGTGAGGGCAATATGGGCTGGCAGCACGGGTCTGCAAAGATATGACTGTTACAGGCATGCAAAACATCCGAGTTGAACAGGCATGAAGAGAAGGAACAATGAGGAATCAAACCCATGACCACTGTTTAGAATGTCATTGAACTAACCAGTAGGCTATACATCTATGGCTTGTTGCACAGCAATGGCTGGGTACAAAAAGACTGCAGGTCACTGCACAAACTGTCTGCTCTGTGTGCCAGGATAGGGTAACCCCATCAGCACCGTTGATGCAATGCACATGCAGAACAGCGGTCTACAGCTGATAACCAGATGGGGTCTGCACCTCTCTGGTACTGCAGTGTGGTAAGATGGACTGACAGTGTGTGATACTGGCACAGAGTAGCTACAGACCATGCCATTGTGCAGGTTCTGTGTTCACCCTGAGGGTTAGGATGGGCGCCCAGCACTAGGTCCGCAGTATATGTGGTGCTAGAGACAGGTTCTGCTGCATATCCCCAGCACTGCAAGTGTGTGCCAGGTGTTCCTAGCAGTGCAGCCAAAAATAATTCTGTGTCCATCTGTGTTCTGCAGTCACATGTGGCCCTAGGAGGCCCAGACACCATCCAGATTAGTGCATACCCAGTGTTAAGGTCTGGCTGCCATGGGCACCTGTTATCAGGGCAGAGGGGGGTCTAGACTTGCATGAGGTGGATGTAGCACTGTCTCTACCGGTCAAAGGTATACACTATATACCCCAAAGGACCCACAATCACACATTTTGTAGGTGAGGGAGTGGAGAAACAAGCACCAGAGCCCTGGCTGCAGGACCTGCAACCACAGTCCTGCTGACAGAAGACAGCCCTCCAGGGCTAGTGGGCCAGAGCCATACCTGTGACTGTGGCAGACCAGCCATAATACTTGGGGTAAGCCAGGGAAACCTCAACTGCCTCACACCACAGTCTGCCATTCACCAGCAGACAGCACAGTCAGACTGCACCTGCAGCACCATGCAAGTTGTTCCAAACATGCACAAACTGCAGACAGTCCACTAGCCAGCCCATAGTGCATGCTCACAGGGGAACCCTGTGCACCCAAAAATAGGATGTATAACACAGACACCAAGCAGGCATCTCAGTGATTAGGCCCCAAAATTGATAACACACAGATATAACTAGAAACAAACAGTGTTGAGTACTATGTAGAAGCATAGACATGCCATGGTCACGGCTCAGTCAGGGTGAGAGTGAGCCTCACAGCATGCCATGCTGTGGCCACCCTGTCCATGCAGGTGGTGGTCGGGCACTACAGTGTCCCAGCCATTGCCCTACACCCTGTGCAGATGCATCCTGCCAATCCGCCCTGTCCGGGCCATACCCATAATACCTTGCTCCTCATTATACACATTTTCAGGCTAACGCTGGTAATAGTGGGACATTGTGAGCCCAGAGCAGTGTAGGCAGCCCCAAAACAATTGATAGACATACACACACACACTGCCATTGCAGCATTGTGCAATGATAGGGGTGGTTGGCAATCCTGCTCGCCATACTGATCCTGATCACAGTGCCGACATTGCTAAGCTGTGCAGGGAGTAGTAATAGTACTCTGGTGATAACTGCAGCTCCGTGCTGGGGCCAACAGCCTGACTCTCCATGAAGCTTTGGATAGTGGAGCCTGTGTGAGTGGGTGTTTTGACCCCTGTTCGACGCTGCTTTGGGGTTTGCACATGTTGATGCTGTATCTGCATTGTAGGATAAAATATGGGGAGATGCTTTGTAGGATCCATGGCTGGGACTTGAACCTGTGACTCTCTGCTTCTGGATACACTGGCTGTGTGTACTGCATCACACTATTGTTACAGAGAAGTAGTGGTCCCTGGGGTCACCCTTACTTTTCTCAGGCAGACCTTTTCTATTGCACTGCACACCACGTACTGGTACAGGGCATGGCCGAGGTCCACTGCAGGCGGGTGGCACTGCTCCCTCCAACACAAACACCCCCCCCCCCCGCCATGCCGACATGACCATATGCTGTCAGTGCTGGCTGTGCACCGTCCCAGGCCATCCACTGTGCAGGTAGGCGGGTGCCTAGGTACGGGTTCTGGGGTGACGAGGCATACATGGACATCCACACATCCCCCCCATCACTGCCTACCAATGTTATGTCCCTTCCACATGGGGGAGTGATGGCTGGGGTATGTCAGGCTGGTGCTCTAGCAACTATTGTCTAGGGTGGACCGGGTAGATGTGGGTGGAGTGTGCTGTTACTGCCAACTGTGGACAGGCTAGGGTACGCACCTCAGGTACAGTGTACCCCATTTGGCCTACTGGCTGTATATATGTTTCCGACAACATATGGGCACACCCTGCTGTAAAGTGTGTTCGGTTAGCTGGGTCTACGAACTGTTTGGGACCCATCCTCTGTGTGGTCTATGGACCATTGTTAGTGTGGTCCCCAGATGTGCACTGCTTGCTCTATTACAGGCATAGGGGTACCTGTGTGACCTTTGGGGTACTTGCTGGATAATGTCTCCTGGATGGGACACTGTGGAACACGGACTACTGGGCATGTTTGGCCCTGGTCAGCTGCAGTCCTGCTGATTTCCAGTTTCTATGTTCCTATGTGCCACCTGGGCGATGGCCTAGTTCACCCTGTGCCCGAGCTTCCCCCACTGCATGTTCCGTCTGCAGCCCCCCTATGCCCCATTTGCACCATCACCATAGTGACCTTTCATACTTGGCCACTCTACTGTTGCTGCAGATGGAGCACTACTATCACCTTTCTCGGGCTCCCTGCCTAGGCTGTACATTGCTGACATTAAGATGGTTTTTCTCTCCTGCAAATGTGCCTCTAACTCCAGGTTTTCACTTGCGGTAGTTTCCAGCCCTTCAGTTCCCCATGTTGGTGTCACGGGAGCCTCTCCCTGCCCACTTCCCGCCCATTGACCCCTTCTCTCCGCCCTCTGTGGTGTTTACCGCTGCCGGGAATGCTAATGCGCGTTAGGTAACGTTAGCACGCGTTAACATAACATGCGTTAACGTAGCCACTGCTACGTTACTGCAGTTTAGTAAACATACCCCAATGAGGGCATAGGTGGTGTAATCGAGAAAAAGTATTATACCAGAGAAAAAAGCTAGTATAATTTTAGATTAAAATGATGAAATTTTTTTCAAGTCTTACCTAGAGCAAGCATAATTTGTTGCGTTAATTCAGTAGTTTTTCTCTTGATAGTTGTTTCAATACTTTCCCCCGAACATTCTGGATATTTTTTAAATACTGTGTAAATAAATAATTAACACAACAATATATATTATATTAAAAGTCAACTAGTGGGTTCTAATGTCAAAAAGTAATACTAAATGGAACTTGTTTTTGCACACAAAGAGCAGAGAGCAAGTGCTTTGGTAAGCATTAAAACCCATTTGTGTGTCCTGTGTACATGTACAACCTTTCATTGAAGCTGATATACAAGGTGAAAATGAGTTTGCAGAAATGGAATGATAATGCATGACAAATTTTGCATATTACTTGTTCATTTAATTAATATAATAATTTTGCGGTGCAAACCTTTTCAAAAGAAGCTTTGCAAAATCGTGGATTTTTCAGTAAAAAATATCTTGTTGAGGTAATTAGGTTTCATAAAAAATGTCACTTTTGATACATTTTTGGATGAATTTCAGCTAAGGCTGAATAGCTCACGTGCTGATTTGCATAATGCTTCTATTTGTTAGAGATTTAGAATAGATTTTGTGAAAGCCTCACAAATGGAAACATTTGCTGCATTTGTATAACCTCTCTTCTCAAATCACTTCATTGGCTCTCCAAGCTGTGCAACAGTGGCAATACATCTAAAAAGGCACCTTGCGACAGGGGTCACCCTCTGTTCTGGCACCATGGTGCTGTCCCACTCCCCCCCCCCTTCATTTTTACTTCCTTTAACAGGAAGTGGAACACAAATGGCACAATGGCATTGGAACAGAAGGTAACTCTGGTGCCACGGTGCCTTTTTAAATGATTTGCCCTGACTGCACATCCAGGAGAAGGGTGGCATGGCACCCCTGACCATTGGCACACTAGGACCTGATTTCTGCATACACTGCAAACTTCTCCTACTGACCTACAAGTGCTTTCATTCTGTGGCTCCTCATTACCACTCCTCTTTTATCTCTCCTTAAAACCCTTCATGGGAACTGCACTCATCAGGCAAATCGCTCTTATTGATGCCTTTCTCCTCCACCGCCAACTCCACACTCTACTCCTTCCACCATGCTGCACCATAGGCCTGCCTGAGTCAGTACGTCAGACTCCATCTTTAGTCCTATTCAAATCCAGGCTGAAACTCCACCTATTCAATGCTGCTTTTGTAAATTCTAACGCGTTATTCTCCTGTTAAATACCCATGTGTGTTCATCATTTCCCATAATAAATTCCATTCCCTAATTCCTTATTTGTTCTACCTTGAACAGACTGTGAACTCTGTGGAGCAGACACTGCCTCTAGCACATATGTGTACAGGGCTGCATATTCCTAGTAGCATTATACAACTGTCTTTAGTAGTTACAGAATAAACTGAATACAAAACATTTTGCAAATGCAAAAAAATTCACAAAGGTGAAATTTGCTGTTATTTTCTGTTAAACCTATGCATGTATTTATTTATTTAACAGGTCTTTTATACCGCCTTATCTTCCATTCAAGGCAGTTTATATCACAACAACAGAGTTACAATGAACAGGGAAAATCAACTTGGAGAGTTAAATATATAATAATTGAAAACCTGGGCATACTATTGTACAGTGGAGTCAAGTTAGACTCTTTATATTTACATAGTTTTGGTAGGAGGTAGGGAGTTTGGATGGATCTTGGTGGGGGTTGGGGCAGAAATAGGTGCAGTGGTGGGGACAGGGGGGGTGTATGGTCAAGCTAAGGTATCGGTCAGGTAACATTGGCATAATGTTCCGAGAATAGGAGTGTCTTTATAGCTTTGCAGAAATCCTGTAGGTCTCTTATGTTTTCAGGGAAGTAGGTTCTAAAGTGACGGAGCATAGAGGGAGGGCTGTTTCACCTTTGTCTTGGTCTTTGGTATATGTAGTAGATTTGTGGTGGATGCACATCTATTTTGTGTTTCTGGATCCCTTTGTATCAGTGGTTGTAGGGTGGTTGGTGCTAGTTGGTGGATTATCTTGAATATGATGGTTAATGATTTTAATTTTGTTCTTTTCATTACTGTGTTTCTGTTTGCAAAACTTTGCAAAGCTTCATATATTGGCTTCAATAGTTGTTCTGGTTTCACATACACATATCCTTGGACTGCTTAGTAGACTGATTGCCATCAAAAATGACAGGCAGATAGCATCTTATAGACTAACCAATGGTTTGAGGCATGAGCTTTCAAAGACAAGAGTCCACTTCATCAGTTGCAGGAAGTATAGTAGAGGAGTGAGTAAATATACATGAAGATGGAGGGGGCGGGGGATAATATAGAGTATTGAGAAGGCATTTAAAAGTGCAGTGAATAGTCAGTTAACTGAACTTGTGGAGAGAAACTAAGGACAGGATGATATGAGACTAGTTAAGTCAATTCACATCTGTAGCGAGTTATGAAACCACTGTCCTATTTTAGTCTACACCCTGCCCTGTACTATTCGGTGCCTTCTCTGTACTTTGTATCCTAGTTTATAAGATGTCACCTGCGTTTGTCATTTTTGCTGCTCCAAACTAAAGCAGCTATTCTTCTGGAAATGTTCATCATGGCTGACATCGTTACACCTGAAAATGCTTTTGGGCTGTCTAGTACAATAAGGCATTAATGAGACTCCATAGGACTAAAAGGGGATGAAATCTGAATATTTCCTGTACTGACAAAGCACTTTTGAACTGTGCACTGTGGGATAATTTTATAAGGAATTTTAGTGTAAAGAACAGCAATTAACATTCTCAAGTAGATTTTTATAGAACTGTCCAGGGGTATGCATACACAAACATACCGCCTACTTTTATATGATATATGCAGAGATGGTCCTTGGGGGGGTGGGGGGGTAGGCAGGATTGGCACATGCATGAATTTGATAAAATATACTGATGTGCCCATTTTTACCAGAATCACACACACACACACGCATACACACACACACACACACACACACACACACACAATTACACCTGCCTCTGAATAGATATAAATGGGCACTTAGGGGTATGTTTACTAAACCGTCTTAATATGCGCCTGGCGATGTTATCGGGCGATAAGGTACCTTATCGCCCGATGAAGGTGCGTTACCGGGCGATAAGGTGCCTTAGCGTGCGATAATGCGCGCAGCGGCGCAAATGAGCACTGAGGGTGGAGAAAGACGCCCGGAGGGCGGAGGAAGGCTCCCCAGGGGCAGAGAGAGAGGGTCAATGGGCAGAGAGTGGGAGGGGAGAGGCTCCCTGCACACTATCGCTGTGAAATCCGGGGCTGAAAACTAACGCCAGTGAATCCCTGGCGTTAGAGCTGTATTAAACGTAAAAGAAACCATTTCCGTCAGCAATGTACAGCAAAACCAGGGAAACCTACAAAAGTGATAAGTGTGATACATGTGCACGGAACAAAAGGGCAAATAAACATGGAAAATGACCCCAACCAAATGTAAAAAAAAACATAACCAAGCTGGGCAATAGTGATATTAATGGGAAACATCAAAAAACACTACCGAGAAAGCTCCAAAAAAAGATATTAATTTTGGAAGGGTCTATGCTCTGTCCCCATACAAGGTGAATGATCCCACAGTGAAATAGCGCTAATCAGGGTTTTCCCTTTCCATTGGACAGGTTTCCTATGGCATGCACATGTTCCGCAATAGCAGTGTGGGCATGTCGGAATGGGCAACTGGACAGATGCTGGAAAAGGGGACACAGAGGGCTGCAGGCAGCACATGCTGTGGTGCAGCTGGGCCACAGTGCGGACTAGGCAGGTGCCTAGGTGGTCCAGAGGAATGCTGAAACAGTAGAGCAGCCAGACAGCAACTGATGAGGGCCCAACATGGGCATGAGCTTGATTCCCACAGTGTCACAGGGGATAGTCCCCAAGGGCACAGAACATTGGCAGACGGTGCTGGGGGGACACGAGGACAGCTATGCAGGCACCCCTACCCCAGAACCCGCACCATAGGCAGCCGCCTACCTGCACACTGGATGGCCTGAGACCTCGCACCACCAGCACCACCAGCAGAAGGGCATGTCAGCATGGTGGCAGAGGGGTACTGGTGGTGGCGGGGGCAGTGGCAGCTGCCCACAGCAGACCATGGCCTAGCCCTGTGTAGGTAGGTGCCATGCACTGCAGCAGACAGGGCCTGTCTGATGAACAGTCATGCTATCCCCAGGGAATGCACTGTCTCTGTGGCAACACAGTGGTGCAGTGCACACAGCCAGTGTATGCAGGAGCAGAAAATCACAGGTTCAAGCCCCAGCTGTGGTTCCTGCTAACTCAGTCCCCATATGTTACCCACCACTAAAACGTGGTAATAAAGACAGAACCTTCATCACAGATAACTTTAACATGCCCAAAACGCCTACATTTTACCCTACAGAGCACAGACACCATAAACATTCGCATTACCTAGAGAAGAGCCTCCCAAATGCAGTCCTGGAGGGCCAAACACCATTCAGGTTCCATGCTGTCTCTAATAAAGATGCCTGTGCTGCATTTCTATGCACCGCCCCCATGGTATGCAGATGTATCTCATGCATAGTCATTAGGGACAGTATGAAAACCCGAACAGTGTTTGGCCCACCAGGACCGGAGTTGGGAACCTCTGCCCTACAGCAGCAGCCAACAGGGGCAGACACAGGCTCCATTATCCAAAGCCACCTGGAGAGGCAGGATGTTGGGCCCTGCATGCATCTCCCAATACTAGCACTTGCATACCTTAGCAATGCCACCCTAAACCTGGGAATACGGTACACATATATCAAAAGGTTGCTATGATTACTGGCAGATAGCAATTCTGAAGTTAAGTACAACTTTCTGATTGAGCTGCATTATAACAACCTTTCTGATGTCTGTGGAGTGTGCTACAGGTCTTGTGTCTGACAGTGTTTACCACCCTGGTGAGTGATCCCAACAGTATTGGCCACTATAGCCATGCCTGCACTATACCCAGGACTGGTGCGGTGGCCAGGGCTGCCAAACACCTCTATAGTTACACAATGCTGGCATAGGTGTGGGGAGTGTGTGTCTGTCTATCCAGTGTGTGGTGGCTGCCAACACCCTCCACAGCCCACACTGCTAGCACTGTTGCCAGTATTGGCCTACCAATGTGCATAACGAGGAGCAAGGTACTGTGGGAATAGCCTGGACAGGGTGGCCTGGCCTGGATGCATGAGCACAGGGCATAGGGCAATGGCTCGGACATTGTAGTGCCCGGCCACAACCTGTACTGACAGGGTGGCCACAGCATGTCCTGCTGGGAGGTCACTCTCACACTGACTGAACAGTGAACACGGCATGGCTAGGTTCCCCCATAGTACTATGTAGTATTTTTCTCAAGTGATATATATGGGCTCTTTTTTCTGGGGTCCAATCACTGACTTATTTGCTTGGTGGGTGTGCTCACATCCCCTCCAGGAACATGGACTAGCTAGCAGACTGTCTGCAGTTAGTATGTGCATGGCTGGAACACCTTGCAGGGTGCAGTGGCTGGAGACTGTCAGATAGTGGTGAGGGGCAGCTGAGCATTTCCAGGCCTTCTGTCTGTCTGTCTGCTATTGCCTTATGGATGTATACAGATCTGCATTGACTGCCTTGTAGGGTGTCTGTTCCCCAGCAGGACTGAGGTTGATGGTCCCCTCTACTGTCACCATTGCAGGGAGGTAGAATGTGGATCTGTTGGTGGGAGATCCTGTTTCCCACCCTGAGCCACAGAGGGTGGGTTGGGTGGTGGTACATAATCCGCCTATGGGTCCAAACACCCCCTTTCACTTAAATCATGTGACCATGGCACCCACACAGGATATGCACTATTCTAGGTGCATCATAGTCCACAAGGGCTAGACATGAAATACAGATGGACACAGGCATATCCTAAGGGTGTCTACAAGGACTACCTATCACACACTGGCACTGATGGGGACCTGCAGCATAGCCTATCTCAGCAAGGCCAGGTGCTGCGGAAATGGTGCTGGGCACCTCCTCTACCCTCAGGGTCAGCACAGGACCCCATACTGTGACGGTCTGTAGCTACTCTGTGCCAGTAACACACATGGTCAGTACCCCCTACCAGGCTGAGGTGCTGTGGGGGTGCACATGGTCAGTTCCCACTACCAGGCGAGGTGCTCTGGGGGTGCATACCCCATCTTGTGATCATCTGTAGACTGCTGATCTGCATGTGCAGTGCATCATGGGTATGGGTCTTTTAACCCTATCCTGGTGACCACAGCAGATGGTTTGTGTGGTGACCTGCAGTCCTTTTGTAGCCAGCAAGTGGTTTACTAGCAGCTGTAGAGATGTAGCCCACTGGTTACTTCCCTGCCTGTGGAACCAGAGGTTATGGGTTTGATCCCACCATGGTGTTATTTGGTAGGGCTGTCTGAGGCATTTCCTTTTTTAATTTAAATTAGTGCTGCCAGCAAAAACACCCTCACAGTGCTGTAACCTTAAGGTGCCTCATAAGGCGCCTTATAAGGCACCCTATAGGGAACATTATAAGGTGCCTAGGCGGTTAGTGCACTTTATAATGTGCCCTCTGGAGTGCCTTATAGGGCACCTTGTGTGCGGCACCTTAGGTTTCGACACTTTGAAAATGTGTTTGCTGGCAGCACAGATCTAAAATAAAAACAAAGATGCCTCAGTCAGCACTGAGTAAAAGTAAAGAGTAATGCCTCATTCATCAAGCCCACTGGTGATCAAACCCATGACCCCTGTACCATCAGTCAATGTATTAACCATTGTGCTACAGCTCTGTTGCTGAATTTACAAGTCAGCGCACCTACTTAAGATTAACGCGTGTTGAAGCGCACTGCTCCCTCTATCGCCCAATAATGTGCACAGCGCACATTATCGCACGTTAACGCGCCCTTGCTACGTTTAGACTGGAACGCCCACTCCTTTTATGGCATCCTGCACACTAACGCCGAGCGCACGTTAAGACTTCTGAGTAAACATACCCCTTAAAGTATTCAATTTCTTTCACGCATTGTGGGTTATTCAAATTCTTAGCGCATTGGCTTTTGACTGCTACATTTTGCAATTGATTTGCTTGATTTTGCATTTAGAAAAAAAGATTAAAATGAGTAGCTTGTTTTTCGGAGGGGTTTCTTCTTCCTCCTGCATAACGAGCATTCCAACATTTAAAAAAAATTGTTCTCCCTTATAATAATTTTGGGTTTGATCTTTTTTTATTTTTGTATCCTACCAAAGCCTTCATGAAGGCCTCTAGAATACTGTGGTAGTATCCTTTAAAGGCTGCTGTGGTTTATATACATAAATGGTTTATTTTTATATTGTCTAGGCCATGTTCAGGTGCATGTGAAATACCATTTCATGCATTATTTAACATACATGCATTATTTTGGATTTTCAAAAGTAGCATGGGAAATAAGATCCCTGATGTGGTGGGAGTGGCTGACTTGGATTTAGTGGCAGTTACAGAAACATGGTTCACAGAAAACCATGATTGGGATGTAACTATACCTGGCTATACTTTATTCAGAAAGGACAGGGTAGGAAGAAGGGGAGGAGGAGTGGCACTATATGTAAAAACTACTATTAAAGCTTTGGAATTACAGAGCTTAAAAGGGAGAGAGGAGGCTTTGTGGGTTACACTAGAAAGAGGGAAAGAGAAATCTATTTGCATTGGTGTGATATACAGACCTCCCTCACAAGAGGAAGAGGTGGACAGAGAGTTAATTGAAGACATATGCAGCATTGCTAGGAAAGGGGAAGTGCTAGTGATAGGAGATTTCAATATGGCAGATGTTGATTGGCACATTCCTGCTGCAGTATCATCTAGAAGTAAGGAGATCCTGGATTCTCTACAGGGAGAACTGTACAGGCAATTGGTTACAGACATCACACGTGAAGGGGCCATACTGGACTTGGTGCTTACCAATGGTGAAAATGTTTCTGATGTTGTAGTGGGAGATCATTTTGCATCCAGTGATCACCAGATGGTGTGGTTCAGTATTAAGACTAGGGCTGTTAGAATGCATTCAAAGGTGAGGATCTTAGACTTTAGGAAGACTAACTTTGCCAAAATGGGCCAATACCTCAGGGAGTTGTTAGTGAGATGGGAACAGCTGGGGGATGTAGAAAACAGTGGGCAAAACTGAAAGGGGATATTTTAAGGGCAACCAACCTTTTTGTTAAAATGGTAAATAAAGGTAAAAGGAAAAGGAGACTGCTATGGCTTTCGAAAGAAGTAGCTGAAAAAGTGAAGAAAAAGAGGGAGGCCTTCATGAAATACAAGAGATCACAGAGAGAGGAAGACAGACATCTATATTTGGAAAAACCTAGGGGCATGTTTACTAAAAACCGCACAATTGCGTGCCACACAATAGCGCACTAAAAGCAGCACTTAAGTGCTCTTAAGCGCCCCGCACACGTGCAATGAACCCCCGCGCAGGTGCGCGACACACTAAAGGGCCCCGCACAAGTACGGGCCCGCAAATGTCCGATAGAGGCGTGGAAAGGCTAACGGAGGGCGGAGGAAAGCTCCCGAGGGGCGGAGAGATGGGGTTAATGGGCGGGGAAGGGGAGGGGAGAAGCTCCCTGCACATTATCGGGGCCGAATTTCAAAGCAAAAATACCGTGAGTGAAACACTCGCGGTAGAGGGCATTTAAAGGGAAGAGAAACCATTTCCGTCAGCAATGTACAGCAAAACCGGGGAAACCTACAAAACGTGAGCAGTGTGATACATGTGCACAGAACAAACGTGCAAATAGAACCCAAAATGACCCCAACGAAAATGTTTAAAAATTATAATTCAGCTGGGCAATAGTTCTTGCAATGGGCAAAAATAAAAAAACACACCCAGGAAGCTACAAAAAAAGAAATGAATTTTGGAAGGGTCTACGGAGCGGAGACCCTTCCAAAAATCATTTCCCTTTTGTGGAGCTTTCCTGGGTGTGTTTTGTTATGTGTGCCCATGAATATCACTGTTGGCCAGCTTGGTTAGATTTTCTCCCCCTTTTTCCGCGGTCACTTGCGGGTTTTATTTGCACTTTTGTCGCCAGACACGGTGAATGAGCCCACAGTAAAAATGTGCAGAGCAGGGCTCCCTACTCTTTTGGTCAGGTTTCCTATCTCCAGGAACTGCACTGTCTCTTTGGCCACAGTGTGGTGCAGCGGACAGAGCCAGTACCTGAGAGTCACAGGTTCAAATCCCAGCTGTGGCACCTACCAGCCCAGTCCCCACATTTTACCCACCACTAAACAGAGATAGTAAAGACACCCCTTTATTGCAGAGTACAGAAGCATGGTGCAAACACCCATATTTTACCCTACACCGCTCACACACCATGACAATGGGCATTACCTACAGCCAAGTCCCCCAAATGCCACAACTCAATCAGGCCATATGCTTTTACCAAGATAAGGACATGCCAGCATGTTGGCGTAAGGGGACAGGTGGTGGTGGGGGGGGGCAGTGGCTGCTAGCCACCGAAGACAGTGGCCTATCCATGTGCAGGCTGGCACTGTCCACTGCAACAGACAGGCCCTGTCAGATGTACAGTCATGGACTTCCCAGGGAATCCAGTCAATCTGTGGCAACATGGTGGTGCAGTGCACACAGACAGTGTGTGCAACAACAGAAGGTCAAAGGTTTAAAGCCCAGCTGGGGCTACTGCCAATCCTGTCCATATATTTTTAACACAACTAAACCGTGATAGTACGGACAAACCAGGATTGCTGGGGACATACGCATTGGTATTACGCCTATCTTTTCGCACACCGATCACAGACACCATGAACAGGGGCATTACTTAGAGCAGAGTCTCCCAAATGCAGTCCTGGAGGACCACACACCATTCCGGCTCCTTGCTGCCGCTAATACAAATGCCTGTGCTGCATATCTATGCACCACCCCCATGGCATGTAGATGTAGCTCATGCATACTCATGAGGGACAGCAGGGAAACCCGAACAGTGGTAGGCACACCAGGACTGGAGTTGGGAAACTCTGCCGTAAAGCAACATCCAACAGAGGCGAACATACCCACACCCACAGGCCCCATTGGCCAATGCCTCCTGGAGAAGCAGGGCATGGGGCCATGCATGCATCTCCCAATACTAGCACCTGCATACCTTAGCAATGCCACCCTACACCTGGGTATGCGGTGGACAGCTCTCAAACGTTTGCTATGTGTACTGGCAGGTAGACTGTCCTACTTAAAGCACATTTGGCTCTTTGATCTCCAACATAAAAATCTGTCTGATGTCTGCGGTGCGTGCTTCAGGTCTCGTCTCTGACAGTGTTTACCACCCTGGGGAGTGACCCCCAACAGTACTGCGTAGCATATCCATGCCTGTACTGTGCCCAGGACTGGTGTGGTGGGCAAGGCTGATAAACCCCTCTATAGTGGCACAATGCTGGCATACGTGTGGGAGTGTGTGTCTGTCTATACAGTGTGTGTTGGCTGCAAACACCTTCCACAGCCCACACTGCCAGCACTGTTGCCAGTATTGGCCTGACAATGTGCATAATGAGCAGCAAGGTACCATGGGTATAGCTCAGACAGGGTGTGCTGGCCAGGATGCATCTGCACAGGGCATAGGGCACTGGCAGGGACATTGTAGTGGCCGGACACCACCTACACAGACAGGGTAACCTCTGCATGTGCTGCTGGGGGTACACTCCACCCTGACTGTGCAGTGACGCCAGCATGGCTAGGCACCCCCATAGTGCTATATAGTATTTCTCTCATGTGATATGTATGGGTTTCCTTGTGGGGCCCAGTCACTGACCTATCTGCTTGTGTATGCTGCCATCCCAGTTCTGGGTGCATGCATTTCCACCGGGAGTAACTAGTAGACTGTTCTCAGCTGGTATGTGTCTTGATGGAGCGCCTTGCAGGGTGCAGTGGCTGAAGGCCTGCTGCAGGAGAATATCAGATAGTGGTGGGGTGCAGCTTAGCATATCCTGGCCTAATGTCTGTCTGATATTGTGTTATGGATGTGTATAGGGCTGCTTTGGTTGCCCTGTAGGGTTTCTGTCCCCCAGCAGGACAGGGGTTGATGGTCCACTCTACTGCCACCATTGCAGGGTGGTAGAATGTGGATCTGTTGATAGGGGGACCCTGTTTTTCACCCGTGGCCGGGGGGGGGGGGGGAGAATGGTGGTACATGGCCCATCTAGGGGGCCATAAGGGGTTCCACTGACTGACACAGACAGAGTAATCCAGGGTGTTTCTGCAGGAACTACCTATCTCTCAGATTACTACTGCTTTGGAGCTCCGGCATGGCCTCTGTCAGCAGGTGTTGTGGACCTGGTCCTGGGCGCATCACCGCACCCTCAGGGTAAGCACTGTACCCGCACAATATGAGGGTGTGTAGCTACTCTGTGCCAGTAACACACCCGGTCAGTACCCCCCTACCAGGCCGAGGTGCTGTGTGGGTGCATATGGACACTTCCCCCTACCAGGTCGGGGAGCTGTTGGGGTGCATTCCCCATCTTGTGTTCATCTGTGGTCAGCTGATTTGCATGTGCAGTGCATCATGGGTATAGGTGGCCTAACCCTATCCTGGTTCCCACAGAAGACTGTCTGTGTGGTGACGTGACGTGACGGCTCTCTGCAGCCAGCCAGGGGCTTGCTGGCAGCTATAGAGCTGTAGCCCAATGGTTACGTCACTGTCTGTGAAGCCAGAGGTCATGGGTTCAAACCCACAGTGGGGTTCTTTTTTAGAGGGTTGTTCAATGTTTTTTTTAACTGTCATGTACATATGTTGTTGCCAGCAAAAACACCCTCAGCGTACTGTACCCATAAGGTGCCTCTGAGGGTGCTTTATAGGGCGCCCTATAGGGCACCTTATGGTTGCCGTCCATATAAGGTGCACTATACATTACCCTGTACCACAACATATATGGGGCCCTATAGGGGACATTCTAGGGTGCCTTGGCGGACAGTGAACGTTAACATGTGCCTTATGGGCCGCCTTATGTTAACACGCTTTGTGAGTGTGTTTGCTAGTAGTGTTAACTGAGATAAAAAAAACTAACCTGCCCCCTACAGCACTCATCCCCATAATACATAATGCCTCTGTGAGCCTTCTTCATTGGGCACCTTGGGGGATTGGACCCATGGCCCCTGCACCATTGGTCAGTGTCGTAACCATTGTGCTGTGGCTCTGTTCCTGTGTGTGCCCATCAGCGCGCCACTTCTGCTGGCCACTATTACAGTGCCTCCTAAAACATCAGCGCGCTGCCTTATGCTGACCATTCGTTATATGCCCCCTAAAATACTGCCTCAGTGAGCCTAAGCACTGTGGGGGATTGAACCACTGCTCCCTGCACTATTGGTCAGTGTCTTCACCATTGTGCTGTGGCTCTGTTCCTGTGCTTGCACATCGGCGCGCTGCCTTCTGCCGCACAAAATTAGGCTCCCTCCTAAAACAATCCTCCCCATAATAGGTACTGCCTGAGCCAGCCTTGTTCATTGCACCCAGTGGAGGTTTGAACCCGTGGCCCTGCACCATTGCTCAGTGTCTTCACCGTTGTACTACAGCTCTGTTCATTTGTGTGCCCAGCAGCGCGACACTTAGCCTTCCCACGCGCTAATACGGACCCCGCACAGTTGCGTGACGCGTACAAGTACGGTCGCTTTCTCCCGTTTTTTTTTCTATTTACTGGCAGAACCGCCCACTCCTTATATGGCACATGCACACTAACGGGGACCCGCACAATTTCAGAGTTTAGTAAACAGACCCCTTAGAGAAGCTAGCAAAGTAGTCAGGAAGGCAAAGATTCAAAAGGAGGAGGAAATAGCCAATGCAATAAAATGGGGGGATAAGACATTTTTCAGATATATTAGTGAGAAGAGGAAGGGCAAAAGTGGTATTGTCAGACTCAAGGGTGCAGAGGAGGAATATGTAGAAGCTGATAAGGATAAAGCAGAATTGCTTAACAAATATTTCTGTTCTGTGTTCACAGATGAAGAACCAAGAACAGGACCTCAGAAAACACCCACAAAGAGGAACAGAAGCGAGGGACATCTTGAACAATTTTCAGAAGACTGTGTTCGTGAGAAATTAGCTCAACTTAAAGTAGACAAAGCGATGGGACCGGATGGGATACACCCTAGAATACCGAGGGAACTTGGGGACGTTTTAGCACCTCCACTGACTGACCTTTTCAATGCCTCGTTTGAGTCGGGAGTGGTGCCAAAGGACTGGAGAGAGGCTCATGTGGTGCCTTTACACAAAAGCGGAAGTAAGGATGTGGTTGAAAACTACAGGCCGGTTAGTTTAACTTCGGTGGTGAGTAAATTATTGGAAACGCTGTTGAAAGAGAAAATAGTGAGGTTTCTGGAGTCCAGCGGATTACAGGATCCGAGGCAGCATGGATTCATCAGAGGCAGGTCTTATCAGACAAATATGATTGATTTCTTTGACTGGGTGACCAGGGAGTTGGACCGAGGGAGAGCCCTAGATGTGGTATATTTAGATTTCAGTAAAGCCTTTGACACTGTTCCTCACAGGTGACTTACAAACAAACTGAGCACCCTTGGGATGGACCCTAAAGTTACTGCTTGGGTAAGAAATTGGTTGGGTGGGAGGCGACAGAGTACAGGTAAATGGAGCTCACTCTGAGAAGAAGAATGTTACCAGTGGTGTGCCCCAGGGATCTGTCCTTGTTACGATTCTTTCTATCATCTTTGTTAGTGATATAGCGGAAGGGCTGTCGGGTAAGGTTTGCCTCTTTGCGGATGATACCAAAATCTGCAATAGAGTAGACACCCAGGAAGGTGTAGAGGAGGGATCTAGCTAGGCTTGAAGAATGGTCTAGAATTTGGCAGCTGGGATTTAATGTTAAAAATGTAAGGTCATGCATTTGGGCTGCAGCAATCCAAGGGAGCAATATAGTATAGGGGGTGAAGTACTTTTGTCCACTAAAGAAGAGCGGGACCTAGGCGTGGTTGTGTCTGATGATCTCAAAGTAGCTAAACAGGTAGAAAAGGCGACGGCAAAAGCTAGAAGGATGCTTGGGTGCATACGGAGAGGAATGGCTAGCAGAAAAAAGGAGGTGATAATGCCTCTGTATAAGTCTTTGGTGCGATCTCATTTGGAGTATAGTGTGCAATTCTGGAGACCGCACCTTCAAAAGGATGTGAACAGGATGGAGTTGGTACAGAGGGTGGCTACCAAAATGATTAGTGGTCTTCATTATAAAGCATATGAGGACAGAATTAAGGATCTTAATATATACACCTTAGAGGAAAGGTGGGATAGAGGTAATATGATCGAGATGTTTAAATACCTCCGTGGCATAAATGTTCAGGGAGAGCGCCTCTTTCAATTGAAAGCAAGTTCTGCTACAAGGGGACATGGGATGAGGGTGAAGGGAGATAGATTTAGGAGTGATATGCGGAAATATTTCTTTACGGAAAGAGTGGTGGATCCGTGGAATAGTTTCCCAGTGGAGGTGGTAGAGATGAGGACAGTAACTGAATTCAAAAAAGCATGGGACAAACACAGAGGATCTCTAAAGGTAAAAAGGGGACTTTTGTAGTTGTTAAGGAAGGACAGACTAGATAGGCCATGTGGTCTTTTCCTGTCATCATTTTTCTATGTTTCTATATTTCTATCTGAATCCATTTTAGGGTAAATATGGGTCTGAGGTTTACATAAGAACATAAGATATGTCATACTGGGTCAGACCAAGGTCCATCAAGCCCAGTATCCAGTTTCCAACAGTGGCCAATCTAGGTCATATGTACCTAGCAGTTTCCCCAAAAAACACAAGTTCCACAATGCTTGTACTGGGTCAAGCATTGATATCCTGGGTTCCTTCTTAATAATGGTTTATGGCCCTTTCGTCCAGGAACTTGTCCAAACCTTTTTTAAACCCAGCTACTCTAAAAGCCTTTACTACATCCTCCGGTAACAAATTCCAGAGTTTGATTACATGTTGAGTGAAAAAATATTTTCTTTTATTAGTCTTAAATAATTTACCCTGTAGCTTCATTGCATGTCCCCTAGTCTTTCTATATTCTGATAACGTAAACAATCGATCTACTTTTACCCGTTCCACTCCGTTCATTAATTTATAGACTTCTATCATATCTCCCCTCAGCCGTCTCTTTTCCAGGTTAAAGAGCCCTAACCTTTTTAGCTTTTCTTCATGGGGGTATCCTTCCATCCCCTTTACCATTTTGGTGGCTCTTCTCTGAACCATTTCTAATAACTTTATATCCTTTTTAAGATACGGCGACCAGAATTGCACACAATATTCAAGGTGCGGTCTCACCATGGAATGATATAGAGGCATTATAATATCCTTTGTTTTATTTCCCATTCCTTTTCTTATGATACCTAGCATTCTATTTGGTCTCTTGGCCACTATTGCACACTGGGCCGAGGGTTTTAACATGTTATCCACAATGACGCCTAAATCTTTTTCCTGGATGGTGGTTCCTAATGTGGAACCCTGCATCGTGTAACCATAGTTTGGGTTGTTCTTCCCTAGGTGCATAACTTTGCACTTGGTTTTGGTGGGGTGATTTTAAAGAGAAAGCATGCTTTTGAAAACTGGTATAACTTACATACATTTTGGCTGCAGAAGCTGGGGCAGTGTTGTAAAACTGCCCTCTATACTCAAAGTGAGTTCCCCTGTGCAAGGGCAATATTACTTTTGGTTTTACTTGATGACTCATTTCCTTGAGTACACTTAGGGGTATGTTTACTAAACCGTCTTAATGTGCGCCCGGCGAAGTTATCGGGCGATAAGGTACCTTATCACCCGATGAAGGAGCGTTACAGGGCGATAAGGTACCTTAGCGCGCGATAACGCGCGCAGCGGCGCAAATGAGCGCTAAGGGTGGAGAAAGGCTCCCGGAGGGCGAAGGAAGGCTCCCCAGGGGTGGAGAGAGAGGGTCAATGGACAGAGAGTGGGAGGGGAGAGGCTCCCTGCACACTAATGCTGTGAAATTCGGGGCTGAAAACTAACGCCAGTGAAACCCTGGCGTTAGAGCTGATTTAAAGGAAAGAGAAACCATTTACGTCAGCAATGTACAGCAAAATCAGGGAAACCTGCAAAATGTGATAAGTGTGATACATGTGCACGGAACAAAAGGGCAAATAAACAGTGAAAATGACCAGAAGAAAATGTAATAAAAGCATAACAAAGCTGGCGAAGAGTGATATTAATGGGAAACAGCAGAAAACACTCCCGAGAATGCTCCAAAAAAAAAAAGATATGAAGTTTGGAAGGGTCTAGGCTCCATCCCCATACAAGGTGAATGATCCCACAGTGAAATTCCGCTGATCAGGGCTGTCCCTCTCCATTGGACAGGTTTCCTATGGCATGCACGTCTTCCGCAACAGCAGGATGGGCATGTCAGAATGGGCAACTGGACAGATGCTGGAAAAGGGGACACAGAGGGCTGCAGGCGGCACATGCTGTGGTGCAGTTGGGCCACAGTGTGGACTAGGGCGATTCCTAGGTGTCCAATAGGAATGCTGAAACTGTACATCAGCCAGACAGCAACTGATGAGGGCCCAACATGGGCACGAGTGTGATTCCCACAGTGTCACAGGGGATAGTACCCAGCAGGTACCCCCAAGGGCACATAACATTGGCAGGCGGTGCTGGGGGGACGCGTGGACAGCTATGAAGGCACCCCTACCCCAGAACCCACACCATAGGCAGCCGCCTACCCGCACACTGGATGGCCTGAGACTACACAGCACCAGCACCATCAGCAGAAGGACATGTCAGCATGGTGGTAGAGGGGTACTGGTGGTGGAGGGGGCAGTGGCTGCTGCCCACAGCAGACCATGGCACAGCCCTGTGTAGGTGGGTGCCGTGCGCTGCAACAGACAGGCTCTGTGTGACAAACAGTCATGTTATCTCCAGGGCATGCACAGTCTCTGTGGCAACACGGTGGTGCAGTGAACACAGCCAGTGTGTTCAGGAGCAGAAGATTACAGGTTCAAGTCCCAGCTGTGGTTCCTTCCAATCCAGTCCACATATTTTGCCCACTACTAAAATGTGGTAATACAGTTCAAGGGAGGTCCCTATTCAAGATGGTGGCGGCCGGCGATACCGAGTGAGAGCATTTTTCTATGGGTCGGAAGCGTGAGGGGAAAGGTGGGGTTGTGCCCCCCCAAACCCCCTCTACCTCAACGCCTGTTTCCACAGGTCCTTTGGATGCTTTTGTTCGGCATTCATCTCGGGACCCGAAGGTTGAAGGGGAGGTATATCGAGCCACAGCCGTGCGGGAGTCTGGTGACTCGACGGCTGCATTGATTTCATCTCTTTCCCCTTTGAGCCCAGCGCCGAAGATTCAACGGAGCCAGCCCTTACCATAGGGCTTTCTGGAGCTTGTTTCCACCCCGACGAAGGGTGAGGATGGAGGTTCGTGTGGGCCAGGAGTTGTAGGGTGGAAGGTCTCCGGAAGTTGTTTACCAACTTCTTTGACACCGAATGGGGAGCAATGCTCAGGGCAGGAATTCCCTGAGTTGCGTCGAGGAGAACTGCCGGCAAAAATGGAAGCAGTAACAACTATTGATCCTGGCTTGGTGTTTTCAATGCAGCGACCGGCTAATTTCACCTTGGCAATTTGGCAAGCTATTCTCTCCCTTGGAGAAGCCTTAGTACCTAAGGTTACATATTTAACTCAGAAGGTGAAGAACTCAGTGGATTTAGTGGAGAATTTGGAGCAGAAGGTGGAGGCTTTGCAACTAGAAGTTGGAGAGAATCGAAGGAAAATGGAGGTCCTTGAAGAACAGACGGATGTGTTGCAAAATAATTTTTCTTCTGTTCAAGTTAAGTTAGAACATTTGGACAATCTCTCACGGTTAAATAATCTAAGACTGATTAATTTTCCGAGACTTCCCACTGTATCACCAACTGATATGTTTAAACAGTATTTGGTAGAGCTCTTGGGGGTCTCTTCGGATTTAATACCACCCCTGGTTAGGATTTATTATTTGCCTAAGGTAAAACTTACATCTGGTTTAGTGAATATTGGGAGAGACCCAGAATTAGGGAATGTTTTGAATCTTACAGATATGTTAGAACAATCCGTTATTGAGTCTCCAGTTCCTTCTACTCTATTACATTTGCTTTGCTGTCAGATAAGGAATGGTTATTGAGGCTTTTCTTTCGGAAGCGGAAGTTGCCTTTTAAGGGTTTGATGGTACGTATGTATCCGGACCTGTCTAGAGAAACCCAGAGACGGCGTAGAGAATTTCTATTGTTGCGCCCTGGTGTTCTCCAGTTGGGAGGTCTGTTTTTCTTGAAACATCCTTGTAAATGTTTAGTGAAATATCACTCTGTTTCTTATGTTTTTTATGACCCTTCCCAACTAATAGCTTTTGCTTCTGCTAGGCGATTAGAGTCCTCTTTTGAGGTCTCCCCTGAGCTCGGTTAAATTTTTCTCCGGGTTAGCCGGTTGCCAGGATTGCTTGTTTTCTTTAGGTTTTGAATTAGAATGGGATTTCCTTTCACCTCCTCTGTGTTGTGGGCTAGTGTGAGTAGATACGAATGTTGCAGATTTCTGTATTGCTTAAGTTTCTTTTTACTTTGGTTGCAGCAATTTCTAAATGTATCTACTCTTTTTCTTCAAGATTGTTCTGTGAACTTTCTTGTTCTATGTTGTAAAATTCTATAAATAAAAAATTAAAAAAAAACCAACAAAAAAACGTGGTAATACAGACAGAACCTTTATTGCAGATAACAGAAACTTGCCCAATACGCCTACATTTTACCCTACAGAGCACAGACACCATAAACATGCGCATTACCTAGAGCAGAGTCTCCCAAATGCAGTCCTGGAGGGTCAAACACCATTCAGGTTCCATGCTGCCTCTAATAAACATAGCTGTGCTGCATGTCTATGCACCGCCCCCATGGTATGCAGATGTATCTCATGCATATTCATTAGGGACAGTATGAAAACCCGAACAGTGTTTGGCCCACCAGGACTGGAGTTGGGAACCTCTGCCCTAGAGCAGCAGCCAACAGGGGTAGACACACCCTCACCCACAGGCTCCATTATTATGGAGAGGCAGGATGTTGGGCCCTGCGTGCATCTCCTAATACTAGCTCTTGCATACCTTAGCAATGCCACCCTAAACCTGGGAATACGGTATACATATATCAAACGTTTGCTATGATTACTGGCAGCTAGCAATTCCGAAGTTAAGTACAACTTTCTGATTGAGCTGCATCATAGCAACCTTTCTGATGTCTGTGGAGTGTGCTACAGGTCTTGTGTCTGACAGTGTTTACCACCCTGGTGAGTGATCCCAACAGTATTGCGTACCATAGCCATGCCTGCACTGTGCCCAGGACTGGTGCGGTGGCCAGGGCTGCCAAACACCTCTATAGTTGCACAATGCTGGCATAGGTGTGGGGAGTGTGTGTCTGTCTATCCAGTGTGTGATGGCTGCCAACACCCTCCACAGCCCACACTGCTAGCACTGTTGCCAGTATTGGCCTGCCAATGTGCATAATGAGGAGCAAGGTACTGTGGGAATAGCCTGGACAGGGTGGCCTGGCCTGGATGCATGAGCACAGGGCATAGGGCAATGGCTTGGACATTGTAGTGCCCGGCCACAACCTGCACTGACAGGGTGGCCACAGCATGTCCTGCTGGAGGTCACTCTCATCCTGACTGTGCAGTGACCATGGCATGGCTAGGTTCCCCCATAGTGCTATGTAGGACTTCTTTTAAGTGATATATATGGGTTCTTTTTTTTTGGCCCCAATCACTGACTTATCTGCTTGATGGGTGTGCTCACACCCTCTCCAGGAACATGGACTAGCTAGCAGACTGTCTGCAGTTAGTATGTGTATGGCTGGAGCACCTTGCTGTGTGTAACAGCAGGGGACTGTCAGATAGTGGTGGGGGGCAGCGGAGCATTTCCAGGCCTACGGTCTGTCTGCTATTGCCTTATGGGTGTATACAGATCTGCATTGAGTGCCCTGTAGGGTGTCTGTTCCCCAGCAGGACTGAGGTTGATGGTCCCCTCTACTGTCACCATTACAGAGAGGTAGAATGTGGGTCTGTTGATAGGAGATCCTGTTTCCCACACTGAGCAACAGAGGGTGGGTTGGGGGGTGGTACATAATCTGCCTATGGGTCCAAACACCACCACCCTTTCACTTAAATCATGTGACCATGGCACCCACACAGGATATGCACTATTACGGGTGCATCATAGTCCATAAGGGTTAGACATGAAACACCGATGGACACAGGCGTAGCCTAGAAATGTCTGCAAGGACTACCTATCACACACTGGAACTGATGGGGACCTACAGCATAGCCTATCTCACCAAAGCCAGCTGCTGCGGAAATGGTGCTGGGCACCCCACCTCACCCTCAGGGTGAGCACAGGACCCGCACACTGTGACGGTCTGTAACTACTCTGTGCCAGTAGCACACACGGTCAGTACCCCCTACCAAGCTGAGGTGCTGTGGGGGTGCACATGGTCAGTTCCCCCTACCAGGCCGAGGTGCTGTGGTGGTGCATACCCCATCTTTTGATCATCTGTAGACTGCTGATCTGCATGTGCAGTGCATCATGGGTACGGGTGGTTTAACTCTATCCTGGTGACCACAGCAGACGGTTTGTGTGGTGACCGGCAGTCCTTCTGTAGCCAGCCAGGGGTTTGTTAGCAGCTGTAGAGATGTAGCCCACTGATTACTTCCCTGCCTGTGGAGCCAGAGGTCATGGGTTTGATCCCACCTTGCTGTTATTTGGTAGGGCTGTCTGAGGCATTTCCTTTTTTAATTTAAATTAGTGCTGCCAGCAAAAACACCCTCACAGTGCTGTAACCTTATGGTGCCTCATAAAGTGCCCTATAAAGCGCCCTATAAGGCGCCTTATAAAGTGCCCTATAAGGCACCCTATAGGGAACATTATAAGGTGCCTAGGCAGTCAGTGCACTTAATAATGTGCCCTCTGGAGTGCCTTATAGGGCACCTTATGTGGCACCTTAGGTTACGGCACTTTGAAGGTGTGTTTGCTGGCAGCACAGATCTAAAATTAAAACGAAGATGCCTCAGACAGCACTGACTAAAAGTAAAGGGTAATGCCTCAGACAGCCTTATTCATCAAGCCCACTGGGGATTGCACCCATGACAACTGTACTACCAGTCAAGGTATTAACCATTGTGCTACAGCTCTGTTGCTGTGCTTTTAGGTCAGCACGCCTACTTAAGATTAACGTGCGTTGACGCGCTCTGCTCCCTCTATTGCCCGATAATGTGCGCAGCGCACATTATCGCACGTTAATGCACCCTTGCTACGTTTAGACCGGAACGCCCACTCCTTTTATGCCATCCTGCACACTAACGCTGGGCGCACGTTAAGACTGCTTAGTAAACATACTCCTTACTGTTAGTTTTCCCTGCTGCTTCATTATATTGACTGGTAATCTTAGTTTCATTTAATTTTGGAAATATGCAAATGCAAGTATCAACTTTCTTGGCTATGTTGTATTTTGGCAATGCTGTCCACTTTCTTGGATATTTTGATTGCGCTCCAAGGTCTCCCTTCTTTTTGCACTAGTATACATAGGGGTATGTTTACTAAAGGGCGCTATTTGCACTGCTGTCACTTTATGGGGTGATAAGGTACCTTATTGCATGATAATGGTGCTTTACTGGGCGATAAGGTACCTTAGCGTGTGATAACGTGCGCAGCGGTGCAAACGAGCGCTGAAGGCAGAGAAAGGCTCCCGGAGGGCAGAGGAAGGCTCCCCAGGGGCGGAGGAAGACTCCCCAGGGGCGGAGAGAGAGGGTCAATGGGTGGAGAGTGGGAGGGGAGAAGCTCCCTGCACCCTAACGCTATGGAATCCGGGGCTGAAAACTAACGCCAGTGAAACCCTGGCGTTAGAACAGATTTAAAGGTAAAAGAAACCATTTCCGTCAGCAATGTACAGCAAAACCAGGGAAACCTACAGAAAGTGATAAGTGTGATACATGTGCATGGAACAAAAGGGCAAATAAACATGGAAAATGACCCCAACCAAATGTAAAAAAAAAACATAACCAAACTGGGCAATAGTGAAATTAATGGGAAATATCAAAAAACACTACAGAGAAAGCTCCAAAAAAAGATATTAATTTTGAAAGGGTCTATACTCTGTCCCCATATAAGGTGAATGATCCCACAGTGAAATAGCGCTAATCAGGGTTTTCCCTTTCCATTGGACAGGTTTCCTATGGCATGCACATGATCCGCAATAGCAGTGCGGGCATGTCGGAATGGGCAACTGGACAGATGCTGGAAAAGGGGACACAGAGGGCTGCAGGCGGCACATGCTGTGGTTCAGCTGGGCCACAGTGCGGACTAGGCAGGTGCCTAGGTGGCCAAGAGGAATGCTGAAACAGTAGAGCAGCCAGACAGCAACTGATGAGGGCCCAACATGGGCACAAGTGTGTTTCCCACAGTGTCACAGGGGATAGTACCCAGCAGGTACCCCCAAGGGCACAGAACATTGGCAGGTAGTGCTGGGGAGAAGCGTGGATGTCTTTTCAGGCACCCCTACCCCAGAACCCGCACCATAGGCAGCCACCTACCGGCACACTGGATGACCTGAGACTGTGCACCACCAGCAGAAGGGCATGTCAGCATGGCGACAGAGAGGTACTGGTGGTGGAGGGGGCAGTGGCAGCTGCCCACAGCAGACCGTTGCCTAGCCCTGTTTAGGTGGGTGCCATGCAGTGCAACAGACAAGGTCTGTCTAACACTAATGGTATCCCAGGGAATGATCTGCCAGTGTGGTGCAGTACACACAGCCAGTGTGTTCAGAAGCAGAAAGCCACAGGTTCAAATCCCAGCTTTGGTTCCTGCCAATCCAGTCCCCATATTTTACCCAGTAGCAAACAATGGTAATAAAGATGGAACCGTTATTGCAGATAACAGAAACATGTCTCAAACGCCTATGTTTTACCCTACAGAGCACAGACACCATAAACATGCACATTACCTAGAGCAGAGTCTCCCAAATGCAGTCCTGGAGGGCCAAACACCATTCAGGTTCCATGCTGTCTCTAATAAAGATGCCTGTGCTGCATTTCTATGCGCCGCTCCCATGGTAGGCAGATGTATCTCATGCATATTCATTAGGGGCAGCTTGAAACCCCGAACAGTGTTTGGCCCACCAGAACTGGAGTTGTGAACCTCTGCCCTAGAGCAGCGGCTAACAGGGGCAGAAACACCCGCACCCATAGGCTCCATTATCCAAAGCCTCCTGGAGAGGCAGGATGTTGGGCCCTGCGTGCATCTCCCAATACTAGCACTTGCATACCTTAGCAATGCTACCCTAAACCCAGGAATATGGTACACATATATCAAAAGGTTGCTATGATAACTAGCAGATAGCAGTTCCTAAGTTAAGCACATTCTGCTCATTGAGCTGTATCATATCAACCTCTCTGATGTCTGTGGAGTGTGTTTCAGGTCTGGTGTCTGATAGTGTTCACCACCCTGGGGAGTGACCCCAACAGTATTGCGTACCACAGCCATGCCTGCACTGTGCCCAGGACTGGTGTGGTGGCCAGGGCTGCCAAAAGCCTCTATAGTTGCACAATGCTGGCATAAGTGTGGGAGTGTATGTCTGTCTATCCAGTGTGTGGTGGCTGCCAACACCTTACTCAGTCCACACTGCTTGCACTGTTGCCAGTGTTAGCCTGCCAATGTGCATAATGAGGAGCACGGTACCGTGGGTATAGCCTGGACAGAGTGGCCTGGCCTGGATTCATCTGCACAGGGCATAGGGCAATGGCTCGGACATTGTAGCGCCCAGCCACAACCTGCATGGACAGGGTGGCCACAGCATGTCCTGCTGGGAGGTCACTCTCACCCTGACTGTGCAGTGATCACGGCATGGCTAGGTTCCCCCATCATGCTGTATACTATTTTTTCAAGTGATATTTATGGTTTGTTTTTTTTGGGGCCCAATAACTGACTTATCTGCTTTGTGGGTGTGCTCACATCCCAGTTTTGGGTGCACACATCTCTTCCAGGGACATGGACTAGCTAGCAGACTGTCTGCAGTTAGTATGTGTATGGCTGGAAAACCTTGCAGGGTGCAGTGGCTGGAGAATGTCAGATAGTGGTGGTGGGCAGCTGAGCATTTCCAGGCCTACTGTCTGTCTGCCATTGCCTTATGGATGTGTACAGATCTGCATGGACTGCCCTGTAGGGTGCCTGTCCCCCAGCAGGACTGGGGTTGATGGTTCCCTCTACTGTCACCATTGCAGGGAGGTAGAATGTGGATCTGTTGGTGGGAGATCCTGTTTCCCACCCTGAGCCACAGAGGGTGGGTTGGGTGGTGGTACATAATCTGCCTATGGGTCCAAACAACCCCCTTCACTTAAATCATGTGACCATGGCACCCACACAGGATGTGCACTATTCTGGGTGCATCATAGTCCACAAGGGCTAGACCTCAAATACAGATGGGCACAGGTGTATCCTAGGGGGTGTCTGCAAGGACAATCTATTATACACTGGCACTGATGGGGACCTGTAACATAGCCTATCTCAACAAAGCCAGGTGCTGCGGAATTGTTGCTGGGCACCCCACCTCACCCTCAGGGTGAGCACAGGACCCACACACTGTCACAGTCTGTAGCTACTCTGTGTCAGTAACACACACGGTCAGTACCCCTTACCAGGCTGAGGTGCTGTGGGGGTGCACATGGTCAGTTCCCCCTACCAGGCCGAGGTGATGTGTGGGTGCATACCCCATCTTGTGATCATCTGTAGACTGCTGATCTGCATGTGCAGTGCATCATGGGTACAGGTGGTTTAACCCTATCTTGGTGACCACAGCAGACGGTTTGTGTTGTGACCTGCAGTCCTTCTGTAGCCAGCCAGGGATTTGTTAGCAGTTATAGAAATGTAGCCCACTGGTTTCTTCACTGCCTGTGGAGTCAGAGGTGATGGGTTTGATCTCACAGTGTTGTTATTTGGTAGGGCTGTCTGAGGCATTTCCTTTTCTTAATTTAAATTAGTGCTGCCAGCAAAAACACCCTCACAGTGCTGTAACTTTAAGGTGCCTCATAAGGCGCCCTATAAGGCGCCCTATAGGCAACATTATAAGGTGCCTAGGCGGACAGTGCACTTTATAATTTGCCCTCTGGAGTGCCTTATAGAGCATCTTATGCGGCACCTTAGGTTACGGCACTTTGAGGGTGTGTTTGCTGGCAGCACATATTTAAAATAACAACGAAAATGCCTCAGACAGCACTGAGTAAAAGTAAAGGGTAAAGCTTCAGACAGCCATATTCATCACACCCACTGGGGTACCAAACCCATGACCCCTGCATCGTCAGTCAATGTAATAACCATTGTGCTATAGCTTTGCTGCTGTGTTTGTGGGTCAGCGCAGCTACTTAGGATTAACGTGCGTTGACGCGCGCTGCTCCCTCTATCGCCCGATAATGTGCGCAGTGCACATTATCGCACATTAACGTGCCCTTGCTACGTTTAGACCGGAACGCCCACTCCTTTTATGGCAGCCTGCACACTAGCGCCGGACGCACGTTAAGACTGCTTAGTAAACATGCCCCATAGTGTCTTAGGGGTATGTTTACTAAACTGTGGTAATGTCACCCGCGTTAGGTTCCATGGTAATGGTACAGATGACCATATAAAGGCTTGGGCGGTGCATTGTTACAGCAAGCCCTATCAGCTAATGCACAAGGCACCTTAGACCAACGCACGTTACAAGGCGCCTTATAAGGCACCTTACCTATAAGGCACCTTACAAGGCACCCTGTAAGGTGCCTTCTAAGGTGCCTTGTTAGGCGCATTGTAAGGTGCCTCATAAGGTGCTTTGTAAGACGCCCTATAGGGATACTTAGGCTAAGCACCGTATTAGACACTTCTGGACAAGGCACCTTAGAAGGCACCCAGGGTTATGGAACCATAGGTTAAGGTGCTCTAACAATGTTACGGTGCCCTAGGTTAGTGTGCACTAAGGGCTGCAAGGTGCTTCAGGATGACATGCATGACCTGTGAGGCATAGAAACAGATGTAACAATAATACTTGATAGAGCACTGAGGAAAGGCAATGAACAGGTGATGTAAGGAAGGAGAGCTGGGAGCTGCTGGACTTGCCATATCTGTGTGCATCCCATGTGGCTTCCAGTACTGTTGACAAGCATGTTGGGGCAACTGTACCACAGCACATGGTGTTGACAATGTAAAGTACTGGAAAGACAGTGGGTGGCAGATGGGAATATGTGTCACCCAGTGGAGGCGGAGGTGGCAGGATAGTTACAATGATGGGTGGACAGAGGAGTGGTGGTGCCATGCAGATCAGGCACAGGTGAGACAAGCACGAAGAGGAGCAATGCAGGAAAGGGTACCAGCCAGGACATGGGTGGCATCCTGCTCAGAAAGACAGGACTCTAAACAGCTGACAGACGTAGATAGATGGACTGAAGGATT
This sequence comes from Ichthyophis bannanicus, assembly GCA_033557465.1. NCBI lineage: Eukaryota > Metazoa > Chordata > Amphibia > Gymnophiona > Ichthyophiidae > Ichthyophis > Ichthyophis bannanicus. The sequence continues at coordinate 704,791,401 of CM066034.1, read as the reverse complement.
GTTGGCAACTGTGGTGAGGGTAATATGGGCTGGCAGCATGGATCTGCAAAGATATGACTGTTACAGGCATGCAAAATATCAGAGTTGGACAGGCATGAAAAGAGGGAACAACAAGGACTTGAACCCATGACCACTGTTTAGAATGTCATCGTACTAAACAGTAGGCTATACGTCTGTGGCTTGTTGCACAGCAATGGCTGGGTACAGAAGGACTGCAGGTCACCGCACAAACCATTTTCTCTGTGTGCCAGGATAGGGTAACCCCACCAGCACCCATGATGCAATGCACATGCAGAACGGTGGTCTACAGCTGATCACCAAATGGGGTCTGCACCTCTCCGGTACTGCAGCGTGGTAAGATGGACTGACAGTTTGTGATACTGGCACAGAGTAACTACAGACCATGCCATTGTGCAGGTTCTGTGTTCACCCTGAGGGTGAGGATGGGCGCCCAGCACTAATTCCGCAGTACATGTGGTGCTAGCAATAGGTCTTGTTGCACATCCCTAGCATTACCAGTGTGTGACAGGTGTTTCTAGCAATGCAACCAAAAATGCTTCTGTGTTCTGCAGTCACATATGGCTTTGGGGGGCCAGACACCACCTAAATTAGTGCATACCCACTGTGAAGGTCTCGCTGGCACCTGCTATCAGGGTGTTTTGACTTGCATGAGGTGGATGTAGCACCGCCTCTATGGGTCAAAGTGGTATACACTATAACCACCCATTTTTGTAGATGAGAGAATGGAGGAACAGGTGCCTGAACCCTAAGATATGGCTGTAGAACCAACAACCACAGTCCTGCTGGTAGAAGACAGCCCCTGTGACAGTGGCAGACCAGCAGCAGTGCCAGGAAACCTCAGCTGCCCCACACCACAGTCTCTCATTTACTAGCAGATGGCACAGTCAGACTGCACCTGTAGCTCTCTAGAAGGTGTTCCCCCCATGCACAGACTAACCGCAGACAGTCCATTAGCCAGTCTATAGTGCATGCTCACAGGAGAACTCTGTGCACCCAGAGATGGGATGTACAGCATACACACCAAACAAGCACCTCAGTGATTAGATCCTCAAACCAGGAACACACAAGCATCACTAGAGACAAACAGTGCTAAGCACTATTTGGGAGCATAGACATGCCATGGTCACTGCTCGGTCAGGGTGGGAGTGACTTCACAGCATGTCATGCTGTTGCCACCCTGTCCATGCAGGTGGTGGTTGGGCACTACGGTGTCCCAGCCATTGCCCTATACCATGTGCAGATGCATCCTGGCCAATCCACCCTGTCTGGGCCATACCCAGAATATCTTGCTCCTCATTATGCACATTTGCAGGCTAACGCTGGTAACAGTGGGACATTGTGGTCCCAGAGAGGTGTAGGCAGCCACAAAACACACTCCTATTGCAGCATTGTGCAATGATAGGGGTGGTTGGTAATCCTGCCCGCCACACTGGTCCTGATCACAGTGCCGGCATTGCTAAACTTTGCAGGGGATAGTGGTAGTGCTCTGGTTATAACTGCAGCTCCGTGCTGGGGCCAACAGCCTGACTCTCCATGAAGCTTTGGATAGTGGAGCCTGTGTGAGTGGGTGTTTTACCCCTGTTTGACGCAGCGTTGGGGTTTGCACATGTTGATGTTGTATCTGCAGGGTAGGGTAAAATGTGCAGAGAGGCTCTGCAGGACCCACAGCTGGGACTTGAACCTGTGACCCTCTGCTCCTGGACACACTAGCTGTATGCAGTGCACCACACAGGAGTAGTGGTCCCTGGGGCTACCCTTACTTTCCTCAGACAGACCTTTTCTGTTGCACTGCACACCACGTACTGGTACAGGGCATGGCCTAGGTCCACTGCAGGTGGGTGGTACTGCTCCCTCTAGCACAAACACCCCCCCTGCCATGCCGACATGACCATATGCTGTTGGTGCTGGTCGTGCGCAGTCCTAGGCCATCCACTGTGCAGGTAGGCGGGTGCCTAGGGTTCAGGGTCTGGGGTGGCGAGGCATACATGGACTTCCACACATCCCCCCCCATCACTGCCTACCAATGTTATGTCCCTTCCACATGGGGGAGTGATGGCTGGGGGGATGTCAGGCTGGTGCTTTAGCAACTAATGGCTAGGGTGGACCGGGTAGATGTAGGTGGAGTGTGTTGTTACAGCCGACTCTGGACAGGCTAGGGCATGCACCTCAGGTACGGTGTACCCAGTTTCGCCTACTGGGTGTATAAATGTTTCCGACAACGTGTGGACACACCCTGCAATGCCTTACTAGGGGCTGCCATAAAGTATGTTCAGTTGGCTGGGTCTACGAACTGTTTGGGACCCATCCTGGGTATGGTCTATGGACTCTTGTTAGTGTGGTCCCCAGATGTGCACTGCTTGCCCTATTACAGGCATAGTGGTACCTGTGTGACTTTTGGGGTACTTGCTGGGTAAAGTCCCCTGGATGGGACACTGTGGAACACAAACTACTGGGCATGTGTTGCCCTGGTCAGCTGCTGTCCTGCTGATTTCCAGTTTCTATGTTCCTATGTGCCACCTGGGTGACGGCCTAGTTCATCCTGTGCTCCATCTGCCCCCATTGCATGTCCCACCTGCAGCCTCCCTATGCCCTATTTACACCATCACCATAGTGGCCTTTCATACTTGGCCACTATACTGTTGCTGTAGATGGAGCACTACTATCATCTTTCTCGGGCTCCCTGCCTAGGCTGTACATTGCTGACACTGAAATGGTTTCTCTCTCCTTAAATGTGAATCTAATGCCAGGTTTTCACTCGCGGTAGTTTCCAGCCCTTCAGTTCCCCGCATTGGTGTCATGGGAGCCTCTCCCTGCCCACTCCCTGCCCACTCCTTGCCCATTGACCCCCCTCCGCCCTCTCTCCACTCTCTGCGGGGTTTACCGCAGCCGGGAACGCAAACGCTCGGTAGGTAACGTTAACGAGCGTTAATGTTACGTTAACACGCGTTAACGTTACATAGCGCGCATTAATGTTACATAACATGCGTTAACATAGCTGCTGCTACGTTACCACAGTTTAGTAAACATACCCCTTAGATTTTTGGTTATTTTAGAAGCAAATGTATGCATTGTTTGATCACACCCTTTTTTTAATAAATACCTTTTCCTGAACCTATTTTGTTTAATAATCTAAAAGATTTAGGGGTATGTTTACTAAAGGGTGCTATTTGTGCTGCTGCGACATTATCACACAATAAGGTACCATATCACGCAATAATGGCGCTTTATCGGGCACAGAGGTACCTTAGCGTGTGATAATGCGTGCAGCGGCGCAAACGAGCGCTGAGGATGGAGAAAGGCTCCCGGAGGGCAGAGGAAGGCTCCCCAGGGATAGAGAGAGAGGGTCAATGGGTGGAGAGTGGGAGGGGAGAGGCTCCCTGCACACTAACGCTGTGGAATCCGGGGCTGAAAACTAACGCCAGTGGCGTTAGAGCAGAGTTAAAGAGAAGAGAAACCATTTATGTCAGCAATGTACAGCAAAGCCAGGGAAACCTACAGAAAGTGATAAGTGTGATACATGTGCACGGAACAAAAGGGCAAATAAAAATTGAAAATGACCTGAACAAAATGGAGAAAACCCATAACCAAGCTGGCCAATAGTGATATTAATGGGAAACAGCAAAAAAACACTACCGAGAAAGCTTAAAAAAAAAAGATATTCATTTTGGAAGGGTCTATGCTCTGTCCCCAGACAAGGTGAAAGATCCCACAGTGAAATAGCGCTGATCAGGGTTTTCCCTTGTTATTGGACAGGTTTCCTATGGCATGCACATGTTCCGCAACAGCAGGGTGGGCATGTTGGAATGGGCAACTGGACAGATGCTGGAAAAGGGGATACAGAGGGCTGCAGGCGGCACATGCTGTGGTGCAGCTGGGCCACAGTGCGGACTAGGGTGATGCCCAGGTGGCCCATAGGAATGCTGAAACAGTAGAGCAGCCAGACAGCAACTGATGAGGGCCCAACATGGGCAGGAGTGTGTTTCCCACAGTGTCACAGGTGATAGTACCCAGCAGGTACCCCCCAGGGCACAGAACATTGGCAGGTGGTGCTGGGGGGAAGCGTGGACATCTATGCAGGCACCCCTATCCCAGAACCCACACCATAGGCAGCCGCCTACTGGCACACTGGATGGCCTGAGACTGCGCACCACCAGCACCACCAGCAGAAGGGCATGTCAGCATGGTGGCAGAGGGGTATTGGTGGTGGAGGGGGCAGTGGCAGTTGCCCACAGCAGACCATGGCCTAGTCCTGTGTAGGTGGGTGCCATGCACTGCAACAGACAGGCCCTTTCTGATGAACAGTCATGGTATCCCCAGGGAATACACTGCCCCTGTAGCAACACAGTGGTGCAGTACACACAGCCAGTGTTTTCAGAAGCAGAAGGTAACAGGTTCAAGTCCCAACTGTGGCTCCTGCCAACCCAGTCCCCATATTTTACCTAGTACTAAACCATGGTAATAAAGATGGAACCTTTATTGCAGATAACATAAACATGCCTAAAACGCCTATATTTAACCCTACAGAGCACAGACACCATAGACATGTGCAATACCTAGAGCAGAGTTTCCCAAATGCAGTCCTGGAGGGCCAAAAATCATTCAGGTGTCATGCTGTCTCTAATAAAGATGCCTGTGCTGCATATCTATGCGCCACTCCCATGGTATGCAAATGTATCTCATGCATATTTATTAGGGACAGCATGAAAACCCAAACAGTGTTTGGCCCACCAGGACCGGAGTTGGGAACCTCTGCCCTAGAGCAGTGGCCAAAAGGGGCAGAAACACCCGCACCCACAGGCTCCACTATCCAAAGCCTCATAGAGGGTCAGGCTGTTGGGCCCTGCGTGCAGCAGCATCTCCCAATACTAGCACTTGCATACCTTAGCAATGCCGCCCTAAACCTGGGAATATGTTACACATGTATCAAAAGGTTGCTATGATTAATGGCAGACAGCAATTCCTAAGTTAAGCACAATTTGCTGATAGGACCTCAGACAGCTTTATTCATTAAGTCCACTGGGGGATTGAACTCATGACCCCTGTTTCTTCAGTCAATGTATTAGCCATTGTGCTACACCTCTGTTGCTTTGGTTGTAGGTCAGCGTGCCTTCTTAAGATTAACACGCGTTAACGTACCACAGCTCCCTCTTTCGCACGAAAGCGTACCTTATCACACAATAACCCGAAATGCTACCTTAAGACCGGAACGCCCACTCCTTTTATGGCATCCTGCACATTATCGCCGGTGCACGTTAAGACGGTTTAGTAAACATACCCCTTAGATTCCACTTTATAGGTTGACTAGTAATTACAAGAAACACATATATTTAGAGTGGCATCGAAATCATTTAAATAAATAAATAAATAAATAAAGTGAGTGTTCATGCTACAGCATATTCATATTTAACATAACAGTAAAGTACTTGATCTGGATTATTTTTAACTTTTAAACTTATATGGGATGTATCTGTACCTTCTAACAGATTAACGCCCTTCCTTTGAGTCAGGATTTTGATCTTTTCTTCATCTGCCCAATTCAACTTGTTCACAGCAGTACATAAAGCCTGTGGTTAAAGAAAAGTTAATTTTGTAAATATACAGTGTTCAATTTTAACTCACAGTGATTTCCCCTTTCTTTATTTTCAGCTTGTTATTTTCTTAGCTCTCTTTGAATGTAGATGTACCTGGACATCCATTTTCACAAGTGTGTCATTCACATCTGTACTGGGGTCTCCTCTGTCACCCTGAAATGGAAGTGCAATATTTATTGAAACCAATGCTTCAGCATCATCTAACATTGATTTAAATAATTGGTACATAGCAATGCTTATGAAGAAAATATGACAAAATAACTTCTCAAACATTTTCTGTGATCCTACAGCCAGTCTGGTTTTCTGAATATTTAAATGAATATGCAGGACACAGATTTGCATATACTGGGTCTCCAATGTATGGAAATATATGGAATGGAGGAGTGGCCTAGTGGTTGGGGCAAGGTACCTCAGGCTGGAAGGTTGGGGATTCAAATCCCACTAGAGGACAGCAACCTTGGGCTGGAAGTACTGGGGTTTCTAGTCCCACAGGTGCTCCTTGTGGTCTTGGGCAAGCCACTTAACCTTCCATAGCCCATGTTCCCTGTAAAATAGTTATCTCCAAGTTATAATGCCCTGTTCAATGTAATTTCACAGATCAACCAGTTTGAAATGTGTAAAAAAATGTTCCATGTAAAACTGTACTGATGGGAAATAGCATGGTATATAAGAGAATGTAAATAAATAAATATCCATGCATATCCAATAGATCTCTTGAAAACCCCACTGGCTGTGGGGTCTCTAGGACAGGTTTGGGAACCCTGCCTCACCATCTAGATGCCTTTATGAGTTTCTAAAATAGGGCTATTGATGTCTAGACTTTGGAGACCACAAAGCAGTCTGGTTGTTGGAATTCCTAATGAATATACCTGAGATATATTTGCATACACTTGAGGCAGTGCATGCAAAGATATTTCTGAGTCATTTTAGAAAAGGTTTATTTTGGTTTTTCACTTAAAGCTGTTGTTTATCTTGGTTTGTGGAGGAGGGACAGGATTACATCCTGCCTTGGGTGGATTGGAGAAAGCCACTGTGATACCTTTTCTCATGTGCTTAGTGCTCTATATGCACTTGTTACCTGAGCAATCAGCAAACCCACTTATAAGGGCTACTCAATTAGCCTTTTGTATTTTAGGCTCTTCTCTAAAGGAGGAGGCAGAATGTATGGTGGTGCTCCCATTTGGAATAATACTAAGGGCCCGATATTCAGCAGCAGTGGCTAGCGCTGCTAAAGTGGCTAGCCACTGCCGCTGATCTTTAGACCTTGATAGTTAATGCTGGGCCCTTATCTGGGTTGCTATGAAGCTAACCAGGCAGCGGTCATATTCGGCAGCTCCCAGTTAGCCTCAGTGGCGAAAGTTAGGCCAATTTTAAAGTACCTAACTTTCACTGTGCAGCAATAATCAGGTAGCAGCTCGATATTACCACTGCCCAGTTATCACCCCGGAACACTCCAATGCTAGCCAGCTAGTATTGGGAAGTGCAGTAGTGGCAATGTTGGCTGAATATCCCAGCCAAGGAGGATTAACACAGCAGGTCTTCTAAGTGTGTGCGTGGTTTTTTTAAGTGCCATCAAGTCAATGCTGACTCCTTGCAAAACCAGCAGCCCCTGGGTTTTCTTGGCAAGGTATGACCAGAACTAGATTGCCAGGCCTTTTCTTCCAAGGCAATGGAGAGTAAAGTGACTTGCCCAAGGTAACAAGGAGTGCCAGTGGGAATTGAGCCCAAATTTCTTGGGTATTAGGCTGTTGCTTTAACCACTAGGCTACTCTTCCACTAAGTGTGCCAATCCTTTTCAATATCAGGCCCTAGGATTTTAATACAAGGCAATGTTGTGAATTGGAAGCATTGGCAAAATAGTGGGATATGGTGCTTGAGTCAAATCATTAAGAAGGGGGGGGGGGTGGTGGTGCGGAGAGGGAGATATTCAGCAGTGGCAGCTAGTGCTTCTAAAGTGCATAGCCATCACCTCTGAAGAAAAACCCTGGATATTCTATGTCAGAGCCATATCCGGCCACTGACATTGAATATTTGGGTTGCCGCACAGCCTGGAAGTTAATTTGGCAGTGGTGATATTGAGCCACTGTCTGGTTAATTCCCATATTTTGCCACGCCTATCTTTACCTGCATGTTGCTAACCAGGCAAGTGGCTCAATATTGTCACTGCCTGATTATTTATTTATTTATTTGAATGCATTTTTTTACCGCTCCTTCCAGTGATCAGCAGCTGTTTACATTTTAACATTTAACTCTGCAAGGACAGCATATATATATAACAATATAGAACTATGTACATAGCAAAGGTAGCATAGGAAATCAAACTCAAAACTATTTACATAGAGAACCGGGTATGTTCAGTTAACTATTGTGATGCTCGCGCCCCTACCAGGCGGTTGCCTAGTAGGGACGGCTGGCCATCTGTATCCCTTAGAGGGTTGTAGTTGTGTCAATAAGAAGAACCGAGTGGTTATTTAAAGCGCACAGGAAATTTTTATTCGATTTCCAAAGTTGGCAAGTGATGAACATAAAAATTCTTTAAGCACTTTTTCCAGACAAAAGAAATACAGGATAATTTCTCCAAATGAAAATGTCCAAACAAAACTCACAGCAGTTTCTATTCTTCACTGCACTTGCTTGACACTTACAAAACCAAAAGCATTTGTAAAAACTCTTCACAGCTTCCAACCTCGCTGTTGCCACGCCCCATACAAACAGTTCTAGCTGTTTGGGCCTTCACTGAAGTTTAGCAGTTTAAGCTTCCTAAGAGAGAGATTCCTAACCTCTTGTCTTCAGGGTTACTCTTCTCTTTCAACTCTTGAAACTGCTTTAACTTGCAACAGCTTCCTTTTGTATTTCAGTGTTTTCAAACAGACCTTACTATTGTATTTTAGTGCACAGCTCACATTCCATCTCAGAGGCTCAATCACACTTTCTTCAGGGCCTACCTCCATGCTCTCAATTGAGCTACAGCTAGGTGCTCTTTGAAAGTGCTCTGGTAACTTTTCCTTAAGAGTCTTTGCAATGTTAAACAGTCTCTCACACTGCCTGGCCTTGGCTCCCCCAAGCCGGTCTCCTGTGTGTCTCTCCTGCTTAACCTCCCTCCTGAGATACTTCTTGCTGTGCTGAGGCTTCAGGTGTATGAAAGTCTCCTCCGAGTCAGAGCAAGAACTATTCTGGTGGCACTGCTCATTCCCTGCGTACCTTTCTTGGCTGCCTTTGTAATGGTTCCTCCCTTTTGCTGCTCTCCTTGGCTGCAAGGGTTTTCCACAGCTTGGCCCCAGACCTCTCCTGTCTGTGCCTCCTGGGAATTGGACTTGAACCTGGGCTAGGCCTTGAACTGCAGTGCACTGTCCGTCTAGACACCTTATAATGTTCCCTATAGGGTGCCTTATAAGGCGCTTTATAAGGCCCCTTATAGGGCGCCTTATGAGGCACCTTAAGGTTACAGCACTGTGAGGGTGTTTTTGCTGGCAGCACTAATTTAAATTAAAAAAGGAAATGCCTCAGACAGCCCTATCAAATAACACCACTGTAGGATCAAAACCATGACCTCTGCCTCTACAGTCAGTGAAGTAACCAGTAGCCTACATCTCTCTTGCTACTAACACACCCCTGGCTGGCTACAGAAGGACTGCGGGTCACCACTCAAACTGTCTGCTGTGATTACCAGGATAGGGTTAACCCACCCGTACCCATGATGTACTGCACATGCAGATCAGCAGTCTACAGATGATCACAAGATGGGGTATGCACCCCCACAGCACCTCGGCCTGGTAGGGGGAACTGACTGTGTGTGTTACTGGCACAGAGTAGCTACAGACCGTCACATTGTGTGGGTACTGTGCTCACCCTGAGGATGAGGTGGGGCGCCAGCACCATGTCCACAGCACCTGGCTTAGCTGAGACAGACTATACTGCAGGTCCCCATCAGTGCCAGTGTGTGATAGGTAGTCCTTGCAGACACACCTAAGATACATTTGTGTCCATCTGTATTTCCTAGTCACGTCTAGCCCTTGTGGACTATCTTGCACTCAGAATAGTGCATATCCTGTGTGGGTGCCATGGTCACATGATTTAAGTGACAACAGGGGGGGGGGGTTTGGACCCATAGGTGGATTATGTAGCACCACCCAACCCGCCCTCTGGGGCTCAGGTTGGGGGACAGGATCTCCCACCAACAGATTCACATTCTACATCCCTGCAATGGTGGCAGTAGAGGGGACCATCAGCCTCAGTCCTGCTGGGGAACAGACACCCTACAGGGCAGTCAATGCAGATCTGTACACATCCATAAGGCAATAGCAGACAGACAGTAGGCCTGGAAATGCTCAGCTGCCCCCCTACCACTATCTGACATTCTCCAGCAGCAAGCACAGTGAGTCTCCAGCCACTGCACCCTGCAAGGTGTTCCAGCCATACACATACTAACTGCAAACAGTCTGCTAGCTAGTCCATAGTGCATGTTCCTGAAGGAGATGTGTGCACCCAAAACTGGGATGTGAGCACACCCACCAAGCAGATAAGTCAGTGATTGGGCCCCAGAAAAGAAAACCCATATATATCACCTGAGAAAAACACTATATAGCACTATGGGGGAATCTAGCCATGCCGTGGTCACTGCGCAGTCAGGGTGAGAGTGACCTCCCAGCAGGAAATGCTGTGGCCATCCTGTCCGTGCAAGTGGTGGCCAGGCACTACAATGTCCGAGCCATTGCCTTATGCCCTGTGCAGATGCATCCTTCCCAGGCCTCCCTGTCCGGGCCCTACCCACAGTACCTTGCTCGTCATTATGCACATTGGCAGACTAACACTGGAAACAGTGCAAGCAGTGTGGGCTGAGTAAGGTGTAGGCAGCCACAACACACTGGATAGACAGACAGACACTCCCACACCTATGTCAGCATTGTGCAAATATAGAGACTTTTGGCAGCCTTGGTCACCACACCAGTCCTGGGCACAGTGCAGGCATGGCTATGGTACGCAGTACTGTTGGGGTCACTTCCAGGGGTGGTAAACACTGTCAGAAACCAAAACTGAAACATGTTCCACAGATATCAGAAAGGTTGCTATGATGCAGCTCTATCAGCAAATTGTGCTTAACTTAGGAATTGCTAACTGCCATTAATCATAGCAACCCTTTGATACATGTGTAACGTATTCCCAGGTTTAGGGCGGCATTGCTAAGGTATGCAAGTGCTAGTATTGGGAGATGCTGCTGCACGCAGGGCCCAACAGCCTGACCTTCCATGAGGCTTTGGATAGTGGAGCCTGTGGGTGCGGGTGTTTCTGCCCCTGTTGGCCGCTGCTCTAGGGCTGAGGTTCCCAACTCCTGTCCTGGTGGGCCAAACACTGTTTGGGTTTTCATGCTGTCCCTAATGAATATGCATGAGATACATTTGCATACCATGGGGGTGGCGCATAGAAATGCAGCACAGGCATCTTTATTAGAGACAGCATGAAACCTGAATGGTGTTTGGCCCTCCAGGACTGTAGTTGGGAAACTCTGCTCTAGGGATTGCACATGTGTGCGGTGTCTGTGCTCTGTAGGGTAAAATATAGGCGTTTCAGGCATGTTTATGTTATCTGCAATAAAGGTTCTGTCTTTATTACCACGGTTTAGTACTGGGTAAAATATGGGGACTGGGTTGGCAGGAGCCACAGCTAGGACTTGAACCTGTGACCTTTTGCTCCTGAACACACTGGCTGGGTGTACTGCACCACATTGTTGCCACAGGGACAGCTCATTCCATGGGGATACCATGACTGTTCATCAGACAGAGCCTGTCTGTTGCAGTGCATGGCACCCACCTAAACAGGGCTAGACCATGGTCTGCAGTGGGCAGATGCCACTGCCCCCTCCACCACCAGTACCCCTCCGCCACCATGCTGACATGCCCTTATGCTGGTGGTGCGTAGTCTCAGGCCATCCAGTGTGCCGGTAGGCAGCTGCCTATGGTGAGGGATCTGGGGTAGGGGTGCCTGCATAGACGTCCACGCTTCCCCCCTACCACCGCCTGCCAATGTTCTTTGCCCTTGGGGGTACCTGCTAGGCACTATCCCCTGTGACACTGTGAGAAACACACTCGTGCCCATGTTGGGCCCTCATCAGTTGCTGTCTAGCTGCTGTACAGTTTCAGCATTCCTATGTGCCACCTAGGCATCTCCCTAGTCCGCACTGTGCCCCAGCTGCACCACAGCATGTGCCACCTGCAGCCCTCTGTATCCCATTTCCAGCATCTGTACAGTTGCCCTTTCCGACATGCCCACCCTGCTGTTGCCGCTTCTTTACCCCCATCGTCTGATCTTAGGAGATTTGAACGTTCACATTGACTCTCCCTCCTAGGCGAGGTACTTCTCCTTTCTCACTTTCCTATCTGATCTGTCCCTTCGCCAATTTGTCTCTTTCCCCACCCACATCGCGGGCCACTCTCTTGACCTCCTTATCACCTCAAATTCCTCTCCTATCCCCCCCTCATCTCTCTCATCTCTCTCTTCTTTCCCCCTTCCCTGGTCCGACCATTTCTGCCTTCTCTTCTCCATTACTGTTTTGCTTCCCCCATCAGATTCTTCAGACTCATCCTCAATGCTCTTAAACAATACCCCCAGTATTAGCTCTAACTCTACGGTGTTCACCCGTAAGCTCACTTCGGATACACTCCTGCAATTTCCCCCCTCTGCTTCTTTATTCACTGAGGACTTCGATTCACTTTCTGTCGATGCCCAGGCCCATCAATGGCACTCCTCTCTCTCTTCCGCCTTTGATAATATTGCCCCCCTCTGCCCCCGTCCACCCCCCTGCTGTCACCCTCAGCACCCCTGGTTACACCGCGGCCTTCGTCTGCACCGGAGATATCTCCGCCGTGCAGAACGTCTTTGGCGAAAGCACCCGTCTTCTTCCAATTTGCAATATTTCCACTCATGTCATCGTCATTACCGCACCCTTCTTCATTCAGCAAAATGTGATTATTACTCTAAGCTGGTTTCCTCCTCCACAAATTCTTCCCACCAACTGTATTCCATTCTTCATTCCCTCACTGCGTCCCATTCCGCTTTATCCCCCTCACCCCTTCTTTCCGCTACCCTTCCCGATCCCTCTTTCCTCGCCTCCTTTTTTGCCTCCAAGGTCCATACCCTTCGTCAGTCCTTTCCCCTATGTCCCCCCCCCTTTCCCCTCCAGCTGTGTCTTCCCCCTCCCTTCCTTCCCCTCCTTCCCTTCCCGTCCCTGCGCTATCACACTTCTGGTCCTGCTTTGAGATGATCTCTTCAGCTGCCCTACAAAAAACCTTTCTTTCTATTCGCAAGACAACCTGCCCCGCTGACCCCATTCCCTCTCACTGGCTCCTGGAGCCCTCACTATCCCTCTCTCCTTATATCCTCTCTCTTTTCAATTCCAGTCTGTCCTCCGGTATCTTTCCCACACCCTGGAAGCATGCTACTGTCCGTCCAATCCTGAAATCCCGCTCCTCCGACCCCTCTGTTCTTTCTCACTGGCGCCCTATCTCTAATCTCTCCTTTCTCTCAAAAATTCTTGAAAAACTAGTCTTCCTTCAAATTTCTTCCCATCTCAAAGCTTCTCTCACCCTTCACCCCCGGAAGTCTGGTTTTTGCTCCGGTCACAGCACAGAATCAATCCTTCTCTCCCTTCTTAATGAACTCCATTCTGCTCACGACTGTGGTCTCCTCACCCTTGCCCTCTCTCTTGATCTTTCTGCAGCTTTTGATCTGGTGGACCATCGCACTCTTCTTGTTTGCCTTCAGGAAGCTGTTCTCTCAGGTGTGGTTCTTAAATGGTTTCATTCTTTTCTTTCCTGTCATTCCTTCTCGGTTGTAGTTGGGTCCTCTTCCTCAGCCCCCACTCCTCTTTCCTGTGGTGTGCCCCAAGGGTCTGTTTCCACTCCACTGCTCTTTAACGTCTTTCTAGCTCCTCTTGCTCTCATAATTCAACAGTTTGGTGTCTCTGCGTATTATTACGCGGATGATATAATTCTTTTGCACCACACTGACTCCCTCACTCCTGACATCTCCCCCCTTAACTTATGCCTTACCGCTGTCGCCTCCTGGTTCTCCTCAAATTTTCTTCATGTAAACTCAGCCAAGTCTTCTGCTATCTGGTTCACGCTTGGGAGCCCTTCCCCACTTGTGCCCCCTCCTCCTCCCAGCCCATTCCTCTTGTTTCTTCCCTCCGGTATTTAGGCGTTATTCTTGATTCCTCTCTCTCATTTAAGGAACATATCTCCTCAATTGTCCAGCGTTCTTTTTTCTCCCTTAAGCAGCTCCGGGTCGTACGCCCTTTCCTCTCTTCTTCTGCTTTGGCTACACTCCTACTTTCCCTTGTGATGTCCCGTCTCGATTACTGTAATGTCACCCTAGCAGGTCTTCCACAATCCCAACTCTCCCGTCTTCAGTGTATTCAGAATACTGCGGTTCGTCTCTTGACTCACGCTTCCCAATATGACCACGTCACCCCCCTTCTCATGCACCAACATTGGCTACCTGTCTCCTATCGCATTCAATACAAGATCCTTTCCTTCGCATATAGGGCAATTCATACAGGCACCCCCTTTTACCTTGCAGACCAGATTCATTTCCGCACTCCTCACCGCCTGCTCCGTTCCATTCACATCAACCGTATGTCTCTTCCCTCTCCCTCACAGGCTCACCTTGAATCCACCCATTCCTCAGCCTTTTACTTTTTAGGTCCGAGGCTTTGGAATTCGCACCCCCCTTCCTTCCACTCAGAACCGTCCTACAAGTCCTTTAAAACACAACTCAAAACTCACCTTTTTAGTTTGGCGTTTGACCTTCCCCTCTCGTCTCCATCCCCTTCTCCCCTTCCCCGTTGATGTATTTATGATCGTTTTGCTCTCCTGTCCTTTCTCTCCTTTCTCTATTGCTTTTATTTTAAATGGCTTTCCTTTCCTGTTTTCCTCACAGCCTGTACCTTTTCTAAAGATTGTAAACCGTTATTTGGCGGTATAGCAAATTTTTAATAAACATAAACATGTGCATGCTATAAGAAACCTGTCCAATAAAAAGGGAAAACCCTGATCAGTGCTATTTTAATGTGGGATCATTCACCTTGTAGGGGGACAGAGCATAGACCCTTCCAAAAATGATATCTTTTTTTTTTGGAGCTTTCTCAGTAGTGTTTTTTTATTTTTACCATTAATATCACTATTGGCCAGCTTGGTTATGGTGATTTTAAATTTTGTTTAGGTCATTTTCCATGTTTATTTGCCCTTTTGTTCCATGCACATGTATCACAACTATCATATTTTTTTAGTTTCCCTGGCTTTGCTGTACATTGCTGACGTAAATGGTTTCTCTTTCCTGCAAATGTGCCTAATGAGAGGGTTTCACTGGCGTTAGTTGTCAGACCCGGATTCCACAGCATTAGTGTGTCTGGAGCCTCTCCCCTCCCACTCTCCACCCTTTGACCCCCTCTCGCCGCCCTCTAGGAAACCTTCCTCTGCCCTTTAGGGCCGGATTTCACAGCTTTAGGGTGTCTTAACGCCGCAGGCACGTTATCGCACGCTAAGGCACGATAACGCGCCTTCATCGCCCGATAACGTACCTTATCGCGCACTAATTCCGCCACTGCTACCTTAAGATGGTTTAGTAAACATACCCCTTAGTGTGTCAGGGAGTTTGTTCCATTGTGTGGAAGCTAGGTAAGTGAATGTTCTATTGCTGGTATTCATTTTTACCTTGCGTATAGTGAGTGGAATCTGTAGAATGTTTAGATTTTGTGTATGTCTGTTTCTGTTGGGGGGTTGTATTTTAATGAGTGTGGTGAGGAATGATGGGGCAATATTGTGAATTAACTTGAACGTTGTAATTATTATTTTGTATCTTATGCATGCTTGGACAGGTAGCCAGTGAAGTTCCATTAGAATGTATGTGATGTGATCTGAAATCTGCACATTCATTAATTTACGAGCTATGACGTTCTGGGCCATTTGGAGTATGTTGATTGTTTTTTTTAGGTAGTCCATAGAGGATGCCATTACAATATTCCAGATGTGGAATTATGAGTGCTTGCACTATTGTTCTAAAATCTGATTGCTCAATGATATTGCGTAGCAGTTGTAAGATTCTCGGTTTGTGGAAAATTGTTCTGTTTAATAGTCTTAGATGAGTTTCCATGCTAAGAGCCTTATCAAGTGTTACACCTAGGTACTTTAATTCTTGCTTGATCTTGTAGGAAATATTGTTTAGTAGGATTGTGGGGGGATGTTTAAATTCTGAGGTTTTAGAGATAAACATTACTTCCATTTTCTTATGGTAGATGTTCATGTTGTTTTGATGGAGCCATAACTAGTTTCTTTAAGGCAGGCTTCTATGTGGCTATAATCTGTGTTACATAAATACAATTGTGTATAAAGCATTATATCGTCTGCGTATAAATGATAATTAATTTTGTGCTTTTGAAATATTTTGCAAATGGGTCTTAGGTATAAGTTGAATAGTATGGCAGATATTGCAGAACCCTGTGGAATACCCTGTGTTTGTGGGAAGGCATTGGTCAAAGTATACCTGCTGTACTTTACTGGATATATAGGAGGTGAACCATTTTAAGGGAGTTCCCTTTATTCCTATCGATTCAAGTCTTGATATGAGGGTCCTATGATTCACAGAGTCAAAGGCCGCTGTTATGTCTATGAATATTAAGATGAACATTTTTTGCAGTTTTCAATGCCTTTATATAGTTTATCAAATAACACAAGTAGAAGTGCTTCTACTCCATGGGATTGACAAAAGCCATATTGTTGGTCATCAAGTGCATTTGTGGCATCTATATGGTCCTGTAACTGACGTTGGACTGTTTTTTTCAATGGTTTTGGCTATAAACGGAATACTTGATATAGGTCTATATGCAGATGGGTCTTCTTTGTTGAGCGTTTTGTTTTTTAGGATAGGTCGTATGAGTGATATTTTTAGCTCTGCTGGCATGGTTCCTTGGAGAAGTGATTGGTTTATTATGTTTAGTATTATGGGTGTAGTTTCTGTTTTTGTAGCCTTGATCCAGGCTACTGGGCAGGGATCTAGAGGGGATGTAGTGGTGTTTATGTTTGTAATTATGTTTAGCATTTGTCTAAGATCTATTTTATGGAAATTTTCCCACTCTTCTGTGGAATCGATGGTGTCATTTGAATACATTGCTTACTATTATTTTATGAGAGGTTTTTTTCTTCTGTAGGATTCAGTTTGCTAGAATAATGATCAGCAAGTGTTTGGGCATTTATTGGATATTTCATATTGGTGTCAGTGGGTTTGGTAAAGGACTACAATTTCGAACAATTCTCTAGGTCTATTTATAGCATTATTTAGCTTTTTGGTATGGTAATTCTTTTTTGAAGAATTTATGGTTTCTTTGTAGCTTGCGAGTAATAACAGATATTGTGCTTTGATTTCTAATGACTTTTTAGTTCTCCATTTTTTCCATTCTTCTGAGGTCTTTCTTTGCTTTGACCAAGTCAGAAGTGTACCATGCTTCAGTTTTATTCTTTAATTTGGTGTTTACATTAGGAGAAACTTTGGATGGTTGTTTTGAAACTGCTTCTATTCCATTATTGCATTGTTTTATTAAGACATCCAGATTTGTAGTTTCTGTGTTTGTGTGAGATAAAATTGATTTTATTAATGAGTCTTTATCCAAAATTTTAAACATGCTTTTATGTGCATGTGCTTTGGCTTCTAGATTGGGAGGTTGCATTAGCATGTAGAAGATGAATTGGATAAGCTGATGATCAGACCATGGAACCTGTGTTATTTTTGGTGTTGAGCTTGTTACTGTGTTGTTTGAGTGCTTTTTAGGCAAGAATACCATGTCAAGTACATTTCCCTTGTTGTGGGTGGGTGTTTGAATTATTTGTTGATATCCCATTTGGTCCATGGCTTCTATGAATGCATTTGTGTGTGTGATGTGAAGTGATGCAAGGTTTATGCCCCCTAATATCATCTGATATTTTTTTATTGAAGTTTCACAGACTGCTTCAAGGGCTGTTGCTAGAGCTTCATGTTTAGCTGAGGGCGGTCTGTATATGAGGGAAATTGCAAATGTTTTGTTCTCCACCCTGAGGATATCTATTCCTTCAAGTGACTTCTGTGAGCAGTTAGATAATTTTAAGGTGTCTCTTGCAATTAGAACCCCCCATCCTCTTCTATTGGTACGAGGACAGTTAAATAGATTGCAACCTAGGGTATTTATGGGCATGTTTACTAAAGATCGCTATTTGTGCTGCGTCCCGTTATCGCGCGGTAAGGTACCTTATCGCCTGTTAAAGCGCCATTATCGCACGGTAAGGTACCTTACCATGCGATAACGGGACACAGCGCAAATAGCGATCTTTAGTAAACATGCCCCTTAGTATGTTAAGGAGGACTGTGTCAGTATCTGTCAGCCATGTTTCTGTGATACAGAGTAAATCTGGCTTTTCATCGGTAATAAGGTCCTGTATAATGTATGTTTTATTCCTAATAGACCTGACATTTATTAGTAAACAGTTTTGAGGGATTAGCATGCCGGCATTATGAGGTGGTGCGGTAGAGGTAGTTTTAATTTTAATTAATCTTGAGTAAGGTTTCTTTGTTTTAGAGTTTGGTTGGTATATGTTGGGAATTTTGATTTTGTCTGTTGTCCATTGTATGTATTGCGCTGAGTAATGTATATGAGTGAGACTTGGGAGTGAGCATATCGAATATGTATAACAGTATGATAGAGTTGTTTTTGCATAAATGATAACACATAGTAGGATGGTTAGTAGCATATTAAGGAATTCCATCATTAAATTTTATGTGAGTTGTGCTGCAACTGTGTGTACAATAAGAAATGACTTTTTGAACGATACTTTGTTATGCAACTGTAGCTTTAGAGGTATTTGATCATTGGTATTTATGTAAGTAACTTTGTATCGACTTATGTATCTACTTATTAGGAGTCAGCAATGTTTCCAGATATAAAGTCAAGAGTTCAGTTATTGCACAGTACAGTTACAGTTGCTTTCACAGATATTGCAGAGATTGCATATATGCCAAGGCTCAGAACATATAGGGGTTTTCCTATTATTAAAGAACAGATCTAATGGTTCAATTTAAACGAGCAGGTACCTGTATGCGTGGAAATGAGTATAATTTAAATTTAAATGTAGGATAACAGCTCCTTGCAGTTGCATTCAGTCATAGAAATTTGTTGGTGTTGTGGTGACAGATGAGGACGTCGTCTTCAGGTGTTTTTCAATTACTACGGTGAGCAATGTGCAGGATGAGGCATTCGTGGAGGTGCAATTGGAGATTTCCCTCCACGGGCTCCCACCTAAGGGCCACTCCAGGCGCAGGCACGCATGGCGTGGGCACGCCTACAGAGTGTAGGTAGCTTTATTCAGTGTCTCCGATCCCCGATTGGGCCTCGGGCGAGCAGTGGGAGGGGCAAAAAGAGCAAGCCTCACCTCCGGTGTAGATCACGTGTCCAGATGGTGTCCGATGCTGCAGAGAACTGCTCCTCGGTGTGCAGGCAGCTTTATTCAGGGTCTCCGATCCCCGATTGAGCCTCAGGCGAGCAGCGGGAGGGGCAAAAAGAGCAAGTCTCACCTCCGGTGTAGATCGTGTGTCCAGGTGGTGTCCGATGCTGCAGAGAACTGCTCCTCGGTGTGCAGGCAGCTTTATTCAGGGTCTCTGATCCCCGATTGGGCTTTGGGCAAGCAGCGGGAGGGGCAAAAAGAGCAAGTCTCACCCCAGGTGTAGATCACGTGTCCAGGTGGTGTCCGATGCTGCTGAGAACTGCTCCTCGTTGTGCAGGCAACTTTATTCAGGGTCTTCGATCCCCGATTGGGCCTCGGGCAAGCAGCGGGAGGGGCAAAAAGAGCAAACCTCACCTCCGGTGTAGATCGCGTGTCCAGGTGGTGTCTGATGCTGCAGAGAACTGCTCCTCGGTGTGCAGGCAGCTTTATTCAGGGTCTCTGATCTCCGATTGGGCCTCGGGCGAGCAACGGGAGGGGCAAAAAGAGCAAGCCTCACCTCTGGTGTAGATCGCGCGTCCAGGTGGTGTCCGATGCTGCAGAGAACTGCTCCTTGGTGTGCAGGCAGCTTTATTCAGGTTCTCCAATCCCCGATTGGGCCTTGGGCGAGCAGCGGGAGGGGCAAAAAGAGCAAGCCTCACCTCCAGTGTAGATCGTGTGTCCAGGTGGTGTCCGATGCTGTAGAGCAATGAATTAGCAACGAATGCCACCTCTGCTCCACTATGGAACACCTTAATGCTACCCATGTAGCATCGTGGCATGTAGCAGTGGCACCCATGGATATTCCCGTTCAAAAAATCAGACCTCATAAATAGGACATACATATACTAACACTTACAACATCAAAACATAGAAGATCACAATTAAATGTAGGAACATCCGTTAAGTCAGGGGACGGAAAACACCCTCGTATAAGCGGACTTCTCCCTTTAATCTTTTTTATTATTCATACAATCAGTTCGACAGTCTTAAAGAAAACAAAGCAGACCCAAAGAGCCACAGTGCTAAGAATAAAAATTCTAAACACCAAGGAAATTTAAGGTCAGAAACTTAGCTGGCAATAGGGTCCTGCAGCAGATGTTCACCATTCTGGATGTTTTAACGAGAAGGCTCCCCTTCACCAGAAGAAGTCCACAGGCATCTCCGACAAGAAAACATTTCTTCAGAGTCTCAAAAATTCACAACCATAACCATAACCCAGCGCTGCGTTTCGGGTTCTCCAACCCTGCATCAGATGGTACAAGAACAGCTGTCTTCAAATCCCAGCCGTTGTTTCTTTCATAAAGCGTCCTCTCAAAGACAAGAATGGCGTCTGACGTCACGATTCAAATCAGCCATTTTTAACCCTGAAAAAAACAAAAAACATCCTATCAGGTGGGCAGAATGCTCCACCAATCAAGTTCTTGGTTAAGTCCATCGGGGATGACTGACTTTAAAGAAAAAATCCAGCGTTGTTCCAGGACCTGCAAACATTGTTCCCGGTCTCCTCTACGGGCACATTCTGCAGCTTGATCCAGTTTTTCAATCAGATCTGATGATTGCCTATCAACGTGGTGCAAATATTAGAGATTTTGTAGTGCACTCTATAACAAGATTTGAGCAGCCGGAGGGATCACGATCAAATGCGGGACATTTTTCTTGCAAATCTTCTCGTTGCCAATGTTGTCCACAATCACAAATTGGAGCTACATGGACGCATATTCCTACAGGACGAATTATTCCATTGAAATGGCATACAGATTGCACGTCATCTTTTGTAGTTTATGTTCTCACATGCCCTTGTGGCTTGCATTATATAGGTCGTACGATTCGCCCTGTGAAAAAGCGCCTTTCAGAACACAAATTTCGAATTCACACTAAGACACTTTCTGCTCCCTTAGTGGCACATTGTCTCCAAATGAATCATACATTCACTGACTTTCTCTGGTGTATTTTGGACTATGCGCCTGATAGTCCCCGTAGAGGAGACCAGGAACAATATTGGCCGGAATTAGAACTGATATGGAAAATGTACAGGCTGACCTGCGTACAGACCAGGTAGAAATCAGGAGGAGAGTGGAGGAAATGGAAGACCAAGTAGAAGAACTGCAAGGGGCTATGAGCATGGTAGAAGAGGCTTTAAAAGACCTAGGGGTATGTTTATTAAAGGGCTCTATTTGCGCTGCTGTCACATTATCGCGTGATAAGGCACCTTATCATGCGATAAGGTGCCTTATCACGTGTTAATGCGCGCAGCGGCGCAAATGAGCGCTGAAGGCGGAGAAAGGCTCCCGGAGGGCAGAGGAAGGCTCCCCAGGGGCGGAGAAAAGGGGTCATTGGGTGGAGAGTGGGAGGGGAGAGGCTCCCTGCACACTAAAGCTGTGGATTCCGGGGTTGAAAACTAACGCCAGTGAAACCCTCTCGTTAGAGCAGATTTAAAGGGCAGAGAAACCATTTCCGTCAGCAATGTACAGCAAAGCCAGGGAAACCTACAAAAGGTGATAAGTGTGATACATGTGCACAGAACAAAAGGGCAAATAAACATTGAAAATGACCTGAACAAACTGGAAAAAGCCATAACCTAGTTTGCCAATAGTGATATTAATGGGAAACATCAAAAAACACTACCGAGAAAGCTAAAAAAAAAAAAGATATAAATTTTGGAAGGGGCTATGCTCTGTCCCCATACAAGGTAAATGATCCCACAGTGAAATAGTGCTGATCAGGGTTTTCCCTTTCTATTGGACAGGTTTCCTATGGCGTGCACATGTCCTACAACAGCAGGGTGGGCATGTCGGAATGGGCAACTGGACAGATGCTGGAAAAGGGGATACAGAGGGCTGCAGGCGGCACATGCTGTGGTGCAGCTGGGCCACAGTGCGGACTAGGGTGATGCCTAGGTGGCCCATAGGAATGCTTAAACAGTAGAGCCACCAGAAAGCAACTGATGAGGGCCCAACATGGGCATGAGTGTGTTTCCCACAGTGTCACAGGGAATAGTACCCAGCAGGTACCCCCAAGGGCACAGAACATTGGCAGGCGGTGTTGGGGGGAAGCGTGGACATCTATGCAGGCACCCCTACCCCAGAACCCACACCATAAGTAGCCGCCTACCGGCACACTGGATGGCCTGAGACTGCACACCACCAGTACCACCAGCAGAAGGGCATGTCAGCATGGCGACAGAGGGGTACTGGTGGTGGAGGGGGCAGTGGCAGCTGCCCACAGCAGACCATGGCCTAGCTCTGTTTAGGTGGGTGCCACGCACTGCAACAGACAGGCCCTGTCTGACGAACAGTCATGGTATCCCCAGGGAATGAACTGTCCTTGTGGCAACAGTGTGGTGCAGTATGCACAGCCAGAGTGTTCAGAAGCAAAAGGTCACAGGTTAACATCCCAGCAGTGGATCCCACCAACCCAGTCCCCATATTTTACCCAGTACTAAACTGTGGTAATAAAGAGGGAACCTTTATTGCAGATAACATAAACATGCCTGAAATGCCTATATTTTACCCTACAGAGCACAGACACCATAGACATGTGCAATACCTAGAGCAGAGTTTCCCAAATGCAGTCCTGGAGGGACAAACTCCATTCAGAAGTCATGCTGTCCCTAATAAAGATGTCTGTGCTGCATTTCTATGTGCCATCCCCATGGTATGCAGATGTATCCATGCATATTCATGAGGGACAGCATGAAAACCCGAACAGAGTTTGGCCCACTAGGACTGGAGTTGGGAACCTCTGCCCTAGAGCAGCAGCCAACAGGGGCAGAAACACCCGCACCCACAGGCGCCATTATCCAAAGCCTCCTGGAGAGGCAGGATGTTGGGCCCTGCGTGCAGCACCATCTCCAAATACTAGCACTTGCATACCATAGCACTGCCACCCTAAACCTGGGAATATGGTACACATATATCAAAAGGTTGCTATGATTACTGGCAGATAGCAATCCCTAGGTTAAGCACAATCTGCTCATTGAGTTGTATCATAGCAACCTCTCTGATGTCTGTGAATTGTGTTTCAGGTCTGGTGTCTGACAGAGCTTACCACCCTGGGGAGTGACCCCAACAGTATTGCATACCATAGCCATGCCTGCACTGTGCCCAGGACTGGTGTGGTGGCCAGGGCTGCCAAAAGCCTCTATAGTTGCACAATGCTGGCATAGGTGTGGGAATGTGTGTTTGTCTACCCAGTGTGTGGTGGCTGCCAACACCTTCCTCAGCCCACACTGCTTGCACTGTTGCCAGTGTCAGCCTGCCAATGTGCATAATGAGGAGCATGGTACCATGGGTATAGCCCAGACAGGTTGGCCTGGCCAGGATGCATCTGCACAGGGCATAGGGCAATGGCTCAGACATTGTAGTGCCCGGCCACCACCTGAACGGACAGGGTGGCCACAGCATGTCCTGCTGGGAGGTCACTCTCACCCTGACTGCGCAGTGACCACGGCATGGCTAGGTTCCCCCATAGTGCTGTTTAGTATTTTTTTCATGTGATATTTATGAGTTTTCTTTTGGGGCCCAATCACTGACTTATCTGCTTGGCATGTATGCTGACATCCCAGTTCTGGGTACATACATCTTCTCCAGGAACATGCACTATGGACTAGCTAGTAGACTGTCTGCAGTTAGTATGTGTCTGGCTGGATCACCTTGCAGGGTGCAGTGGCTGGAGGCTTGCTGCTGGAGAATGTCAGATAGTGGTGGGGGGCAGCTGAGCATTTCCAGGCCTACTGTCTGTCTGCCTTGCCTTATGGATGTGTACAGATCTGCATTTACTGCCCTTTAGAGTGTCTGTTCCCCAGCAGGATTGGAGTTGATGGTCCCTTCTACTACCACCATTGCAGGGAGGTAGAATGTGGATCTGTTTGTGGGAGATCCTGTTTCCCAACCTGAGCCACAGACGGTGGGTTGGGTGCTAGTACATAATCTGCCTATGGGTCCAAACACCCCCCGCCTTCACCTACATTATGTGACCATGGCACCAACAAAGGATATGCACTATTCTGGGTATATCATAGCCCCAAAAATTACCTATCACACACACACTAGCACTGTTGAAGACCTGCAGCATTGTCTTTTTCAGCCATGAAAGGTGCTGTGGAACTGGTGCTGGGTGCCCCACCTCACCCTCAGGGTGAGCACAGTACCCACACAATGTGACAGTCTGTAGCTACTCTGTGCCAGTAACACACACGGTCAATACCCCCTACCAGGCTGAGGTGTTGTGGGGGTGCACACGGTCAGTTCCCCCTATCAGGCCGAGGTGCTGTGGGGGTGCATACCCCATCTTGTGATCATCTGTAGACTGCTGATTTGCATGTGCAGTGCCTCATGTGTACGGGTGGGTTAACCCTATCCTGGTAACCACAGCAAACAGTTTGTGTGGTGACCTACAGTCCTTCTGTAGCCAGCCAGCCAGGGGCTTGTTAGTAGCTGTAGCCCACTGGTTACTTCACTGTCTGTAGAGTCAGAGGTCATGGGTTTGATCCCACAGTGGGGTTATTTGATAGGGTTGTCTGAGGCATTTTCTTTTTTAATTTAAATTAGTGCTGCCAGCAAAAACACCCTCACAGTGCTGTAGCCTTAAGGTGCCTCATAAGGTGCCCTATTAAAGCGCTCTATAAGGTGCCCTATAAAGTGCCCATAAGGCGCCTTATAAGGCGCCCTATAGGGAACATTATAAGGTGCCTTGGTGGACAGTGCACCTTATAATGCCTTATAGGGCGCCTTATGTGGCACCTTAGGTTATGGCACTGTGAGGGTGTGTTTGCTGGCAGCACTAATTTAAATTAAAAAAGAAAATGCCTCAGACTGCACTGATTTAAAGTAAAGGGTAATGCCTCAGACAGCCTTACTCATCAAGCCCACCAGGGGATTGAACACATGACCCCTGTTTTATCAGTCAATGTATTAACCATTGTGCTACACCTTTGTTGCTGTGGTTGTAGGTCAGCGCACCTAATTAAGGCTAACGTGCATTAACGTGCCACGGCTCCCTCTATCGCATGAAAACTTACCTTATTGTACGATAACCCTAAATGCTACCTTAAGACCGGAACGCCCACTACCTTATATGGCATCCTGCACACTAACGCCGGCTGCACGTTAAGACTGCTTAGGGGTATGTTTACTAAACTGCGGTAATGTCATTCACGTTAGGTTCCACAGTAAAGGTAGAGATGCCCATATAAAGGCGTGGGCGTTGCATCGTTACAGCAAGCTGTAGCAGCTAACGCGCATTACAAGGCGCCTTAGATTAATGAGTGTTACAAGGCACCTTGTAAGGTGCCCAGTAAGGTGCCATGTAAGGTGCCTCATAAGGCGCCCTATAGGGCCTCCTAGGCTAAGTGCCATATTAGGCACCCTTGGACAAGGCACCACAGAAAGCACCCAGGGCTATGGAACCATAGGTTAAGGTGGCCTAACAAGGTTATGGTGTCCTAGGTTAGTGTGCCCTTGGGACTGCAAGGTGCCTCAGGATGACATGCATGACCTGTGCAGAACAGAGACAGATGTAGCCCTAATACTAGATAGAGCACTCAGGAAAGGCAATGAACAGGTGAGTGAAGGAGGGAGAGGTGGGAGCCGCTGGACCGGCCATATCTGCGGGCATCCCATGTGCCTGCCAGTACGGATGACAAACATAGTGGGGCAGCTGTACCACAGCACAGGGTGTTGGCAATGTAAAGTACCGGAAAAACAGTTGGTGGCAGACGATGGGAATACATGTCCCCCAGTGGAGGCCCTCCGCAGGATAGTTACAATGATGGGTGGACAGAGGAGTGGTGGTGCCATGCAGATCAGGCACAGGCAAGGCAAGTATGAAGAAGCGCAATGCAGGAAAGGGTAGCAGTGCATGACATGGGGTGGCAGCCTGCACTGGCAGACAGGACTCTACACAGTTGACAGATGCAGATAGACGGTCCAAGGGAATGTTGGCAATAGTGGCGGGTGTCTTATGGGCTGGAAACACAGATCTGCAAATATATGACCTCTACAGGCATGCACACTATTTGAGTAGGACAGGCATGAGAGGAGGGAACAATGAGGAACTGAACCCATAAACACTGCCAAGAATGGCATTGTATTAACCAGTAGGCTATACCTCCATGTTGTATGTCACAGCAATGTCTGGGTTCAGAAGGACTGCAGATCACCACACAAACTGTCTGCTCTGAGTGCCAGGATAGGGTAACCCCACCAGTACCCATGATGCAATGAACATTCTGAATAGCAGTCTACAGCTGATCACCGAATGGGGTCTGCACCTCTCCGGTATCTCAGCTTGGAAAGACGAACCGACAGTGTATGATACCGGCACAGAGTAGCTACAGACCATGCCATTGTGCAGGTTCTGTGTTCACCCTGAGGGATAGGATGGGTGCCCAGCACTAGGTCCACAGTACATGTGGTGCTAGAGATAGGTCCTACTGTACATCCCCATCACTGCTAGAATGTGACAGGTGTTCTGTGCAGTGCAGCCAAAAGTAATTTGGTGTCTGTCTGTATCTTGCAGTCACATGTGGCCTTGTGGGACCAGACACCAGTCAGATTAGTGTGTACCCTGTGTTAGGGTCTGGCTGACATGGATAGCTGCTATCAGGGCATAGGGGTTCCTAGAATTGCATGAGGTGTGTATAGCAGTGCCTTGATAGTTCAAAGTTGTATACACTACATACCCCAAAGGGCCCACATCACTCTTTTGGTAGGTAAAGAACAGGTGCCCCCTCCCCAGGGAAGCAACTTCCATCCTGTTTGTATGAGACAGACCTCCAGGCTTGGTGGACCAGAGCCATACCTATGACTGGGATGGTGGCAGACCAGCAGCAATGCTGGGGTTAGGTCTGAAAACCCCCAACTATCTCCCACCACTGTTTGCCAGTCACCAGCAGATAGCACAGTCAGACTGTACCTTATAGGTGTTCTGACCACGCACAGTCTAACTACAGCCAGCCCATAGTGCATGCTCACAGAGGAACTATGTGCTGCAAGCAGGCATCTCAGTGATAGGGACCCCAGCACTGGGGAACACAAATATATCACTGGAAGTAGATAGTATACAGCGCTATATGGGAACCTAGACCTGCCATGGTCACTGCTCGGTCAGAGTGAGTGCCCTCCCAGCATGCCATGCTGTGGCCACCCTGTCCATGCAGGTGGTGGTCAGGCACTATAGTGTCCCAGCCATTGCCCAACACCCTGTGAAGATGCATCCTGGCCAATCTGCCCTGTCCAGGCCATACCCAAAATACCTTGCTCCTCATTATGTATCTATTCAGGCTAACACTGGTAACAGTGGGACATTTTGGGCCCAGTGAAGGGTGGGCAGCCACAGAACAATGGATAGACATACACACACGCTCACCCCTATTGCAGCATTGTACAAAGATAGGGGTGGTTGGCAACCCTGCCCGCCATACTGGTCCTGATCACAGTACCGACATTGCTAAACTGTGCAGGGAGTAGTAGTAGTGCTCCGGTGATAGCTTCAGCTCAATGCTGGGGCCAACAGCCTGACTCTCCATGCATCTTTGGATTGTGGAGCCTGTGTGGGTGGGTGTTTGTACCCTTATTCTCCGCTGCTTTGGGCTTTGCACATGTTGCTGTTGTATCTGCATTGTAGAGTAAAACATAGGGACATGCTCTGCAGGAACCACAGCTGGGGCTTGAACCTGTGACCCTCTGCTTCTGGACACACTGGCTGGGTGTACTGCACCACACTGTTGCTACAGATGCACAATAGTCCCTGGGGCTACCTGTACTTTTCCTCAGCCAGACTTTGTATGTTGTACTGCACACCACGTACTGATGCAGGGCATGGCCAAGGTCCACTGCAGGGAGGTGGCACTGCCCTCTCCAGCACGGGCACACACCCCCCTGCCAAGCTGACATGGCCATTTGCTGTCGGTGCTGGTAGTGCGCAGTCCCAGGCCATCCACTGTGTAGGTAGGCACCCGCCTAGGGAGCGGATCCCGGGGTGGGGGGCATACATGGATATCCTCACATCCCCCCCCATCACTGCCTACCAATATTATGTCCTTCCACAAGGGGGCGGGAAGGCTGGGGGGATGTCAGGTCAGTGCCCTAGCAACTATTGGCTAAGGTGAACCAGGTAGATATAGGTGGATTGTGTTTGGCCTTGGTCAGCTGCTGTCTTGCTGATTTCTGGTTTCTATGTTCCTATGTGCCACCTAGGCACCCGCCTGGTCCACCCTGTGCCCCAGCTGCCCATGCTACATGTCCCGCCTGCGACCCCCTATGCCCCATTTGCACCATCGCCATAGTGGCCATTCATACTTTGGCTCTATAGTGTTGCTGAAAATGGAGTACTACTATCACATTTCTTGGGCTCCCTGCCTAGGCTGTACATTGCTGACACTTAAATGGTTTCTCTCTCCTGCAAATGTGCATCTAACGGCAGATTTTCATTCGCGGTAGGATTCAGCCCTTCAGTTCAGCGCGTTAGTGTGAAAGGGGCCTCTCCCCGCCCACTCTCCGCCCATTGACCCCTTCTCTCCGCCCTCTCTCCACCTTCTGCGATGTTTACCGCGGCCGGGGATGTTAACCATCGTTAAGTAATGTTAATGCGCGTTAACGTTACATACCGCATGTTAACGTTACCTAACGATCGTTAACGTTACATAACGCGCGGTATGTAACATTACCGCGGTTTAGCAAACATACCCCTTAGTAAACATACCCCTTGGAGTCGGCAAAAGCAGAACTAGAATTGAAGGTCAAAGACCTAGAAAACAGGTCTCGACAAAACAACCTACGGATAAAAGGGATCCCAGAGGAGGATGAATTTCAGGACTGTATGCCTGTGGCCCAAGAAGTATGCAAAGAGGCTTTACAGGAAGCAGAAGAATGTGGAGAAGATCATGTCATCAAACTAGACCGGCACATAGGGTGCTGGGCCCCAGAAGGAGTAAGCAGCCCAGGGATATTATTATATGTGTCCATGACTTTGAATTAAAAGCAAAGACTTTGGCTAAAATGAGAGAAATGGGGAAAATGCAATGGAAAGGACATACTGTGGCTATCTATGCAGATTTAGCACCAGCCACCCTGCAGCGGCGAAAAGCATGGCAGGGATATACAATTTATGTATTTATTTATGTATTTATTTATTTATTTTATTTAGACAGTTTTGTATACCACCTTATCCTTCAATCAAAGTGGTCAACAAGACATTGGGAGGCATACATTCAACATGAAACTACGAGAGGAGAAATTGTGTTACCGCTAGTTATACCCAGCTGGCCTGGCATTTACCCACAATGGAGTTAGAAGGAGGGCGACTACACTCCAAGAGTTAATCACCGCCATGAAAGAGGTGGGCATAAGAGGGATTCCGGCTACAGAGGACCCATGAAAAAGGAAGATGGAAAAGAACAATATTTATTTATTTATTTAGACAGTTTTGTATACCGCCTTATCCTTCAATCAAAGCGGTCACAACACAATTGGGGGATACATTTAACACGTGGGGATATGAGACACATTCACTAATACTTACAGGGAACATGGGCAATGGAGGGTTAAGTGGCTTGCCCAAGACCACAAGGAGCATCTGTGGGACTAGAAACCCCAGTCCTTCCGGCCCAAGGTTGCTGTCCTCTAGTGGGATTTGAACCCCCGACCTTCCGGCCTGAAGTACCGTGCCCCAACCACTAGGCTACTCCTCCCTTATGTGGCAAAAAGCAGAGAAAATGGAGGAATGAGTTAAGTGCGGAACTATGAAGAAAATGCCGGTCACCTGAGTACCTTTTGAACTGTATGGGCACTGATGAGTAGACTGGGTGCTAGAAAGAGGGGAATTAATGGGTAGATAAAAGCAGTGTAGCATTTTGCTGGTGTTGAAAGAGGGGAGAGAAACTGATATATACTATATGGTAATGATGTGAACTTGGTAAGCGGGAAATGCCACAGGGGAGGGGAGCTTGTAGTATTGGCTGGGTGAAGAAATACGAAGAAGTGGAGGGCAGGAGGAAGGGTGAAGCCATCAAGGAACAGGAAGAGGAGCAAGATGGGGTGGAGGTAGGGGGATAGGTAATGGGGCATGAGGGATGAAAAGAGGGAGGGGAAAGTGGGGAATGGGTTCAAGGTCTCATATACACGGGTGGAGGGTTGACCTTTAAAAATGTGGAGTAAACCACAGCAAATATTGGGGGGGGGGGGGGGGGAAAAAAGATAGTGACATTAAATGTTAAAGGGCGCAATACCTGGCATAAGTGGAGGGCCCTGATAAAAGAGTGTACCAGGTTAAATGCTGATATTCTTATGATTCAAGAAATGCATCTGAAAAGAACACAGGAACACTGGCTCATACAAGGTAAATATGATAAGGCAATACTTGCTGTCAATAAAGAGTAATCCAAAAGGGCAGGGCTAGGAATATTGTTTGCAAAAGGAAACATTGGAAGAAAAGGAGGTGGTTCATGATCCCAAGGGGAGGTACTTAGTCTGGAGAGGAATGCAGTGCTCTTGCGCTCTGTGTATGCACCCAATGTACACAGGGGCTCTTCTTTCAGCAGTTCTAAGCACAGATAGAAGGGAGGCTTGGGGGATCCAATTATAATAGGAGGGAACTTCAATATCACAATGGACCCTACAAGTAAGGAGGCCAGCCCCAGATGAGGAAGTTAATGAGTAAATTGGAGGTGGTAGACACATGGAGACACCTACGGGGAACCCAGCGGGACTGTACATTTTACTCCCACCCCCATGATACATATAGTAGATTGGACATGCTTTGGGTTGATGGAAAGCTATTAAATGGTGTACAAAATGCTGAGATAGGGCAGATAATATGGTCTGATCATGTGCTGGTTCGATTACAAATGCAATTGATGAACATAGAGGACGGGTTAAGATTTTGGAGATTGAATAAATCCCTTTTGGAAGATCAAAAAGATGTAGAAAGCTTGCGAGTAGTGATTAACGACTACTTGACCCACAATGCGAATGCTGAAGTAGAGGTATGGGATGGATTGAAACCTGTGCTTAGGGGGCATTTGGTTTCCTTGGCCTCCCGAAAGAAAAGATTGAAGGTCCAGCAGGAAGAATAGCTGCTAAGACAATTGGAGACATTGACAGTTTGCTACAAGAGAATAGGGGGACAGAGATTGAGGCACCAGATAGAGAAAATCAGAGAGGAGCTGAATAAGTTAAGGTCAGAAGAGTGGGTTCACCATCTGAACCTATTGCTCCATACATTGTTTATACAAAGTAATAAACCTGGAACCTACTTATCCCACAAATTGCGAGAGCGTGTGATGCAAAATCACATAAGGAAAATAAGGGATGCACAAGGCGGGTGGGTGTTTAAGACAGTGCAAATGCAAAAGGCTTTCTTCAAATTTTACCAGGAGTGTTAAAAGCGGAGGATAATATTTCTGTGACAAATGCAACAACACTGGAATTAACTGTGCAGAAGAAAGGCTTGGCAAATCTACTTCTGTATCTTGTTTCAAAAACCCAATGGATAGTCACAACAAAACAAATTGCACTATTGTGCTGGAAGATGAGACACCCAGGTTAGAAGGCACTCAAATGCCTACTGCGGATGAGCTGAAGAATTCTCAGAGTAAAGCCAGCATTTATGAAGTGGTTGGATCTGCTGATGTAGCTGCACATGAAAAGAGAGAAGTTGCAAAGATATCTTACATATTGGGACATGGAACGTATGATACATGAACCAAAGGAAGTTGGAGATGGTCGAGAATGAAATATAACGTATACAACTTGATCTGTTGGGTGTCAGTGAACTGAAATGGACTGGATTTGGGAATTTTGCATCTGATGATCAAATGGTTTACTATGCTGGAAATGAAAGACGAAGAAATAGTGTTGCATTTATAGTTAAAAAGAAACTTGCAAGAACTGTAATGAAATACAATGCAGTCAGTAAATGCTCAATTTCTATTCTCTACGAGGAAAGCCCATCAACACAATTATAATTCAGGAATATGCTGCACAACATCTACAGAAGAGGATGACGTTGATGAGTTCTAAGAACAAGTACAAGCTGAAACTGACAGAAAATGCAAACAGGATATCCTGATAGTCATAGGTGACTGGAATGCAAAAGCTGGCAACAAAGAGGAAGGCAAAGTAGTTGGAAAATATGGACTTGGAAACAGAAATGAATCTGGAGAAAGATTGATAGAATTCTGCAAGACCAATGATCTAATCATCTCAAACACCTTCTTCCAGCAACACAAGCGCTGACTGTACACGTGGACTTCACCCAATGGATTGCACAGAAATCAAATTGACTACATCTGTGGAAGACAATGATGGAAAAGCTTGATAACATCAACAAAGACAAAACCTGGAGCTGACTGTGGTACAGATTACCAACTACTAATATGCAAACTCAAGCTAAAGTTGAAAAAGAGCAAGCATTCATGAACGTAGCAAAATATGACTTTGAGAATATACCACTGGAATTTAAAGACTTCCCAAGAAATCAATTTGCTGCTTTTGATAAAAATGAAAGAGTTCCAGAAGAGTTATGGGATGACATCAAGAATGTTGTGTTGGAAGAAAGCGATGTCTCTACATAAGGTGAAAAAGCAAAAACAGATAAAATTGATGACCGAAGAAACTCTGAAAATTGTCCAGAAATGCAGAGAAGCTAAAGCCAGAGGAAAAAGAGAGGTTATTACAGAACTCAACAGAGATTTCCAACATGCAACAAGACAAGACTAGGAAAAGTACTACAATGAAATATGCAAGGAAATAGAATCGGAAGCTATTAGAGGAAGAACAAGATCGGCTTTTCTAAAACTACGAGAGTTAAAGAAAAAATTCCAGCCTCGAATTGGAATGCTAGAAGATGCTCAAGGATCCATGTTGAATGATGCTGAGAAGATCAAGAAAAGGTGGAAAGAATATACAGAGTCATTATATAATAAAGATCAAGTCGACCAACAGCCGTTTCAACCTATACCTCATGATCCGGAACCTTTGGTGATGACAGAAGAAGTCAAAGCAGCATTGAAAGCCTTATCAAAAAACAAGTAAATTTTGAAAAAAGTCGTTCACTGTAATAGACTAGAGAAATAAATCACCAATTAATCTAACATTGAATTATCTTCGAGGTCTCAGTAAAAAACTGTAGCAAGGCCTTGTGGACTGCCGTCAACAGAGGGCTTCTTGCTCGTTCACATCAATGACCTCTTTGAGAATAAAGAAGGAGACTGTGTCATTTTTTTCACTTCGGGAATTGTTTCTCTCCTATGGGAACATTATAATCATAAATCAATGATATCTCCACTTGAAAATTGTTTTTATAACTTCTTCCCGGAGTGCTAAGGTTCTGCACTATTCTTCCTTCTGTTTTACTGCTTCTGATCCCTTCATCACTTGAACATCCAAATATGTCAGAGTGCTTTTATGATAAGTATAGGTAAATGTGATATTAGCATCACAGCTGTTCAACCACCCTACAAAGGCAAGCAAAGACTCTTCTGAGCCCCTCCACAATAAAAAGATGTCATCTATGTAACGCTTCCAGACCGCTATCTGGGAGACATACTGTGAAGGGGCAACCCACTGTTCCTGAAAGACATAACTGATTGCAAAGTGGCTTCCATTCGCGAGGAAGAGAAGGATACCACCAGGAAGAAGACAAAGGAATCGGACCGGCTGAAGCAGAGAGAACGCGAACGAATGAATCAACGGAAGAAATGTTGACGCTGTCCAGAGATGAGATTGAGAAATCATTGGTAGTCAACATTTCGGGAATTGAACTTTCACAAGCTGCTTTGAAGTTACTCAATAAAGGCTTGTCATTTGTGCCCCAGATAAGCTTTGATTTGTTTCAATTTAGGCTGGATTTTGAATCTTTCGTAATGGCCCACTCTTCTTGAACGATATAAAGTAAATTTTCAGCCGGTCCGATTCCTTTGTCTTCAGTTATGTCTGAGGGGTCCTATAAAATTAAATCTGAAGAAATAGAGAAGCAGCTTCAGATATACCATCAAGAAGTAATGACGATCAAAATGAAAAAATTAAAATGGGACCACTCAGACTATACTGTTGGATACGTGTACCCTTGGATGAACGCGAAGAGGAAAATGAAAAAAGTTGGCAAACGGGTTTTCTATGGTAATAGTTCTGATGATGCTTCATCAGTGGAGTCCGCAAAGTCCTCTAGGGACGGGGAGGATTTTCGCGAGGAAGAGAAGGATACTACCAGGAAGAAGACGAAGGAATCGGACCGGCTGAAGCAGAGAGAACGCGAACGAATGAATCA
Organism: Ichthyophis bannanicus; assembly: GCA_033557465.1. Taxonomy (NCBI): domain Eukaryota; kingdom Metazoa; phylum Chordata; class Amphibia; order Gymnophiona; family Ichthyophiidae; genus Ichthyophis; species Ichthyophis bannanicus. The sequence continues at coordinate 704,757,023 of CM066034.1, read as the reverse complement.
ACGGAAGAAATGTTGACGCTGTCCAGAGATGAGATTGAGAAATCGTTGGTAGTCAACATTTCGGGAATTGAACTTTCACAAGCTGCTTTGAAGTTACTCAATAAAGGCTTGTCATTTGTGCCCCAGATAAGCTTTGATTCGTTTCAATTTAGGCTGGATTTTGAATCTTTCTTACGAAAATTACACCTAAAGAATTTTTTTGCACAAGTGCAGACACAGGGTTTAGAGAGTACACCTCCTCCAATATTACCTATGGCAGCTACGGAACCAAAAGTTGGTCGAGTACGGTTACCGGTTAGCTCCACATGGTCTCCTCCAGGCCCTAGTCACCCAGCTATTAAAGTGTATAAACAACTGGTACTGTCAGAAGTTAGCCACCTTGAACAACAGCAAAGTACGCGGTGTACAGTACTGAAGATGACAGAACGTCAGGCTCTGTACGATCTACATTCTCGCACTGATATCGTCATTTGCAGGGCGGACAAGGGCGGAGCCATTGTGATTTTGGCCAGAAAATATTACATTACTGAAGCCTTGTCTCAGTTACAAGATACACAGGTGTATTCCATTTTGCAATATGACCCGACAGCAGAACTTCAACATAATATTCATTTTCTCACGTTAAGGGCATTAGAAAGTAAATTGATTACTAGACAAGAATTTCGCTATCTGAATGTCAAAACCCCTGAGATAGCTAAATTCTACTTAGTCCCAAAAATACATAAGAACCTCATGAAACCTCCGGGTCTACTGATAGTGTCCACCCGGGGCAGTATACTGGAGCCTTTATCTACGTTCGTAGATTCTTTCTTAAGACCGCTTTTGATTACTATCCCCTCCTACCTAAAGGACACCACCCATTTTTTGAACGTGCTGCATGAAGTTTCAGATTTGTCAAAGCAGCCAGATGTTATTCTGGCAACATTAGACGTGGTTTCGCTGTATACTAACGTACCACAAGTAGCAGCGCTGCAGGTAGTTGGGCGGGTCTTAACACAGCGTGGGGACATCTCTGAGGCTCTACGGGCTTTTTTGCTCGATCTAGCACACTTGGCCATATGTAAAAATTATTTTCAATTCGAGGGTACCCTATATCAACAGAATACAGGAGTGGCCATGGGCGCAACCTGTGCCTCTAGTATAGCTAATTTTTACATGGGGTTCTTTGAGGAACAGTGGGTTGCCCCTTCACAGTATGTCTCCCAGATAGCGGTCTGGAAGCGTTACATAGATGACATCTTTTTATTGTGGAGGGGCTCAGAAGAGTCTTTGCTTGTCTTTGTAGGGTGGTTGAACAGCTGTGATGCTAATATCACATTTACCTATACTTATCATAAAAGCACTCTGACATATTTGGATGTTCAAGTGATGAAGGGATCAGAAGCAGTAAAACAGAAGGAAGAATAGTGCAGAACCTTAGCACTCCGGGAAGAAGTTATAAAAACAATTTTCAAGTGGAGATATCATTGATTTATGATTATAATGTTCCAATAGGAGAGAAACAATTCCCGAAGTGAAAAAAATGACACAGTCTCCTTCTTTATTCTCAAAGAGGTCATTGATATGAACGAGCAAGAAGCCCTCTGTTGACGGCAGTCCACAAGGCCTTGCTACAGTTTTTTACTGAGACCTCGAAGATAATTCAATGTTAGATTAATTGGTGATTTATTTCTCTAGTCTATTACAGTGAACGACTTTTTTCAAAATTTACTTTATATCATTCAAGAAGAGTGGGCCATTACGATTTTTGTGAGTTATCAAAAAAGAAAACACCAGGCATTGATGGCATTCCCACTGAAGTATTACAGCAATCAAATGAAGCTGTTACCATATTTACAAGGCTCTGCCAGGAAATTTGGAAAACAAATTCATGGCCAACTGACTGGAAAAGATCTGTGTTTATACCAATACTGAAGAAAGGTGACCCGACAGACTGTGGAAATTATCGCACAATCACTCTGATCCCACATGCCAGCAAGATTTTGTCTACCCCTGCTCTAATTACACTTGTAGTCTCACTTGTTCTATCCCAAATAGACTATTGTAATGCAGCACTTGCAGGTCTTCCACTATACACATGGCCACCAGATTAATCTATCACCCTTTCCCGCTTTGACCTGTAACTCCTCTTTTTTATCCATCTTCATTGGCTTCCTATTCCATCTCACATCCATTACAAGATTCTTACACAGGTTCACAAAACTCTTTACACCTGTTGTCCAGAATACCTTGCGGCTTCACTCATCCTGCATGCCCCTCAGTGATCCCTCCATTCCATCCATATGAATCGCCATTTTCTACCATCTCCCTCTCAAGCACACCTAGAAACGACACACCACTCTGCCTTCTATTTCCTTGACCCTTCCCTTTGAAACAGCTTCCCTTTGTCCCTCTGTCTAGAACCTTCTTTTGTAAAATTCAAGGCACAACTCAAGACCCACCTATTTTGTACAGCCTTTGACATTTCATCTGATTCCATTTAGTGGTCTCTATCAGAGTTTGCCCTTCCCACTTTTCCTTCTCCCTCTAATCCCTGCACTCCTTATGTTGTCCCATCTTGTGCTCTCCCACTTTCCTATCTATTATTGGTGTTCTTTTGTTTTCTAGGGTTTATGTTATTTTATTGTAAACTGCTCTGCTGTTTCCAGTAAGGGCTGTATATCAAGTATTAATGAATGAAATGAAATGAAACTAGCAGAAGGTAATTCCAGCCATCCTTCAACAATTGATGACACTACTATAGTCAGGCAGGTCACTGGAAGCTTCAGTCCCCTGACCTTCCCCTTCCTTTACTTCTTGCTTACCCTGTGGATCCTGTCACTTCAAGTAGGGAGTTCCAGAATTTGAATCAACCACTTTAGGACAGCCCAAAGAAAAGTCACATTGTCTCTGCCTCACGTCAGCCCTTATATGCAGTGTATTATTATTGATAAGACTGTAAACTATGGGGTATGTTTACTAAGCAGTCTTAACGTGCGCCCGGCGTTAATGTGCAGGATGCCATAAAAGGAGTGGGCGTTCCGGTCTAAACATAGCAAGGCACGTTAACGTGCGATAATGTGCGATGTGCACATTATCTGGCGATAGAGGGAGCAGCGCGTGTCAACACGCGTTAATCTTAAGTAGGCGCACTGACCTGAAAATACAGCAGCAGAGTGGTAGCACAATGGTTAATACTTTGACTGATGGTACAGGGGTCATGGGTTCAATCTCCAGTGGGCTTGATGAATAAGGCTGTCTGAGGCATTACCCTTTACTTTTACTCAGTGCTGTCTGAGGCATTTTTGTTTTTATTTTAGATCTGTGCTGCAAGCAAACACACCCTCAAAGTGCCGTAACCTAAGGTGCTGCATAAGGTGCCCTATAAGGCACTCCAGAGGGCACATTATAAAGTGTACTGTCTGCCTAGATACCTTATAATGTTGCCTATAGGGCACCCTATAAGGCACCTTATAAGGCCCCTTATAGGGCACCTTATAAGGCACCTTATAGGGTGCTTTATAGGGCACCTTATGAGGCACCTTTAGGTTACAGCACTGTGAGGGTGTTTTTGCTGGCAGCACTAATTTAAATGAAAAAAGGAAATGCCTCAGACAGCCCTATCAAACAACACCACAGTGGGATCAAACCCATAAACTCTGGCTCCACAAGCAGTGTAGCAACCAGTGGACTACAGCTCTACAGTTACTAACAAAACCCTGGCTGGCTACAGAAGGACTGCAGGTCACCAAACAAACTGTCTGCTGTGGTTACCAGGATAGGGTTAACCCACCCGTACCCATGATGCACTGCACATGCAAATCAGCAGTCTACAGATGATCACAAGATGGGGTATGCACCCCCACAGCCTGGATAGACAGACACACACTCCCACACCTATGCCAGCATTGTGCAACTATAGAGACTTTTGGCAGCCCTGGCCAACGCACCAGTCCTGGGCACAGTGCAGGCATGGCTATGGTATGCAATACTGTTGGGGTCACTCCCCAGGGTGGTGAACACTGTCAGACACCAGACCTGAAATACACTCCACAGACATCAGAGAGGTTGGTATGATATGGCTCAATGAGCAGATTGTGCTTAACTTAGGAATTGTTATCTGCCAGTTATCATAGCAACCTTTTGATGTCTGTGTACCATATTCCCGGGTTTAGGGTGGCATTGCTAAGGTATGCAAGTGATAGTATTGGGAGATGCACGCAGGGCCCAACATCTTGCCTCTCCAGGAGGCTTTGGATAATGGAGCCTGTGAGTGCGGGTGTTTCTGCCCCTGTTGGCTGCTATTCTAGGGCAGAGCTTCCCAACTCCAGTCCTGGTGGGCCAAACACTGTTCGGGTTTTCATGCTGCCCCTAATGAATATGCATGAGATACATCTGCATACCATGGGGGCAGCGCATAGAAATGCAGCACAGGCTCCATTATCCAAAGCCTGCTATGATTACGGGCAGATAGCAATTCCTAAGTTAAGCACAATCTGCTCATTGAGCTGTATCATACCAACCTCTCTGATGTCTGTGGAGTGTATTTCAGGTCTGGTGTCTGACAGTGTTTACCACCTCGGGGAGTGACCCCAACAGTATTGCGTACCATAGCCATGCCTGCACTGTGCCCAGGACTGGTGAGGTGGCCAGGGCTGCCAAAAGCCTCTATATTTGCACAATGCTGGCATAGGTGTGGGAGTGTGTGTCTGTCCATCCAGTGTGTGGTGGCTGCCAACACCTTACTCAGCCCACACTGCTTGCACTGTTTCCAGTGTTAGCTTGCCAATGTGCATAATGAGGAGCAAGGTACTGTGGGTATAGCCCGGACAGGGCGGCCTGGGCAGGATGCATCTGCACAGGGCATAGGGCAATGGCTGGGACATTGTAGTGCCCAGCCACCACCTGCATGGACAGGGTGGCCACAGCATGTCCTGCTGGGAGGTCACTCTCACCCTGACTGAGCAGTGATCATGGCATGGCTAGGTTCCCCCATAGTGCAATATAGTATTTTTTTTCAAATGATATATGTGGGTTTTCTTTTTTGGGGCCCAATCACTGACTTATCTGCTTGGTGGGTGTGCACATCTCTTCCAGTAACATGCACTATGGCCTGGCTAGCAGACTGTCTGCAGTTAGTATGTGTATGGCTGGAGACTCACTGTGCTCGCTGCTGGAGAATGTCAGATAGTGGTGGCAGCTGAGCATTTCCAGGCCTATTGTCTGTCTGCTATTGCTTTATGGATTCATACAGATTTACATTAACTGCCCTGTAGGGTGTCTGTTCCCCCGCAGGACTGAGGTTGATGGTCCTCTCTACTGCCACCATTCCAGGGATGTAGAATGTGGATCTGTTGGTGGGAGATCCTGTCCCCCACTATGAGCCCCAGAGAGCAGCTTGGGTGGTACTATATAATTTGCCTATGGGTTCAAACACCCTGCGCTCTGACTTAAATCATGTGACCATGGCACCCACAAAGAATATGCACTATTCTGGGTGCATCATAGTTCACAAGGGCTTGACATGATTAGTAAATGCAGATGGACACAGGTGTATTCTAGACATGTCTGCAAAGACTAGCTATCACACTGGCACTGATAGGGATCTGCAGCATAGCCCATCTCAGCTAAGCCAGGTGCTGTGGACATGGTGCTGGGCGCCCCACCTCACCCTCAGGGTGAGCACAGTACCCGCACAATGTGACGGTCTGTAGCTACTCTGTGCTAGTAACACACACGGTCAGTTCCCCCTACCAGGCCAAGGTGCTGGGGGGGGGGAGGGTGCATACCCCATCTTATGATCATCTGTAGACTGCTGATCTGCATGTGCAGTGCATCATGGGTACGGGTGGGTTAACCCTATCCTGGTAACCACAGCAGACAGTTTGTGTGGTGACCTGAAGTCCTTCAGTTGCCTGCCAGGGGCTTGTCAGTAGCACTAGAGATGTAGCCCACTGGTTATTTCACTGCCTATGGAGCCAGAAATCATCGGTTTGATCTCACAGTGGGGTTATTTGATAGTGCTGTCTGAGGCATTTTCTATTTTTAATTTAAATTGGTGCTGCCAGCAAAAACACTCTCACAGTGCTGTAACCTTAAGGTGCCTCATAAGGCGCCCTATAAGGCGCCCCATAGGGAACATTATAGGGTGCCTTGGCAGACAGTGCACTTTATAATGTGCCCTCTGGAGTACCTTATAGGGCGCCTTATGTGGCACCTTAGGTTATGGCACTGTGAGGGTTTGTTGGCTGGCAGCACTAATTTAAATTAAAAAACAAAATGCCTCAGACAGCACTGATTTAAAGTAAAGGTTAATGCCTCAGACAACTTTACTCATTAAGCCCACTGGGGGATTGAACTCATGACCCCTGTACCATCAGTCAATGTATTAACCATTGCACTACAACTCTACTGCTTTGTTTGCAAGTCAGCGCGCCTTCATAAGATTAACGCGTGTTAATGTACCATGGCTCCCTCTATTGCACGAAAGCGTACCTTATCGCAGGATAACCCAAAATGCTACGTTAAGACCGGCACGCCCACTCCTTTAATGGCTTCCTGCACACTAACGCCGGGCGCAAGTTAAGACTGCTTAGTAAACATACCCCTATGTCTCCAGCGGCGTTAAGGTGCGCAGAGTGTGGAGTAAGACTCCCCAGAGGGCGGAGATAAGGGGTCAATGGGCGGAGAGTTGGCAGGGAGAGGCCCCAGGCACACTAAGGGGTATGTTTACTAAACTGCGTTAGTGCGATTCGCGTTAGGAGCCACGTTGGAGACAGAAATCCCAAATAAGGACATGGGCGGTACATCATTGCCGAGAATGCGTGTTACAAGGCGCCATAATTGGACAAGTGCTACAGGGCATGTTACCGCACGTTAATCTTAAGAAGGCGCGCAGGCATACAATCATAGCAACAGAGCTGTAGCACAATGGCTACAACACTGACGGATGGTACGGGGTCATGGGTTCAATTCCCCAGTGGGCCTAATGTATAAGGCTGGCTGAGGCAGCACCCTTTACACGTAAGTTGTGATTGGTGAAGCATTGGACATGTATTTTAATTTGTGCTGCCAGCAAACACACCTTCACGGTAGCATAACCTAAGGTGTCACATAAGGCACCCTATAACGCACTCCATAGGGCACATTATAAAGTGTACTGTCCTCCAAGGCACCCTATAATGTCCCCTATAGGACACCTTATAAGGCTGTGAACAAAGCCCTGGCTGGCTGCAGGACTGCACGTCACCACACAAACTGTCTGCTGTGGTTACCAGGATAGGGTTAACCCACCCGTACCCATGATGCACTGCACATGCAAATCAGCAGTCGAGAGATGGGCACAAGATTAGGTATGTACCACAACAGCACCTCGGCCAGGTAGGGGGAACAGACCGTGTGTGGTACTGCCACAGAGTAGCCACAGACAGTCACATTGTGCTGGTACTGTGCCCACCCTGAGGTTGAGGTGGGGCGCCCAGCACCATTCATGGCTGAACTCTGCCATGCTGCAGGTCCCTATCAGTGTGTGATAGGTAGTTCCGTTAGACCAGAGCTACTCAATTCTAGTCCTAGAGATCTGCAACCCTGCAGGTTTTTGGGATATCCCTAATGATATGCATGAGATATATATGCATTAGAGACAGCCTGCCAACCTGACTGGTTTTTTGTTCTCCAGGGCTGGGTTTGGAGACCCCTGCCTTACACCTCTGTCATTTAAGATTGTAAGTGGGCAAGGTGCAGATGTCCAAGACATCAAAAAGGTTAGAATTTGTCACATTCCTCCTTGCTTCTCACCACCACCAAAATATTGTCTATTAGACAACTTTTTGGTGGTGTTGAGAATCTAGGAGGAATGTGACACATTCTATCTACCCTTTTGATGTCTAGCACATCTGTACCTTGCCCACTCACAATCTTAAATGACAGAGGTGTAAGGCAGGAGTCTCCAAATCCAGCCCTGGAGGGCCACAAACCAGTCAGGTTGGCAGGCTATCTCTAATGCATATATATCTCATGCATATCATTAGGGATATCCCAAAAACCTGCAGGGTTGCAGACCTCCAGGACCGGAATTGAGTAGCTCTGCATTAGACACACCTAGGATACATCTGTGCACTGCTGTATGTCTCGGTCATGTGTAGTCCTTATGGGTGATGATGCACCCAGAATAGTGCATATCCTGTGTTGGTGCCATGGTTACCTGCTGTAGGTGAAGAGGAGGAATGGACCAATGGGCAGACCATATACCACCACACAACCCACCCTCTGGGGCTCAGGGTGGGAAATAGGATCACCCACCGATAGATCCACAGTCTACCTCCCTGCAATGGTAGCGGCAGAGGGGACCATCAACCCCAGTCCGGCTGGAGAACAGACAGAGCAGTACACATCAGGAACACACAGACAGCAGGCCTGTAAATGCTCAGCTGCCCCTCACCATTATCTGACATTCTCCAGCAGCAAGCCTCCAGCCGCTGCACCCTGCAAGGTGTTCCAGCAAGACACATACTAGCTGCAGACAGTCTGCCAGCTAGTCCATAGTCCTGGAGGAGCTGCATGTACCCAGAACAGGGATGTCAGCCTACACACCAAGCAGATAAGTCAGTGATTGGGCCCCAAAAAAAGCCCCATATATATCACATGAGAGAAATGCTATACAGCACTATGGTGGAACCTAGCCATGCCATGGTCACTGCACAGTCAGGGTGAGAGTGACCACCCAGCAGGACATGCTATGGCCACCCTGTCTGTGCAGGTGGTACCGGGCACTACAATGTCCGAGCCATGGCCCTATGCCCTGTGCAGATGTGGCCAGGCCAGGCCACTCTATCCAGGCTTTTCCCACAGTACCTTGCTCCTCATTATGCACATTGGCAGGCCAATACTGGCAACAGAGCTAGCAGTGTGGGCTGTGGAGGGTGTTGGCAGCCACCACACACTGGATAGACAGACACACACTCCCCACACCTATGCCAGCATTGTGCAAATATAGAAGTGTTGGGCAGCCCAGGCCACCACACCAGTCCTGGGCACAGTGCAGGCATGGCTATGGTACGCAATACTGTAAGAGTCACTCCCCAGATTGGTAAACATTGTCAGACACAAGACCTGTAGCACACTCCACAGACATCAGAAAGGTTGCTATGATGCAGCTCACTCAGAAAATTGTATTTAACCTAGGAATTGCTATCTGCCAGTAATCATAACAACCTCTTTAAAGATGTGTACCATATTCCCAGGTTTAGGGTGGCATTACTAAGGTATGCAAGTGCTAGTATTGGGGGATGCACGCAGAGCCAAGAGTCCTGCCTCTCCAGGAGGCTTTGGATAATGGGGCCTGTGGGTGCGGGTGTGTCTGCCCCTGTTGGCTGCTGCTTTACGGCAGAGGTTCCCAACTCCAGTCCTGAGGTGCCAAACACTGTTCAGGTTTTCATGCTGTCCCTCATGAATATGCATGAATACATCTGCATACCATGGGGGTGGCGCATAGGAATGCAGCACAGGCATCTTTATCAGAGGCAGCATGGAACCGGAATGGTGTTTGGCCCTCCAGGACTGCATTTGGGAGGCTCTGCTCTAGGTAATGTGCATGTTTATGGTGTCTGTGCTCTGTAGGGTAAAATGTAGGTGTTTTGGGCATGTTTATGTCATCTGCAAGAAAGGTTCTGTCTGTATTAGCACGTTATAGTAGTGGGTAAAATATGAGGACTGGGTTGGCGGAAACCACAGCTGGGACAGAGATGGTGCATTCCCTGGTGATATCATGACTGTTGGTCAGAAAGGGCCTGTCTGCTGCAGTGCATGGCACCCACCTACACAGGGCTAGGCCACGGTCTGCTCTGGCCAGCTGCCACTGCCCCCTCCACCGACAGTATCCCTCAGCCACCATGCTGTAATGCCCTTTTGCTGGTGGAGCTGGTGATGCGCAGTCTCAGGCCATCCAGTGTGCAGGTGGGCAGCTGCCTATGGTGCGGGTTCTGGGGTAGGGGTACCTGCATAGACGTCCATGCTCCCCCCCCCAGCTCCGCCTGCCAATGTTCTGTGCCCTTGGGTGTAGCTGTTGGGTACTATCCCCTGTGACACTTTGGGAAACACACTCGTGCCCATGTTGGGCCTTCAGCAGTTGCTGTCTGGCTGCTCTGCTGTTTTAACATTCATATGGGCCACCTAGGCATCACCCTAGTCCGCACTGTGGCCCAGCTCCACCACAGCATGTGCCGCCTGCGGCCCTCTGTATCCCCTTCTCCGGCATCTGTCCAGTTGCCATACCGACATACCCGCCCTGATGTTGCGGGACATGTGCACGCCATAGGAACCCTGTCCGATGGTGGAGAAAACTCTGAGCAGCGCTATTTCACTGTGGGCTCATTCACCTTGTATGGGGACGGAGTATAGACCCTTCCATGATTTATATCTGTTCTATGGAGCTTACTTGGGGGGGGGGGAGGGGTTGATGTTTCTCATTGATACCACTATTGGCCAGCTTGGTTATTGTTTTTTTCCAGTTTGTTGGGGTCATTTTCAGTATTTCTGTGCCATTTTGTTCTGTGCACATGTATCACACTTATCACTGTTTTTTGGTTTCCCTGCCTGGGCTGTACATTGTTGACACTGAAATGGTTTCCCTCCCCTGCAAATGTGCATCTAATGGCAGGTTTTCATTCGCGTTGGGATTGAGCCCTCGATTTCAGCTCATTAGTGTGAATGGAGCCTCTCCCCGCCCACTCTCCGCCCATTGACCCCTTCTCTCCGCCCACTCTCCACCTTCTGCGGTGTTTTACCACATCGCGGGAGTTTACGATCGTTAACTACGGTTAACGCGCGTTACGTAACGTTAACGATCGTTAGCGTGTTATGCCGAGCGTTAATGTTACGTAACGCGCATTAACGTTACATAACACGCGTTATGTAACATTACCGCAGTTTAGTAAACATACCCCTAACACTGTGAAATCAGGGTCTAAAAATTAACGCCACTGAAAACCTTGCGTTAGAGGCACATTTGCAGGAGAGAGAAACCATTTCAGTCAGCAATGTACAGCAAAGGCAGGGAGACCCAGATAAGTGATAGTAGTGATACATGTTCAGCAACAGCATAATGCCCACGTAGGAAAGAGCACTACAGTGAGGCTGCAAATGGGGTACAGGGGGCTGCAGGCGAGACTGGAAGTAGATTGCCAGGACTTTTCTTCTGGGGTGAAGTGATTTGTCTAAGGTCACAAAGGGGTATGTTTACTAAAGAGCGCTAACATCGCAGCGGCAACGTTATCACGTGATAAATGACGTTATCACGGGATAATGTAACATTACAGGCGATAATGTCACTTATCGCGTGATAACATCTCCGGCGGCATTAAGGCGCACAGAGGGTGGAGTAAGTCGTTCCAGAGGGTGGAGAGAAGGTGTCAATGGGCAGAGAATGGGCGTGGAGAGGCTCCAGGTACACTAACACTGTGAAATCAGGGTCTGAAAATTAACGCCAGTGAAAACCTCACATTAGAGGCACATTTGGAGGAGAGAGAAACCATTTCATTCAGCAATGCACAGCAAAGGCAGGGAGACCAAGAAAAATGATAGTAGTGATACGTGTGCAGCAACAGCATAGTGCCCAAGTATGAAAGGGCACGACGGTGAGGCTGTAAATGGGGTACAGGGGGCTGCAGGTGGGACATGCAGTGGGGCAGCAGGAGCACAGGGTGGACTAGGCAGATGCCTAGGTGACACATAGGAATGTAGAAACAGAAAACCAGCAAGACAGCAACTGACCAAGGGCAAACATGTCCACGAGTGTGTGTCCCACAGTGTCCCAGGGGACAGTACCCAGCAAGTACCCCAAAGGGCACATAACATTGGCAGGTGGTGCCAGGGAGAAGCGTGGATGTCTATGCAGGCACCCCTACCCCATATCACGCACCATAGGCAGCCGCCTACCAGCACACTGGATGGCCTGGGACTGCGCACCACCAGCACCATCGGCATAAGGGCAAGTCAGCATGGTGGCGGAGGGGTGATGGTGGTGGAGGGGTCAGTGGCATCTGCCCACAGCAGACCAAGGCCAAGCCCTGTTTAGGTGGGTGCCGTGCACTGCAAAAGACAAGGTCTGTCTGACGAACAGTCATGGTATCCCCAGGGAATGACATGCCTTTGTAGCAACAGTTTGGTGCAGTACACACAGCCAGTGTGTTCAGGGGCAGAAGATCACAGATTCAAGTCCCAACTGTGGCTCCTGCAGACCATGTCCCTACAGGGCCAGCCCATCCATTGAGCAAGAATGTTTTTTGCACAGGGCCCCATGCCAAAAACATTCTGCATCAGCCCAGGTAGATTAAAAAAAAAACAAACAAGATGGGCCCCCTCCCCTGCCCGGTAGAGCCTCCCTGCAGCATCAGCTCCCTCAGCGTTGGCTTTCAGAGCCATGAAGGGACAGCTTCTCTGATCTCTCATGGCTCTGTTAAGCCCGCCAGGGCTGATGGGAAATCCCATCAGCCCCGACGGGATTAACAGAGCCCCGAGAAAGGGAAACTTTCCCTTCGCGGCTCTGAAAGCCCACGCTTTGCGACTCGGGATCTGATGCTGCAGGGAGGCTCTGCCGGGCAGGGGGGCCCCGCGGGATGCTTGATTCTGCCACTGCCACAGCGACAGCGGCAGCCAGTTTGTTTTTTTTTAAATCTACCTGGGCTGATGGGGGGGGGGGGGGGGTAGGAGTGGTGAGGACTGGTAATAGGCTATGGGGGGGCTAGGACTGGAGATGGGCTGATGAGGGGGGTTAGGACTGGTAATGGGCTATGGGGGCTAAGACTGGAAATGGGATGGTGGGGGTTAGGCCTAGTAATGGGCTGTGGAGGGCTAGGACTGGACATGGGCTGATGGGGGGGTTAGGACTGGTAATGGGCTATGGGGGGGCTAAGACTGGAAGTGGGCTGATGGAGGGTTAGGACTGGTAATGGGTTATGGGGGGGTTAGGACTGGAAGTGGGCTGATGGGGCTTAGGACTGGTAATGGACTATGGGGGGACTAAGGCTGGAAATGGGCTGATGGGGGGTTAGGACTGGAAGTGGGCTGATGGGGGACTTAGGACTGGTAATGGTTATGGGGTGGCTTAGGACTGGTAAAGGGGTATGGGGGGCTAGGACTGGTAATGGGCTGGGGGGGTTGCTAGGACTGGAAATGGGTTGAGTGGAAGGGGGCTTGAACTGCAAATAGCTGATGGGGACGGGGGCTTGGAATGGAAATGGAAATGGGTTGAGTGGAAGGGGGGCTTGAACTGCAAATAGCTGATGGGGAGGGGGGCTTGGAATGGAAATGGGCTGTGAGGGGAGGGAGCTAGGACTGTAAATGGGCTGATGGGGGGGGGTTAGGAATAGTAATGGGCTATGGGGGGCTAGGACTGGAAATGGGATGACGTGGCGGTTAGGACTGGTAATGGGCTGATGGAGAGGGCTAAGACTGGAAATGGGCTGATGGGGGGGTTAGGACTGGAAGTGGACTGATGGGGAGGTTAGGACTGGAAGTGGACTGAAGGGGGTTAGGACTGGTAATGGGCTATGGGGAGGCTAAGACTGAAAATGGGGTGATGGGGGGTTAGGACTGGAAATGGGCTGATGGGGGCTTAGGACTGGTAATGGGTTATGGGGGGGCTTAGGACTGGTAATGAGCTATGGGGGGCTAGGACTGGTAAAAGGCTGGGGGGTTGCTATGACTGGAAATGGGCTGAGTGGAAGGGGGCTTGAACTGCAAATATCTGATGGGGGGGCTTGGAATAAAAATGGGCTGTGAGGGGAGGGAGTTAGGACTGGAAATGAGCTGAGTGGGGGGGTGGCTAGGACAGAAAATGGTCTGATGGAGGGGCTAGGATAGGTCTAGAAATGGGCTGTTGGAGGGTGCTAAGATTGGAAATGGGCTATGGTGGGGGCTTGGATTGAAATGGACTCATAGAGGGGCTAGAACTGGAAGTAGGCTCATGGGGGGGCTTGGATTGGAAATAGGCTGAGTGGAGAGGAGCTAGGATTTGACATGGGCTGATGGTGGGTCTAGGAAAGGACTATAAATGGGCTGATGGGGGCTGGGATTGGAAATGAGCTGATGGAGGGACTCGGCTAGGACTGGAAATGGGCTGATTGTCGGGCTAGGATAGGATTGGAAATGGGCTTATGGGGGGCTAGGACTGGAAATGGGCTGATGAGGGGTCTAGAAAGGAGCTGATGCTGGGTGGGGCTGGAACTAGAAAGGAGCTGATGTTGGGGGAGGATTAGAATGGGATGGAGCTGGGAGAGTGAAATGGAGAGGGAAAAAATATTTTCTGTGGGAGGGAAGACAAATCTACAATTGGCCGGATATTGGGAGAGTAAGTGGGGATTGAGGATGGAGGGGTAAAATTTGAGTGGATGAAATAGGAATGAGGAAAGTGCAAAAGGAGAAAGAGTAGTATGTTAAAGCAGATGTAGAGAGAGAATGGAAAAAAAACTAGAAGAGAGAAGAAAGGACAAATGGACAGCAGACGATGGAGAGTTAGCAGAAGACACAAAGAAACCAGAAGAAAGAGTCTGGAGAAATTGCAACTGAAAAAAAATGCACAAAAGGTACAAAGATATCTCCTTCTTTTGAATTTATTAACTGGAATATGTCAGCTCTGGGAAATGTGCATCATTAACGTCTGCGCTTTGTTTAGTACAAGAGGAAATTAATTTATAGTTTTATTTCTACAGTGGTGTTGTACATTCCAAGTTTGGCTTTTGGGGTTCCCAGTTTAATTATTGTCTTCCTGTTTCTAAATTGTGATTTCTTGTTTGGTGATGGTCTATGTTCTGCATGTGTAACTGAGCTGAGGTATTCTGTTTATGTCCTTCCTATTTGACATTGCCACTTGTTCTCTTTCCCCAGTATGTCATGTATTGTTATTCTCTGAAATGTATTGGTTTAATATTTGCAGTGTTGCCTTTTGATAGGTAGGGTATGGTGCTTTGTGAGTCCTGGTAGTGCTGTTTCGATACGGCAGGTTTGTTATGGGTTCTAAATAGGCAGTGTTTGTAGTAGTTCCTAATGTGCCTGGTGGTTGGCACTGGATTATAGTAATGTAGAAATCTTTTAGTCTTTCTTTATCCATACACTCATTATGAGGCATGTTTGCTAAAAGTTAGTGCATGGTAACATTATGCAAATATATTTTAAATGAGGCCCCGCACTGAGTCTCCGCTCATGGCCCCGCACCCCCCTTGGGCCGCCCCTGTTTCCCTATATTTTACCCAGTAGTAAACCATAGTAATAAAGACAGAACCTTTATTGCAGATAAAATAAACATGCCATAAACGCCTATATTTTACCCTACAGAGCACATACACCATAGACATGTGCAGTCCCTAGAGCAGAGTTTCCCAACTGCAGTCCTGGAGGGCCAAACACCATTCAGGTTTCATGCTGTCTCTAAGAAATATGCTTGAGATGCATTTGTATGCACCGCCCCATTGTATGCAAATGTATCTCATACATATTCATTAGGGACAGCATGAAAACCTGAACCGTGTTTGGCCCACCAGGACCGGATTTGGGAACCTCTGCCCTAGAGCAGGGGTGGGCAATTCCGGTCGTGGAAAGCCGCAACCCTGCAGGTTTTCGGAATAGCCCTAATGAATATGCATGGGATATATATATGCATTAGAGATTTCCTGCCAACCTGACTGGTTTGTGGCCCTCCAGGGCTGGATTTGGAGACCCCTGCTGTACAACTCTGTTAAGATTGTGAGTGGGCAAGGTACATATGTCCTAGACATCAAGAGGGTAGATAGAATGTGTCACATTCCTCCTCGATTCTCACCACCTCCAAAAAGTTGTCTAATAGACAACCCGATCTATACAGGCATGTCATGATTTCTGCAACCCGATCTATACAGGCATGTCAAAACAATTGCTCAGACCACTACAAATGGCCCAAAACATGGCAGCACGAATAATAGCCGGTGCATCCAAACAAGACCACATCACCTCCATACTAAAAGAACTACACTGGCTCCTAATCAGCTCACGTATCAGATACAAGACAATCCTAAACATATTCAGGATCAAACACAGGAACTCAGCCCTCAGCCTCATTCCCCTCATACAACCTGACGCCAGTACAAGACCCAGAAGAAGAGCCACAGCAGATACAATCAACACACCTAAAGACTACACAAAGGCATGCAAGTCCACCGCACGAAGAGCGCTGTCAATGGCAGCACCTGGAATGTGAAATGCACTCCTGGACGAACTGCGAGCCACGGAAGACACTAAGGACTTCAGGAAACAACTAAAGACTCTGCTATTCCTGGAGCACTACGGCCCGAACACATATTGAGACCTCCAACCATGTACTAACAACTTACCCGCATGCTCTTTGCACATTCACTGTATAAAGCTCATGATGTAAATAGCACACACCAATCAACACACACACACACACTCAATTCACTGTACATTATATGCACACCTTGAACCCAATTACAAATCAACTGATTGTTTGCTGTATAACCGCCTTGATTAAAGGAAAAGGCAGGATATAAATACCATTAAATAAATAAATAAAATAAAATAAATAAGCCAGGTGCTGCGGACCTTGTGCTGGGTGCCCCACCTCACCCTCAGGGTGAGCACAGGAACTGCACTATGTCACAGTCTGTAGCTACTCTGTGCCAGTAACACACACGGTCAGTTCCCCCTACCAGGCCGGGGTGCTATGGAGGTGCATACCTCATCTGTGAGCAGATGTAGGCTGCTGATCTGCATGTGCAGTGCATCATGGGTACGGGTGGATTTACCCTATCCTGGTAACCACAGCAGACAGTTTGTGTGGTGACCCGCAGTCTTTCTGTAGCCAGCAAGCAGGGTGTTAATCACTATAGAAATGTAGCCCACTGGTTACGTCAGTGACTGCAAAGGTAGACGTCGTGGGTTTGATCCCACAGTGGTGTTATTTGATGAGGCTTTTCCTTTTAATTTAAATCAGTGCTGCCAGCAGAAACACCCTCACAGTGCAATAGCCTAAGGTGCCTCATAAGGTGCCCTATAGGGCACATTATAAGGTGCCTTGGCGGACAGGGCACTTTATAATGTGCCCTATAGGGTGCCTTATGCGGCACCTTAGGTTACGGCACTGTGAGGGTGTTTTTGCTAGCAGCACTGATTTAAATTAAAAAAGGAAATGCCTCAGACAGCACTGATTTAAATTAAAAAAGGGAAATGCCTCAGACAGCCTTCTTAAATAACATCACTGCAGGATCAAACCCATGACCTCTGCCTCCATCTTCATTGCAGTAACCAGTGGGCTACATCTTCATAGCTTCTAACACTGTGCTGGCATGAACGTAGGGTTAACACGCGTTAACGTGCCATGGCGCCCACTATCGCATGATACCTTTGCCTTGCAACCTTACCTCCGGACCGCAAACTACCTTATATGGCATTCTTCACATTAACGCTGCAACTAGCGCCGGTAACATTAAGACAGTTTAGTAAATATACCCCTATGACCTGAGGAAAATAGTATTTCTCTTTTCAGCCTAGCCCTACTAAGAGCCATGCCATAAGTGAGAACTGAGAAGCTTCTGGCATGAAAGTTAGATTTTGATGTAAGAAAATATCCCCCACCATTAAGCGAATGGGTCTTCCACCACCAAACATACTAAAACTGTAGGCCATGGCCTGCATGGCCACTCTAGAGCCTTTAAAATCAACCAGCCCAGATGGCCCTCTATCTTGTAAACCTTTCAGCCCATCAGAGGCTATGGGGGGAAACATGTAAAGCAGACTGCTGCATTATTATATCACCTAGGACCTAGGACTGCTGCATTATTATATCACCTAAGCACCATGGACCTGAAGGGTTGGCTGCATTCAAGGATTCAGAGCTTCACAGGCCAACCTTGCTTCAGTAAGCAGCAGACAAGCCTGACTTTGTCATTTCCTCTGAACCACAACCACTTTATACCTTGATCCGTGTTACTGACCAAGCGCTACCACACTCATATCCGAAAGGCTCACTCCTTTCCAAATGACCTGGCAAGAATGTTCTAGGGAAGTTCTGAATGAACTGAAGTACGGCCCAGATTTTACATCTGCAGGCAGTGGGAAATTCCGTGTGGCTGGAAACATTTCCAGGGCTGCTTCCAGGCTCTTTGAATCCAGGAAATAACCATGGGAGTGAATTGTCTTCCTCCTGATGTATATGCTCCTCACACTGAGTTGTAGCTTAAAACCAGATTGTAGTGAAATTGTAGAGCAAGAGCTTGATATTATGGACATGTTATGCTTCCACAACTGAGTTAGTCTAGCTCCTGACGAGGACAGCATCTACTATGGACTCAATGCCACTGAACGTGGCCCAAAACCTAAGCTGTTCCCACTGCTACTCCCTGGGAAAGCGAAGACCTCAGAAGGTACTTGAAGCCCTAGGATCCTGCCCCAAGAGACCCAAAATGTGGTCCCAAAAAGGTCTCTCTTGTCTAATGCACATTGTCAGGATGCCTCACGTGCAACCAGCAGAGCAACCAACCAAGTATTTATGCATTTTAACAATATATCAAGCAACACACTTGTACAGAAAGATACATTCTTGTTGAAAAAGAAAAATTAACACAAAACATAATTAAAGGTAAATATTCCAAGAGTATCAATAGTCCTCTATAAGAAGGGGAAGCAGCATTAAACAAGATACTGAGGGTAGGAGACTCCCCAGAACTATATAAGAAAAATAATATACCACAAAGCTAGAGATGGCAGAGGACCAAACATTCCTAATTAATAATGGGGAACTACTCAAGAGGGAGAGGATGTAACAATATGAGTGCTAACGAAGGAAGACAAATCGTCAGGCTGAAAGAAAACATATTTGTGTGATTGAAAAACAATGATACATTTACAAGGAAATCTAAGCACAAACGAAGCACCCATCTGAGACACCCCAGGACGTAACAACAAAAAAGATTTACGTCTTTTTTGGGTCTCTCTGGCTACATCAGGAAAGATCGATATTCTTTTACCCATAAATAAGTTGGCATGCTTTTTATAATATAACTTGAGAATCCACTCGCTATCCGATGAAAGAGCAAAGGTGACTAACATAGTAGAAACAAAAAGTTCATCCTCCTTAGGAGTTTGAAACAGAGCCGAGACATTCAGAAAATCCATATCTAGTGACCCAACAGCCATCTTCCCCTCTTTTCTGTCTGATGGTAGAAAATAGGCTTTCACCACTGGAGGAATTAAGTCATTTGGAACCAATAAGGTCTCTTGTAAATATTTTTTAAATAATTCCAAAGGAGCTATCGCTGGAACCACAGGAAAACTAAGTAAGCAAATATTAGAAGACCTAGCAACATTTTCCAGTCTCAAGCTTAGCTCTTAGAGATATATTATCCTTTACTAAACATAATGACGTCTCAGAAACCTGCACAAGCTTCTGATCTAAAATTTCCACTTTCGCTTTTATGTCCACCATTTCATGATTAAGATTAGAGACAGAGTCTTCAAGTTTGTCAACCCGAACAGTAGAGAAGGCCAACTGTTGACTTACTACGTTAGATAGTTGAGATATTGCCTCACAGATGCTCTCCAAAGAGATCACAGCAGGACGCGACACGATAATAGCAGATGGAGGCTCAGACACTGCAGTTCCCAGCAGAGAAGCCTTCTCTTCACCAGCACAACTCTGACCCCGAGCAGAAACAACCTCCGCCAAAGATTGAATTTTCCCTGAGCCTGCAACCATGCATACACTTGGCTGCCCACCAGAGTCCACCTTGAACAAGCCCTGCTCCAGAGTCGCACCCACCACCGCATCGGGAAGGGACGCAGCTCTGCTTGCAGGAGGAGTTGCCAGAAGGCTCGGAGCAACAGGAGGGGCACGCCCACTGGGGGAGAGAGACACATCCAGGGCAGGAAACGCCACGACCTCCTCAGCTGGCGCGACCAAGCCCGCTTGAATCTCCCCAACTTGATGTTCGGTAAGCCTGACAAAACAATCCATAGGCCCCACATTGGCAGGCACGGGCTCCGCAGGAAAAATCCTCAGCTTGCCTTTTCGCTTAGGCATTTTGACTCAAACCAGCTCTGCCACCATCTTGCAAGTCAGCCACTCCCCCCTTCTTCCTCTGTTTTAAGTCCTCAGTCCTCGCTTTTTTTAACCATATTTCTGACCCATGGACTGGCGTGAAACCCTTTGTATTGGTGAAACACTGGGATCCTACTCAATACCAAGCTCTTTCATCTGGTATATTGAAGTCTTACAGGTTACACCTTGCAGGAATGGTGAATATACTAATCAATAGGCTTATGAAAAATGGTCTACAGGGAATAGTAATTCACTGGTTTAGATCTTACTTATCCAATCATACACAACAGGTACAGATTGGCCAATTATCATCTGCAGCCTACAAGCAAGAACAAGGTCTCCCAAAGGGCTCCTCCCTATCCGCTTTATTATTTAATCTCTATATCCAACCCATATGCAACATTTAAAAAAAAACACAAGGTAAACTATCATCTCTTTGCCGATGATATAATGATGCATCATCCCATAGATGCCTCCGACCAAATTTGCCCTCAGATACTCTCATGCCTAGATGAAGTTATGGACTGGCTCAAAACGTACAACCTAAAAATCAACATGAATAAACCAGAAGTACTCTATGAGGGATGTTTACTAAACCATGCTAAAGGAGCAAGTGTGCTGTTAGTATGCGCTAATGGTGCAATTGCACCCTTAACATGCGTAAAATGCCACCTTAGCGCGCGCTAATGGGACTGGCAGCATAAAGCACCCTATGGGTGGAGAGTAGGGGTCAATGGGCAGGGAGTGGGAGGGAACAAGGCCCTGCTCCCTTAACGACGGCACCTTAACACCAGGAATCTTACCGCTTATCAAAACCTATCTGTAAGGGTGCATTTTGAGGAGAGAGAGCCTATTTAAACATCTACAATGTGCTGCACAGACAAGAGAGCCCAAAAAAGTGATAGTAGTGCTCCATTAGCAGCAACAGCATAGTGCCCAAGTATGAAAGGGCACTATGTTGATGGTGCAAATGTAGCAAAGGAGGGTGCATGTGGACCATGCAGTGGGGACCGCTGGTTCACAGGCCGGCCAGGCGGCTGCCTAGGAGATACATAAGAACATAGGATTAGAAAATATGCCAGACTGTGTCAGACCGCGGTCCATCATGCCCAGTAGCCTGTGCCCAACAGTGGCCAATCTAGGTCACAAGTACCTAGCAGTTTCCCCAAAAGACATACAGGATCCACAATGCTTGTAATGAGGCAAGCAGTGCAAATCCCAGGCTTCCTTTAATAATGGTTTATGGACCTTCCCCAGGAACCTGTCCAAACATTTTTAAACCCTGCTACACTAACAGCCTTTACTATACCATCCGGTAATGAATTGCAGAGTGTAAATATGCGTTGACAGAAAAGATATTTTCACCTAGTAGTCCTAAATGTGTTACACTGTAGCCGTATTGCAGGTCCCCTAGTCTTTCTACATTCTGATGGCATAAACACTCAATCAACGTTTACCCGTTCCACTCCAAGTAATATTTTCCAGACCCCTAACATAACACCCCACAGCCGTCTCTTCCCCAGGTTGAAGAGACATAACATTAGCAGGCAGTGATGGGGTCCCTGGAGATGCAGATGTTTGGGGGGGATGTGTGGCCACCACATATGCCTCCTCCCCCCCCCCCCCGAACCTGCACCCTAGGCATCTGTCTATCCGCATGTTGACTGGCCTGAGACTGTGCACCACCAACACTGACAGCACATAGGCATGTCAGCATGACATGGGGGTGTTGACAGAGGGGGCAGGGGCACCCGCCTGCAGCAGACCAAGCCATGCCCTGCTCCATTGTGCTGTGCTCAGTGCAACATGTTTCAAGGTCTGTCTGATGGGACACATGTCAGAGCTATGGACTGATGTGCCTATGTGGTGCACTACACACAGTTGGTGTGTATTGGAGCAGAGTGTCACAGGTTCAGGTCCTGCCTGTGGATCATACAGTACATGTCCCTAGATTTTATCCCACAGTGCTGGTGGCAGCAATATGTGCAACTCCCAATGAATCAGCCAGTAAGGGTATAAACACCCACACAGACAGGTTGCACCATCCTCAGATGGATGGCGAATCAGACTGGTACACTGAGTGGCCATTAACACTAGAGCACAACTACTAGCCCTTGTACAATGAGCATGCCCTAACAATGCCTGAGCTGAATTTCGGACCAGAATGGCAGGCAGGAATGCCAACCATCCCCATTTTTGCATGGTGCATTGATATGAGTGTGTGTGTGTATGTCTATTCATTGTTTTGTGGCTCTCTACTCCTCACTGAGCTTTGCAGCGCCTAAGCTGTTTCCAGCGTTAGCCTGCAAATTTGCATGATGACTAGCAAGGTATTGTGGGTATGGCCCAAACAGGGTGGATTGGCCAGGATTCAGCTGCACTGGGGGTAGAGCAATGGCTGGGACATCATAGAGCCCGACTGCCACCTGCATGGACCAGGTGGCCACAGCATGTCATGCTGAGGGGAGGGGACACGCTGACTGAGCAAAGACCATGGCACGGCTGTGTATCCACATAGTGCTTATATGGTGTCTGGTTCTAGTAAAATAGGTGCACTTCCTGTCCTGGGGGCCTAATTACTGGCCCAACTGCTGTTTGCACATAGATGCTTTGTGCATATGCAATGTGTCCTGGCCAGTGGACTATCAGCAGTTGGTATGTACATGACTGTGACACCAAGTGGTGGGGTGCAGGTGAATGTTTAGGCCTATGCAGTTGGGAAGTGAGGTGTTCTAGGCCTACTCCCAGTATTGTTAGTAGGGCCAGAAAGACCCCCATGCTGGGATCTGGTAGTTTGCAAACATAGCATCAGGATTGTAACAGTGGGTATTGCAATGCACTGTTCTAGTTGGGTCCTGGTCCAACAAGGTCAAATGTGACTGGCATAATCAGACTGCACCTGCCACCAACTGGCAGTGATAGGGATCTGCAGCAGAGACCATGTCTAGCATTGCAGGTACTGGGGACCTGGTGCTGGGTGCCCATCCTCACTCTCAGGGCGACCGCGGAAACTGCTCTGTAGCATGGTTTGTAGCTGCGCTGTGCTTGTATCACACACTGTCAGTGCATC
The DNA here is from genome assembly GCA_033557465.1 of Ichthyophis bannanicus. Lineage (NCBI taxonomy): Eukaryota > Metazoa > Chordata > Amphibia > Gymnophiona > Ichthyophiidae > Ichthyophis > Ichthyophis bannanicus. The sequence goes on along the minus strand of CM066034.1, from coordinate 704,733,891 downwards.
TTACTGAGCTGAGGGATATGTGCATTCTCCATTTGGTGATCAGTTGTAGACTGCTGTTCTACATGTGCACTGCATCATGGGTACTGGTGGGGGCTACCCTATACCGGCAGACACAGCAGACATTTTAGGCGGTGATCTGCAGTCTCTTTGTATCCAGCCATTGCTGTCGCTATAAATAGTGGATTGGGGTTCAATTCCTACCTGCTTGTTTTGTGACTGTGCTGCTCAGATCATTTTCATGCCTTTAACAGTCAGTGCTCTGCAGATCAGTGCTGGCAGCTCATACCATCCTCTCCTCAGCCGCTATCCATCCTTCAGCCCACCTATCTGCTTCTGTCGGCTGTGTACAGTCCTGTCTTCTTGTGCAGGTTACTACTTCATTACCTACCCTGGTACCATTTTCTGCATTACAGCTCTTCGTGCTCACCTCTCCTGTGTCTGATCTGCATGTAACCACTACTACTCTGTCCTCCTGTCGCTGCAAACATCCTGCTGCTTCTGCCTCCGCTGGGGGATATGTCTTCCCCATCCTATGCCACACACTGCCACTGCAGCACTTTACATTGGCACCACCCTGTGCATCGATCAGCCACCTCCCACATATGCATCTGCTTTACTGGCTGCCACATAGGGTGCCCACCGATATGGCAGGTCCATCAACTCCCACCTGTCCTTACTTCCATCACCTGTACATTGACATTCCTTGGTGCTCTATCCAGCATTTGGCTTACAGCCGTTTTCCTGCCTTAAGGTGCATGCTTTCTACCTTAGGGCACCTTGTCTCTCCTTAAGACACCTTCTCCCCTGTTAGGGCACTTTATCTCATGTTAGAGCAACTTATTTCATTTTAAGATGCCTTATCTCCTGTTAATCCAAATATCAACCTAACTTGAGACTCTACACTATAAATCCCCAAAACAAAAATAGAGAAGTATGTGGAAAATTATATGAACAGCTGACGTGTATGTGATATTGTCGGAAGTATAGCCTTGAGGTGTTGAAAATCGCCTCCTGAAGCTAACCTTCCATTTTGCTCAAATTTTATTAATGAGCTCCACACGGAGCAAAACAAGTAAGGTAAAACACCACAAATAAGTGTCACCAAAATAAAAAATTACCAATTTTGTAATAGTTCTTAAATACTTAATGTAATTAAGAGGTCCAGTCTGAAATTAATAACATAAGGAAAAATGGGGTTTAACTTATCTGAAACTTCCCGTCTTCCAAAAAACAGCGGGCCTCTCCAAATTGCTCCCTCAAAAGAGTTCAAAGACTTGCAGTCCAAGTCACAAAATTGTGCAGTTACAACCAAGACACAGCACTGTGTTTCGGGCTACTGATAATTTGTCGCCCTGTTTCAACGCTCAATCAACTGCAGCAAGATGATTCTCTCAACTGATCAAAAACGCCAGCGCATGCTCATTGAGCATGCGCTGGCGTTTTTGATCAGTTGAGCATGCGCTGGCATTTTTGATCAGTTGAGAGAATCATCTTGCTGCAGTTGATTGAGCGTTGAAACAGGGTGACAAATTATCGGTAGCCCGAAACGCAGTGCTGTGTCTTGGTTGTAACTGCAAAATTTTTTGACTTGGACTGCAAGTCTTTGAACTCTTTAGAGGGAGCAATTTGGAGAGGCCCGCTGTTTTTCGGATAGTTTCAGATAAGTTAAACCCCGTTTTTCCTTATGTTATTAATTTCAGACTGGACCTCTTAATTACATTAAGTATTTAAGAACTATTACAAAATTGGTAATTTTTTATTTTGGTGACACTTATTTGTGGTGTTTTACCTTACTTGTTTTGCTCCGTGTGGGGCTCATTAATAAAATTTGAGCAAAATGGAAGGTTAGCTTCAGGAGGCGATTTTCAACACCTCAAGGCTATACTTCCGACAATATCACATACACGTCAGCTGTTCATATAATTTTCCACATACTTCTTTATCTCCTGTTAAGGCACCTTATCATCTCTTAAGGCACCTTATTACCTCTTAAGGCGCCTTATCTCCTGTTTGGTCACCTTGTCACCTCTTAAGGCTATCCTGTGCCCAACGTGCACAATCTAGGTCACAAGTACCTAGCAGTGTCTCCAAAAAACACACAGGATCCCCAATAACTGTAATGGGGCAAGCAATGCATAGCTAAGATCCTGTTTAGCAATGACTTATGGATTGTTACACAGAAATTTGTCCAAATTTTTAAAACCCAGCTACAATGACAGCTTTTACCACATCCTCCGGTAATGAATTGCAGGGTTTGATTACGTGTTGACTGAAACAATATTTTCACCTAGAAGACCCAAATGGGTTACATTGTAGCTGCATTGCAGGTCCTCTAGTCTGTTCACAGTCTGATGGAATAAAAAAGCAACCTACGTTTACCTGTTCCACTCCAGTCAATAATCTATAGACCTCTATCATATTTCCCCTCAGCTGTCTCTTCCCCAGGTTGATAAGCCCCATCCTTTTTATCCTCTCCACAAAGGGATATTCTGCCATCTGAAAAACCATCTGTGATGTTCATCATAATCCCACAGTGACAGTGGCAGAACACAGTCCTGCTACTGCTGCGGAAAGGCAATGTGCCACATGGGGCAGTCCAAGGGTACTGACACCCCAGGCAGAGATTTAGGCTGCCTCCCCCACCCCCCACGCTGCCACAGAACCCAGCTGTGGGGGAAAAGGCCAATAGTGCCAGATGCTGTAGCCCTCCAGGTAGCTGGAAAATGCAGGTGCACAGGGAAATATTACAGCAGTGGCTGCCATCCTCCCCTGAGACATATCGGTGGCAGGTGGTGATGGGGCTCCTGCATGGGCAGCTGGTGGGGGGGCTGCGTGGCTGCCCATGTGTGCCCATGACCCCCCCCCCCAATCTGGACTTTTTGCCCTAGGTGCCCGCCAAACCTGCATGTTGAACATGCTGGGACTGCAACCACCACCACTGACAGTGCATGGGCATGTCTGCATGGTGGGCTGTTGGTAGTGGCATGGGAAGTGACACCAGCCTGCAGCAGACCAAAGCCTTGTCCTGGTCGTGTACACCATGTGCATTGCAGCATGTGCCAAAGGTCAGCTGAAGGGAAGCACGTCAGCAACAGGAGCTGCTATCCCTGTAAGGCAGCACTGTGGTGCAACACGCTCAGTTGATGTGTATATGTGTTCATGTCCCCGCTGGTTTTTCTATATTGCATATTCCTGTGGACAAGGTTTAGCTGACAGTGTAAGTACAGCTCCAGCATGTTCAACTCTCAAGGAGATGGCCAGCAAGGGTGGAAACACCCACCAGCAGCACTGACAGGCTCCACTATCCACAGCTGGTTGGAGGCTAATAGCACACGGGTATATAACACGTGCAAACAGTGCATATGTTATCAATCTGTGGTGAGGGCAAGGCATGGTAATATAGCAAGTGCAAACAGAGAGCATATGTTATCAATCCTTGAGCTGGCAATGAGACAGCAGTATCAAGCAGGAATGCCAACCATCTCCACTTTTGTTCAGTATGCCATTGAGAGTGTATGCACGTGTATGCATGTGTGTGTGTATGTATATTGGCTCCCCATTGTCCTGTGGCTTTCTGCACTGCACTTTGGCTCACATTGTCTGAGTTTTTCCCAGCCTGTTTGGAAAATATGATAAGTCGAGGCAGAGGATCGTGGGTATCGCCTAAAACAGCGCAGATTGGCCTGGATGTGTCTGCCACAATGGTAGGGTCACTGGCTGAGATGCCAATGTGCCCGTCTGCCATGTGTATTACCTGTGTGGCCACTGTATGTAATGCACTCTCACTATCACCAAAAAGTGACCATGGCACGGCTATGTATCCACATAGCTCTATGGTAATCTCTGGTTCTAGTGATGTGGATGTGTTTTCTGTTTGGGGGGTGCTAATCACTGAGTAAGTGATTGGGTGTTGCTGCTGAGTATTCCAGGGCCGTGTGCTTGTGGTCACACTATGCATATGCCATGTATGCTGACCAGCAGATGTACTGTAGTTGGTTTGTGCTTGGCTGACAGCCCTATGAAGGACAGAAGGGCTGTTTTTCTGCCTGTGCTGTAGTTAATTGTTAGCTTTCAGTGGTTGCTGCAGCAGTGGTTCATGGCTTATTCACTGGGGCCCTGACAGGACTGTATCAGTAGTCCCCCACCAGCCTATACACCCCCACTGCAGTAGCTGTCCATGGCAGCAGGATATTGATACTGGCCACTAATCAGCATTGTTATCAAAGGGTTAGTGTCCGATGGGCAGAACTGGTGCTGTTGCTGTCACCTTCAGCATGTAGGGAGAGAGAGAAAAAAAAGCACACACTACAAACAATACCTGCTAAACACTAGCAGTGATGTAGACCTACAGAAGAGATAATCTCTATCACGTAGCCACATCTCATCTCTACCCAACACCTACAGAATATATTTTTTTTTTATTTAGACAGTTTTGTATACCGCCTTATCCTTCAATCAAAGTGGTCACAACACAATTGGGGGATACATTTAACACACGGGGATATGAGACACATACACTAATACTTACAGGGAACATGGGCAATGGAGGGTTAAGTGGCTTGCCCAAGACCACAAGGAGCACCTGTGGGACTAGAAACCCCAGTCCTTCCGGCCCAAGGTTGCTGTCCTCTAGTGGGATTTGAACCTCCGACCTTACGGCCTGAAGTACCTTGCCCCAACCACTAGGCTACTCCTCCCTAGACACACCACTCACCCGCTCTGATCCCCCAACCCACCCTCCCGTTAACCCCCCGACCGACCTTGATTCTACACATCCCAGCAACCTTTAAATACTGTACATAGATATATTGATGCTTTATACCACTATGTATATAGTTTTATTGATGCTTAATACCAATATGTAAATAGTTTTACCTGTTCTCCAAGTTTAAATGCCTTGTTCTACTGTAAGTCCAATGTAGACCCCCCACACTGGACATTTGTATTATTTGTGAACCGCGCTGATGTTGAATAGTGCGGTATAGAAAAATGCTAAATAAATAAATAAATCTAAGTGGCCTCAGCATTGGCCCTGTATATCGGTCGCCACCCACTGCCCACCCTCACTCCTCCCACAGCCTTCCCCCTCCCGTCCATGAACAAAGCTCCCCATACAAACCAGCACTATGTGTGTGGTGAGCTCTATTGCAGGCAGGGTGATCCAGGTAATTAGTGGGTCTGTATCGGACACCCAGATCCTCTAAACGCGGCTCAGAATGACCCCCTCAGTGTATAAGATCTGATCTGTTATTTTGGGTATTGACTATATCTTGAATATCTTCGATACCTTACTGAAGATTAAACACAGTTCAGGCGACTATCCACTATGTCACCATGAGTCGCCATCGACTTGATGGCACTTAACAACAAAACTGAGTAATTTAGAACAATAAATATAAAGTACCTGAAAGAGGTGTTTCAATGTAATCTGAACATATCCACTTGTGTGATCTTTTATATCATTTTCCAAAGTTGTTGAGTATTCTGAAAATAATTAAGAGACAGAAGTGAAAACCACACAACTTGGTGAAGAAATAGAAATCTGGAGGGAACCGTCCTCAGATGTATGTGTGGCCAAACAAATGCATGCAACTGACTAGAGAGGTATGAATTTATGGTAAGGAAATCTACCAGTCAAATGTTATCATCCACCTCCACTTGAAACTTTTCCAGAAGTTTTGTAAGAAGATTTTATATGAGTTATTCATGTTACAATTGATTTATTTTGGAAATTCTGTAACCTCTTAAACCAGGATACTGTGCAACATGTCACAGACATAAAAGTTCCTTCCACAAAGAGTTTATTTTTTGTGGCTACCTGCAGCAGTTATATATAAAGAGTAAAAATGTCAATAGGACATCTAACTGGTGTAATACATGCATACTAATCATCTTGCCCAAAGCCAACAGCTTTTGTGTTTTGATTATGCAACTAAAAGTCAGCACAAACAGTTACAGCCCTCAGTGATACCATAAAGTGCATGCATTGGCGGCAGGTTCACTGTATGCACACATGCACTTCAAGGTTATGCATGGTGGATTCACACATATGAGAAACATTTTTCCTATTTACCTTATTCTACTGGAATTGTCCTGGTTTCAAATTTTCAGTGAATTTTCTTTGAGAGTTCTTTGCAGCCAACTTTTATTCTTGCACAATCTGGAAGGATTTCTAGACCCATTTGATGTGTAAACTGAAGAAAAGTTAGGCTGTCATGACTGATTCCTTACTCCCTTTCTACATTCTTTCATGATTTAAAATTTATGATAATGGAAGCACAATATTATGTGCAACTTGACTCCTTGGAAATTTCTACTAGGGATCGACTGCTGCCATTTTGAACCCAGGCACATGTGGGGCAAGAACAGGGTAGATGCATCCATGTGGTGAACTAGACGGCCGCCTGGAGTGTCAATGGTCCAGGAGAGGTCCATTGCCACTACTGCTGCCCCTCTGCAGGACCTGCAGCATTGGTAATGGCCTCCAACAGCCCCGCGATGCTTACCTTAAAACTTTGGTGCCACAGGGCTATTTGCTTCCACTTCCACCAATGCATGATGCTGACATCCTGTTTGCATGGGGATGGAAGCAGTTCCCAGGGAGGGGTGGTAGTGGTGGCAATGGAGGCTGGAGGGGAGACGCAAAGGATGAGGTTCACCTATGGTGCTTCATCTCCTTGCACCAGCCCTCCGCAGCAGCAACTAGGGATCACCAGGTCTGCCCATCTGTCTGTATACCTAAGTTTGTGCATGCACATGTATAGACAGACCTATCTATGCACAAGGAGATGGAGAAAGAGAGGCTTTCAGGTGGAATCTGTGAGGTGCAGCAGCCTGGGAGCTCAGGCCTGTCCAATAAAAAGAGAGGCAGCGATTGAAAACCTGTGCAATCTGAGAATTAACACCTCGCCACCCAGTTCCACAAGGGAAAATTGTTCTGCTGTTTGGCCATTTAGAATTCAGTATTTGCTAATAAAGATTCAATTTGATAGCCTCAGATCCATGAAATGATGAGTATGAATTTTAGATTTAATTACTTGAGTTTCCAAAACAGAGATTAGGGCAAGTTAACAAAGATGCATAGTAGTAGTAGTAGTTCCCTTCCCAATAGGACTTGATTTACTAACATGTGTTACCTTTTAACATAAACCCCATTATTGCCAATGGGACCTATTTACTAAGCACATAACTGGCATCAATGTGGCTAGTTACTAAGGTGTGCTAATGTTAATGCTTGTTAATTTACCATAAACATGCATTGGTAGTGACTAGGTCCCACTGAATAACATGGGACCTGTGCTAAAATAGTGCATGTTAATGGTGAATTAACACACCTAAATAACTAGCCCCCTAATCCATTAATGCCTTTAGTAAATGAGGTCCTAAGTCTGTGTTTGAGGCAATGGAGAGCTAAGTGACTTGCCCATTGTTACAAGAGCATCAGTGGAGAAACAGGACATAAAGGTTGGCTTTTCTGGCTCACAGCTGACTGATCTAACCATTAGGCTATGCCTCTACACATGTGGATGAGCAAATATATCTACTATTTGGTGCAGAGATATTCATAAAGGTAAAATTAGATCTTACCTGCTAATTTCCTCTCCTTGAGTCCCTCCAGTCCAGTTCAGATGCATGGTTTTGTCCTTTCCTACCAGCAGATGGAGACTGAGAACTACTGGTTTGATGATGTTACCCTATAAGGGTCTTTTGCTGCCAGCTCTCATCAATATTTCTGTTAAAAGCAAGCTCTACCAAGAATGGTTATTAACAAAGGGCCCGATTTTCAACAAGGCACTGAGGTCTGCCATACCCGCAGAAAGTTACCCATTCAGGAAAAGTGCTTGAATTGTGAGTCATGCGCCGCCAAAACGGGCAAGCAATGAAAATGCAGCACAAAACAACCACAGTGGCAGGCACCCACTGCGACATATATGGGTAAGCGCAGGGTGCGTAACGCAGGCACTGCACCCAAGGTACAGGCGATATCTATGTATGTGGCAACAACATCAGCCAGAGAAGACAGATGGCATGTATGCAAGAACCCATGCATTACCTATATGGCATACCTGTGCATAAATGACACTATCACAAAGGCCCCATGGACTGTCTGTGCAAGAGCCCCCTGTGGTTGGCGAATAGACACCAGCAGCATGGCAGCGAGGAGAAGTGTAAATTTCAGCCCTGATGAGAGTGAGAGCCTTGTCCGCTCCGTGCTGCAGCATGAGGGGGTCCACTACCCCAGGGAGGGCCGTCAGAGGCTGAGCACCATGCTAGGCAGACACACCCTGAAAGGCACAGCTGTGTGTCTGCACAGGGAGACAGAGCTCTGATGCAAAGCCACATGCTGTGCTGGTGGCTGCCCCAATGTGTGCCTATCTATGGTTGTGAGGGGGATGGGCCATGCATTGGTACAGGTGCCAGCCCTGATTGCCCACAGCAGGGGGCATATCCATACACAGCAGGTGGTGAGGATGCTGCACCCCCTGGGGCAGTTGATAGCAATGCCACAGGGCATGCATAGCAATGGTAATGCCTGGTGCAGGGGGAGCTGTGTTTGGGCTGGGCACTGCAGGGGACTACCAATGGACACCCGGACACCTGCCCCATCCCCAAGCCCCTATGCCCTGGTGCAGAGGTCTGGGGTGGGACCAGTGGCAAAAACCATACATGTGTTGCCTGCCTGTCCCTGCAAGTGGCTCTGCCACCACAGCCTGCCACCCATGGGTATGCCCCTGCCCCCAGGATGGGCATGACGCCAGACTGTGGCAGGATACAGGTATGCACAACAGGCAATATGATAGTGCCCAACTGAGCTCATGTGTGCCCATCTCTCTCTCACATGGAATATGGTATGTGATGCACCCTCGAGGCCCTCAAGTGCCACTTCCACATGCTGCTCCAGAGGAGACCAAATCAGCTGCAGCATATCAGGGAGTGGCTGGCGGCTATGGAAGGTCAGTGGGTACACAGTAGCACCCAGCATATGCAGAGGGTGGCAGCCATGGCTACCAGACTGGTGCAGGTAGACCACCTGGTGATAGACTCTCTCTGTACACAATGATGTGAATATACTATGGGCAGTTGTGCCATCCCCCAGTGCCACCATCCCATGTGTGCACCAGCCGGCACACAAGATGTGCAGGTGAGCACACAGCTGGCTGGGGCATGGCACAGAAGGGCAGTACAGGGGCACACCCCCTCAGTGGTGGCTCATCACCTGGGGGGGCTGGCAGGGCACATCTCAGCATGTGAGGGGGAGAAATGGTTGGAGGTGGGCAAAGGAGAGGGCATGCAGTGTGCACTGTGGGGGAGGCAGGCCCTGTGGGCTGAAGGTAGGCTGAGCGATGCATGTGTGGGCCTCCCAGGGGTATGCCAGTCCCACCCCAGGACCATGCCTGTGTGACCAGTAACCCTCCTCTTCTTTCCCCACAACTGGCTCCGGGGGGGGGGGGGGGCCAAGACACTGCTGACCCACCTCACGAATCACCCAGGAGCAGCGGTGCAGTACAACCGGAACAGTCCAGCACCAGTACCACCAGCAGTGACAGGGATGATGAGGAGGAGGAGTCATCCAGCAACACTGCAGCCAAGGACACCTTCTCAGAGGAGGAGGGCAGCAAGTGGGCCATAGCACAGTGGTTGGATGGGGAGTCAGAGGAGGAGGGATGGGAGGGCCAGGGGCAGGATGGAGAGGCAGAGGAGTCAGAGGAGGAGGGATGGGAGGGCCAGGGGCAGGGTGGGGAGGAAGAGGAGTCAGAGGAGGAGGGATCGGAGGGCCAAGTGCAGGGTGGGGAGGCTGGGGCATCAGAGGAGGAAGGAGCAGAGGGTGTAGCATGGGGGATGCAGGAACCACCCACCAGGTGTCCCAGTTACAGTGAAGTGGCATAGGGCACCACCAGGCAACCGATGAGAGGCCCAGAGGTGGAGCTGCACACCTGGCTGTACCCCACAGTCTACAGCCATGCCTACCCACAATACTACCAAGGGACCATGTACCCGCCACATGGCTCAGCACAGGCTAGGAACACCAGGCAGTGAGGCAATGGTCCACCTCCCGCAGCTGAGGACCCCCACAGCCATCACAGCACCCATGGGCATACTCTGACCATGCTATACCAGGCCCCTCTGTGCCACTACATCCTCGTCCATCCAGTGACTAGGCTCTGGCCATCCTGGTGGTGGAGGTGTGTCTCCTCAGGGAGGAGGTGCAGACTGCAGCACGGACCATCGCCGTGTACCTGGATGCTCTCACTGCTGCAGTGACAGGGCACAAGCAGGGCCCCCCTACACATAAGCAGTCCCCCAGGCAGGGTATGCCCTGCACTGGGGTTGTCAACAGTTTGTAAGCTGTACATTGTCTGCCACTGTTGGCAGTGTTTGTAAATATGTTGGCACATGTTTGTAATAAATTAGTTCATGTTTGAAAATGCTGTGTTGTCCATTTTGTGGGGGCAGAATGTTGTGTCTGCTTGGGTGGTGCAGGGGACTGGGGGAGGGGGTCTGGAGGGTCTATGGGCATGGGGTGTGGGCACACTAATTCTGCACGAGTATAGCAAGGGCCAGAACCTGTGCATACAGTCATGGGCAGAGCCCTGTACAGGTAGCGCCTCTGGGCAGACCATCAGTGTGGGTAGCTCCCTCTGCCATACCCGTGCAACACAGTGTGGCAGCATGGGTGCAGCCCAGTGGTGCTGCACACACAGGATGCCCCCTGTCCCAGGAAGGCACACCATCAGAGCGGCGCATGCCATGGTTTCCATGCCTGCTCACTGTGTTATGCGACCTACCCAGGTATTGCAGTCTGAGCAGCACCACTCAGTACTGTGCAGTTAGGGCATCCTATGGAGGTGAACTCTCATGCAGATTTTTGAAACATCAGCGCCCAGGGCCTACACTGGTACCAGATATGCCTTTGGATGTGGCGTGGGCCCACTGCACGTTCTACCCATGTATGCAAAAGAGAACCTACGTGGGCAGGCAAATGCCGCCTTAGCACGTTGTTGCTTCACAATGGCTAACAAAGCACCAACAGCAGCAAAGCACATGAGGAAGGCAAACTTTAGGCTGTCTGAGACTGCTATGGCCCTGGGGTTCATTCTGCAGCAGCACACTGCCTTCTTTGCAGCTGAGGATGCCAGCACCCAGCAGGCAGCATGGTGAGACATTGTCAACAGGGTCATAAGAACATAAGATATGCCATACTAAGTCAGACCAAGGTCCATCAAGCCCAGTATCCTGTTTTCAATAGTGGCCAATCTAGGTCACAAGTAGCTAGCAGTTTCCCCAAAAGACATAGGCTCCACAATGCTTGTACTGGGGCAACCAGTAGATTTCCCATGTCCCCTTTAATAATGGTTTTTAGGCCTTTCCTCCAGGAAGTTGTCTAAACCTTTTTTAAAGCTAGCTACACTAACAGCTTTTACTATATCCTCGGAAATGAATTCCAGAGTTTGATTATACGTTGAGTGAAAAAATATTTTCTCTTATTAGTCTTAAATAGGTTACACTGTAGCTTCATTGCATGTCGCCTAGTCTTTCTATATTTTGATGGTGGAAACAATCAATCTACGTTTACCCATTCTACTCCATTCATTAATTTGTAGACCTCTATCATATTTCCCCTCAGCCATCTCTTTTCCAGGTTGAAGAGCCCTAGCTTTTTGAGCCTCCTTTCATAGGGGTATCCTTCCATCCCCTTTACCATTTTGGTGGCTCTTCTCTGTACCTTTTCTAATAACACTATATCCTTTTTAGGATACAGCGACCAGAATTGCACACAACATTCAAGATGTGGTCACACCATGGAACTATACAGAGGCGGAGGGTTTCAAGATGTTATCCACGATGACATCTAAATCTTTTTCCTGAGTGCTGTTTCCTAATGTGGAACCTTGCATCATGTAAACATAGTTTGGGTTGTTCTTTCCTAAGTGCATAACTTTGCACTTTTCTACATTAAATTTCATCTGCTATTTGGATGCCCAGTCTTCCAATTAATCAAGGTCCTCCTCTTGCAATTTTTCACAACCCTCTTGGCTTTTAACAACTTTGAATAATTTTGTATCATCTGCAATGGGGTATACTACCACAACCGGGATGGGAAGGAAATCAAGAAGTGGTGACACATGGTCTAGCAGGCAGTGAAGAAGAGGGCCAGCATCAGCAGGTTGCCACCTGCTGCAGTATGTGAATGAGGTCATTGTCTCTGGGGTTGCGGACTTCGACAGCTCCACCACAGGCACACAGGGAGGTGCGTAGGGGTGCCCCATAGCCCAGATGGGACCATGACAGCTATATATGTGTCCCCACCATGCCTCCATCGACCCAGCTATACCTATCTGTCTGTCAGACCTTGGGTGCTGCGTGGGGTAGGTACAGTGTGGACCATGCACCACCTGCCAGTTCTGTAGTGAACCGGATGACACCCCATAAGCCGAGCTGGCATGCCATGTCACTAACCACTGCCACCTTTGCTCTCCCATAGACCTGCCATGGACCCCGCCCTCCCATTCTGGGACCAATACATCAGGGGAACTTCAACACCCACCACAGAGGATGCCAGTGCCCAGCCAGGGTGCAGCATAGCCATCGTTGTTGGTGTGCCTGCCAGGGCAAGTGGAGCAGCACAGTATAACAGCCAGTGCAGAGTAACTATTGGGGTTGCCATCCAGGGTAGTGGGCAGACCAGTGTGACTGCCAGTGCCAGGGAGCTGGACACAGATGATGCCCCACTTGCCGAGCTATTGTTCACCATCTTGGTGGAGCCAGAGGGTGCAGGAGGCAATGACCTGGACCAAGAGCTACTGCAGGAGGGTGCACATCTGGTGGCAAGCACAGAGGGCATACTGTTAAAGCTGCAGGGTATCTGGCAGGACCTGCAGGCAGCACAACAGGTCAAGGAGGCAGAGTGCAAGGAGTGGCAGGACCAAAGATTGTGTGTGGAGCGCCATATGGAGGGGCACCTGCGGCTGATGAGGGAGATGGCAGCTTACCAGATATCTATCGCTGACTCCCTATGCAGTTTGGTGGACCTCATGCAGGCACAAGGGGTGGGTGCTGGGGATGCCAGTCAACAGCACAGACACCTGCTAGCTCTGAGCCATGTCCTTCAGCCCACCCTGCTAGAGAGGGTGGTGACACTGCCAGCACGTTCTCTGACATCGCTCCACTGCATAGCAGTGCACTTGTTAGCAAGCGCCCATGGCCGGCAGGAGCTCTGGGGCAGGGGAATCATGTAGGGGGAAATAAAGAACACTTTGAACACAATGCGTCGTAATGGGTACTTTATTGTATCGCTCTGAACAAATTGCGTGGTATTGGGCATATTATTGGTGATCGTGTGTGTCCAAGAAACTATCTCATATCACCCATGCATGGTGGGTCAATGCCCTGGCCTGTTGCTGGCTCCCAGACTCTGCACCATCACCATCTGCTGCTTCTGCGGCCTCCCACGCCTCCACAACTGCTGGCTCTGGGTCCAGCACTCCATGCATCCATGCCAGGTTGTGGCGTATGCAGCATGATGGGATAATCTGGCATACCCACTCTGGGCAGTAGAGGAGTTGCCCACTACTCCTGTCGAGGCACCGGAAGCGACTCATCAGCACCCCAATTACACGCTCCACACACGCCTGAGTCTGCTGATGGGTGCTGATGTACTGCTCCTCTTGCCGGCCTATGGGGTGGCAACTGGGGTCAGCAGCCAGGTCCTCAGGGGGTATCCATGGTCACCTGTGGGGGCAATGTGAGCTGTGAGCATGAGAATTGAGATGTGCTTTGGATATAGTCTATGGGCTGCTATAGATAGCATGCAGTAGTGCTCATGTGTTGCGATACATACAGTACTCATCTATCACCACCTGTTTGCAATACCCATAGCATCAAACTATATCAGGTGTCCATTCTGGGCTTGTCCTGGGGCTCAAACATGTGCTCACTCAGCTAGCAGCCACGCATCTCTGAGCTGACCCCTGGCTGCTGCCTGTCCCAGGCTGGACTGGGTGAGGACAAATGCATCGTGGCAGGACACTGGGTAGTGGGTGCACACATCAATGAAGTCCATGTTGGCATCCACAATGACCTGCATGTGTTGGCATCCACAATGACTCCATGGAGGAGTGGTCTAGTGGTTAGGACAAGGTACTTCAGGCTGGAGGGCCGGGGGTTCAAGTCCCACCTGGGGACAGCAATCTCAGGCCGGAGGGACTGGGACTTCTAGTCCTATAGGCACTCCTTGTGGTCTTGGGCAAGCCACTTAACCCTCCATTGCCCATGTTCCCTGTATGTATTAGTGTGTGTGTCTCATATCCCCTCGTGTTAAATGTATGCCCCAACTGACCGCTTTGACCCAGTGAAAAGCGGGATATAAATACAACTAAATAAATAAATAATAAATGTTCATCGATATATACCCATGCCTGTTCCAGTATACCCTCTGATCCAGCTGTGGTGCCTCCAGTGCAATGTGGGTGCAATCTATACATCCAAGCACCAATGGGAAACCAGCAACACTGTAGAATGCCTGCATGGTCTCCTGCCACATCTTCTGTGTCTGGGGGAGGGTTATGAGGTGGCACATCTTCTGCAGCAGGGCCTTGATGAATGTTCCTATGCAGTGGCTGGCTGTGGACTGCATGACTCCAATAGTCACCCCTTTCACATGCTGGAAGCTGCTGGTTGCAAGGAATCCCAGGGCAGTGATCACTATCATAGCCACCAGCAGGGCCTGGCTTCTGAATGTGGAGGGCTCCAGGTCCACACTGAGTATGAGCTCAGTTATCGTTGCCCCATCCAGTCTCTATCTCTGGTAGACCTCCTCCTTCGTTAGTTGCAGGTAGCTCACCTTGTGTCTGTATACATGTGGGGCACTGTACCTGCATCTCGGGTGCTAGCTCACTGCCTGCTGTTGGGTCTGCACTGCCTGTCTCATCCTCCACTGTGCCCAGGCATGGTGAGTGCATCTCCACCTCTGGATCACCATGTGCATGGCCCACATGGCATCTATGCCTATCCAGCATCACTTTACATTTGCACAGTTGAGTACAGGCCTGCACATGCTCCCCTCGCTCTACTGTGCACTGTCCCACCACTACATGGGTTTGCCGCTCACTATCAGTGGTCATATGCACCAGGACCCATTGCTTAAGGCTACATGGTTAGTGATGTCCAATGTCAGTGCACATGGGTTTCAGAAATCCTCTTTACACAGGTTTCATGGCGACACCCCCCGTTCCATCCCCAGGCTTTGACGCCTGACACTGTGTGGATAGCTGGGCCTCAATGATTCAAGCTGCCTTGTTGAATATCTGATTTACACAGTTATGGTGGTTTTACATGGGTAAGGCCAGCTTTTACAAATGTAGCACATGTCTAGGACTTCGAAAATTGGGCCCAAAATATCCAATGTAATCAAATAGCACAAAATCAACTATATACACTTGTTCTGCGGAGTGTCCCAAAATTGGGGACAAAGCCCGCTGCCTCCAGATCCAAATAACACACAACAGTGAAGAAACAGCATTGCACAGCAGAGTCGGGACTTAGCCTTCTGGAAAGACTGAGACTAAACCTTCTTCCAGTTGGGCTTGAACCTCCAACAGAAAGATAGGATGGGTTCTCAACTGGACTGTAAGGACTCAAGGAAAGAAAATTAGCAGGTAAAGTCTAATTTCACCTTCCTTGTCATCTCTCCAGTCCAGATGCATGGGAATTACCAAAGTAGAGTTTAATAACAAGGAGTGCAGTCTGGAGTGACAGAGAACCTGGCCTGAAGAACTGTCACTCCAGACTGCACATCACCCTGCACCTGAACATTTAGACAATAATGAAGAGTGAGAGAATGTTGATGCTTTACAGATTTCCAAAGGTGGCACCATGCCATACTCCACCCACAATGATGCCTCAGCCTGAGTGGAATGAGCTCTAAACCTAACTAGTATCATCTGCCCTTTAAGCAGATACACTGACACAATGGCTTTCTTCAACCAGTGGGCAATCAAAGGTTTAGAAGCCACCTCACCTTTGCATGGCCCTCTGAAAAGCGCAAAAAGATGGTATATCTTCTGAAACTCCTCTGTTCTCTTAAAAATATTACTTCAGAACATGACAGATGTATATCTTATGCAAGACCCAAGACTCAGGATACTCAGCCACTCCAGCCTCAAACACCAGCAAAGTAACTGACTGATTAATATGAAAATGAGCCACCACTTTTTGCAGAAATGAAGGCACCAGCCAAAGGACCACTTTCTCCTTGGAAATCAATAGAAAATGTTCCCTACAAGACAAATCTTGAAGATCCAACACTTGACATGCTGAACAGATGGCCACTAAGAACACTGTCTTCAATGTCAAGTCATTCAAGGAAACCTTCAGGATGGGCTCAAAAGGAGCCCCCTTCAGTGCTGGTAGAACCAAATTAAGGTCCCACAAAGGAACATTTGTGTACACTGGAGGACACACATGCTTAAGCCCTTGCAAGAAACAGATGGCATCAGGATGAGTGGCCAGGGATATCCCCATGGACTCTCCTCTGAAAAAGGTTAATACTGCCACTTGTACCCACAGCAAGTTAAGGGTGAACTCTTTCTCCAGCGCTACCTGTAAAAAAGATAACCCTAAGGGGTGCAGGCTCCTGTCTTCAAACGAACTATCAAACAGCCCCCATACTTGAACATATGCCAGAGAGATGGAACATTTGTGCGCCCTCAGCAGCATTGCTATGACCTAAGGAGCATAGCCCTTTTTCCTCAAACTAGTGTTTTTAAGAGCCAAGTCATAAGTAAGAACTGATGTGCCTCTGGCATGAGAACTAGACCTTAAGAGAGGAGATTGGGGACCACCGATAATGGAAAGAGATCCTCCACCTCCAGACTTACTAGATACACATATCACAGTCTCTGAGGCCAGTCTGACATCACCAAGATCACCAGATCCAGATGTGCTCCACTTTATGTATGCACCATTTGGCCTATGAGGGGCCATGGGGGAACACCATACAAGACCCCCTCTCAAGACCACCTCTGGACCAAGGTGTCAAGGTCATCTGACATTCTCTCCTACTGGGGCAACTGGAAATCTTGGCCACCTTGGCATTGAATGCTAATGCAATGAGATCCATTACTGGTAACCCCCCAGAGATCCATGACCAGCTAAAACACTGACTTTACAAGAGACCATTTCCCCAGATCCAAGAGATTGTGGTTGAGATAATTGGCTTGCATATTTTTCCTTCCGACTACATGAGTTGCTAACAGAGCCAACAAATGGGTCTCTGCCAACATGAGTATTGGGTCCACTTCTCTGGCTAGAGCAAGATTGAGGGTGCCTCCCTGATGATTGCTGTATGCTAAGATAAACATATTGTCTGACAGAATTCACACTGCCTATGCCAGACTGCATGCATCTCCAACCAATTGATAGACCAACTGCTCTCCTCCAGAGACCACTGCCCCTGAAATACCTGGGCCTGAGAGTGTTTTCTCCAACTGCTCAAGCTGGCATCCATTGTGATCACCACCCAGTCTGGGGTTTCTAGCACAATCCCTGCTGTCAGCTTGGCGGATTTCAGCCACCAGTGAAAACTTGCCCTTGCTTCCCCCTGCAATGGTAGCCTCTGCTACAGAGACTGTCTGTGGTGACCACCTAGACAACAACGCATGCTATAGCAGACACATGTGTGCTTGGGCCCACAGGACTAAATCCAGTGTCACGCCATAAACCTTAGAACCTGTAGATAGTCCCACACCTGGAGAAAACATACCTCTGACAATGCTTGCACGTGATTTTGCAGTGTTTGCAACTTGTTCTGATTCAGCAACACCCAGCCCATCCTGGTATTGAAAAGAGCCCCTAGATACTTCAGTGACTGAATTGGCTACAACCTGATATTTGTAAAACTGATGATCCAGCCCAACCCCTGGAGCATGGACACTACTCAAAGTGTGGCCAAGCAATTCTCCTAAGCCGACTTTGCTTGTACCACTCAGTCATTGAGATAGAGGTGAACCAACACCCCTCTTTGCGTAAACTGCCATTACTGCACCAAAACCTTAGTAAATGCCCTGGGGACTGTCACCAACTGGAAGGGAAGTGCCTGAAACTGAATATGGCCCATGGATACTGCAAACTGCAGGAATTATCTGAATGGGAATATGCAAGTGCTCCCCTTGCCTCACCACCGCAATTACTGATCATGAGGTTTCGATGTAGAAATGAGGCAACTACAAGGCCCAGTTGACATGTTTCAGATCCAAAATTGGCCTAAACATTCTTTCTTGGGTGCCACAAAGTAAATGGATTACCATCCCTGGCCCCATTTTTCAGAGTAACTCTCACCATGGTCTTAAACTGGAGCTACCCCTCGAGAATATCTGCCACCACCTGCGCCTTTCCATGCACCCAACAGAGACACACCATAAAGTATCTGAGATGGGCTATGCCAGCTCAAGGTCATAGCCCATGCGAATCACTTTTAGAACCCATTGAAATGATGTGATGTGGGCCCAGGTAGAGTAAAAGGTCTGCAGATGATCTCCTTTTGGGACCACCTTTACCTGGACTTCACACCTTCATTGGGCCAACCCATCTCATCCTACCCTAAGGCCACCTCGAAAGGACTGACCCCATGGGAAAAACCTCAAGAAGAAGAACCAAAGCTTTCCAGGAGATACTTCCGTGACTTCCAGTCATGGTCTCATGAGGACAAAGGAACATTAGAATCCCTGCAGCCTGTCTTCTGGAAGTCAAGGAACCTTACAGTCTCTGAGATCATTCATCATCTTCTCTAATGCCTCTCCAAACAGCAGTTTACCCTTGAAGAGGAGCTTACTCAGCAGGGATTTAGAAGCCACATTCAGTGATCAGTTACGCAACCACAGAAGGTGGCGAACCATAACCACTGAGGCCATATTCTTCTAAGAGGTCTTTGCCAAGCCATACAGTGCATCAGCCAAAAAGCTGATCATGACTCCAACCTCGCTGCCTCTGACAAAAATTCAAGGAACTCTTGAGAAACCTCCAGCAGTTTCTGAGATGACTGCAAACAAACCTGCACAACATACACCCCACAGACTGCTGCCAGCAGGACTAGGACCAATACCTCATATGACTACTTCAAGAAGGCTTCCAGCTTATGATCTTGAGAGTCCTTCAGCATGGCACCCCCTTCAATGGGTATTGTTGTCTTCTTGGTGACTGCTATCACCAACACATCCCTCAAGAACTTCAAGAGCTTTTTCTCTACCAGAAGAATGAGGTGCAACCTAGCCATGGCTCTGCTGGACTTCAAGCTAGCATCCAATGAATCACACTCTGCTGTGACCATATCTTTAATCACCTTACGCAGCAGAAAAGACTTTGGGAGCTTGTGGATGCTTTCCAGCAAGGGATCCTCCACTGGGTCCACCATTGCTAGGGGCTTCTCTGCTATTTCAGTGCTACCAGGGTATGTGAAATCAGGGTGGAGAGTTTGTGCATTCCTTCAGAAGATAGTAACCACAGTGGGATCCTCACTGAGGAGGATCTCCCCCTCCTCGAGAACTTTGCCAAGATTTTCATCCCATCTACAAGATGTACCCTCAAGGGGATCTTCTGAGAGCTCTAACACAACTGAGGCCTACTCCTCCCAGTCCTCCTCAGTTTCCAGCCATGGATGCTTGGCCTCTGGCCTGGCATCCCCTGCTGGTAGCAGGCTCGGTAAAGCAGGAGCCCCATGCTTTGGTCTTTGCACCAAGTCTTACTTAAGAAAAAAAGCCTTGTGCAAGAGGAGCACAAATTAGGGTAAAAAAGTGTCCCATGCTCTAAGGACAGCCCTCCTGGGTCTTCTTCTCCCCTGACCAGGACAGAGGATTGGAGCTCCTCTGCTGGGCAGATGTCTCAGAGGCCTGTTGAGCAACATCCATGGAGTTTCCCTCATGATGGCACTTCCTGCCAAAATGGAATTTCCAACACACTGGAGAAGCCAGAGCGGCATGACCCATGATTCCACAGGTGCTACACCAACTATACTCTATTCCAATGGGTTAAAAATCCTTTCCTCCAAATTGTGACTCTCCTCTCAGCCATAGCAGAAAATGGAGCCAGACAAATGACTCCAGTGGCTGCTGCAGGCCACACAGACTGCCTGGACTTTCACCATGGTTGGTGCCATGCAGCTTCTCTTTCCTGCAATTGAGTGTGCAGAATTGCACCAGCCCCTCTTACCTAAGCCTAGGGTTGCCAACTGGATGGAATTCAGCCGGCTTGACCGGTTTTTATATGGCAAAGCCGGCTGACAGCAGAGAGCCAAAACTGGTCATTGAAAAGCTGGGTTTTGGCTCTAGCCATGGGACTGAGAGCAGCTAGAGCAGAAAAACGGCTTTTCATCTCTCTCCCCCCACAGCCTCATCCTGTCCTCCAATCCAGCCATGGTTCCTGCATCTTACAGAGCCGCGGCTGCGATAGCGATAATGATTTAAAATAAAACCAAAACCAATATGGAGCCAACGTTTTTGGTTTTATTTTAAATTATTAGCACTACCACAGCCGCGGCTCTGTAAGACACAATTGCTGTGGCTGCTAGGGGAAGGAATTGATAGGAAGGGAGCTGTCACTTGGGGAAGGAGTGGCTGGAAGGAAGCTGGTATATGGGAGGAGCTGACAGAGGGGAGAAGGAGGGGGCTGGATGGGAGCTGACACAGCGGAAGGAGGTGGCAGGAAGGGAGCTGACAAAGGGGGAAGGAGGGAGCTGGAAGGGAGCTGACATGGGGGGAGGAGGTGGCAAGAAGGTTGCTGGCAGAGGGGGAAAAGTGGGGGCTGGAAGGGAGCTGACACAGCGGGAAAGAGATGGCTGCAAGGAAGCTGGCAGAGGGGAGAAAGAGGGGGCTAGAAGGGAGCTGACATGGGAGGAAGGAGATGGCTGGAAGGTTGCTGGCAGAGAGGGAAATGTGGGGGCTGGAAGGGAGCTGATATGGGGGAAAGGAGGTGCTGGAATGGAGCTGTCAGAAGGGAGAAGGTGGGGATGAAAGAGAATTGACAAAGGGAAAAGGAGGGGGCTGGAAGGGAACTGACATGGAGGGAGGAGAGAGCTGGAAGAGAGCTGAAATGGGGGCAAGGAGTGGTAGGAAGGGAGCTGGCAGAGGGGGAAAGGTGGGGGCTGGAAGGCAGATGACAGGGGGAAGGAGATGGCTGGAAGGGAGTTGGCAAAGAGGAGAAAGAGGGGGCTGGAAGGGAGCTGACATGGGAGGAAGGAGGGGGATGAAATGGAACTGGCACAGGGGAAGAGGGGGCTGGGAGGGAACTGACACAGGGGAAGGAGATGGTAGGAAGGGATCTGGCAGAGAGGGAAATGTGGGGGCTAGAAGAAAGCTGACATGGGAGGAAGGAGGGTGCTGGAAGGAAACTGACACACGGGAGAAGGAGGGAGCCAGAAGGGAGCTGACACAAAGGGGGGATGGAGGTGGTAGGAAGGGAGCTGGCAGAGAGGAAAATGTGGGGGCTGGAAGGGAGCTGACATGGTGGGGGGGGGAGAAGGAGGGGGCTGGAAGGGAACTGACATGGGGTAAGGTGGGGACTGGAAGGGAGTTGACATGGGGGGAAGGTGGGGGCTGGAAGGGAGCTGACACGGGGGGGGGAGAGGTGGCAGGAAGGGAGCTGAGATGGGGGAATGAGGTGACAGGAAGGGAGGGAGCTGATGGGGGGTAGCAGGTAGCAGGAAGGGAGCTGACATGGGGAAGGTGGGGGCAGGTGGGGGCAGGCTAACACTTGGGGATGGGACTGGTCGGTAGCTGGTTTATGGGAGGGCTGGAAGGGAGGGGGCACTGGGACTGTAAGGGGGATGGACAGAGGGTAGGGTGACTGGAAGGGTGCTGACACAGGGGGGTGGCACTGGGACTGGAAGTGAGCTGATACCTGGGATGGTATTTGGACTAGAAGGGAAGGAGGGGGACTGGAAGGAAATGGACATCAGGGGCAGTCCTGGGAATGCAAGGACGTTGACATTGGAAGGTACTGGGAATGGAGCTCAGCTCGCTTCATCCACTATCCCTCTAGTTTCCTCCTTTCGCTATCTGGGTGTCACTTTGGATTCTTCTCTCTCTTTTCATGAGCACCTGTCTGTCCTTACACGCCGCTCTTTCTACGCACTTAGACAGATCAGAGCAGTCCGTTCTTTGCTTCCGTCCTCATCCATCATTACCTTATTGCTCGCACTAGTTATAAACCGACTTGATTATTGTAATGTAGCTTTGGCTAACCTACCACGTTATCAGCTTCAACATTTGCAATTGCTCCAGAACATGGCTGCACGCCTTGCAACTCATGCTAGATGGTCAGATCATGTCACCCCTCTACTACTCCGCCTCCATTGGTTACCACTTCAGTTTAGATTTCAATACAAATTCCTGATTCTGACTCACCGAGCACTCCACACTTGAACACCACAGTATCTTGCAAATCTTATCTCTTTACATACACCTTATCATCAATTCCACTCACTTCACACTAATCGATTTTCCCTCCCATCCCCTTCTCAAGTTCACCTTGGACAAACACGACATGCCACATTCTTTTTCCTCAGCCCAGCACTATGGAAGCCCTTGCCCTCCTCACTCCACTTAGAACCCACCTAACAAAAATTTAAAGCATTACTCAAAACACATCTGTTTCAGCAGGCTTTTAACCTCTCATTTACTGATTCCCTGTAGACTATGTCCGTTTGTGTTATTTATTCTTGCTCTACTCACTGTCCTCTCTCCTCCTTTCTGTTAAAATATGGCGTTCCTTTCTTTTTCCTGCAGCATGGTATTATTATTTTGAATTTTTATTGTAAACCGCCCTAATGTTTCGATGTGGGTGATATATCAAGTTTGAATAAAGATAAAGATAAAAAGGGGACTGATATTGGGGAGGGTTACTGGGACTGGAAATAGGCTGATGGAAGGAAGTGAAGAAAACAAAAGAAGAGACAAGAAATGGCAGATGGACTATAGATGATAGAAAGAGAGCTAAGAAAAGACAGGAAAGCAGACACCTCAGATCGGGACCAACATGATCAGAGAATACAGTGGTCAGACAACAAAGGTAGAAAAAATAATTTTATTTTCAATTTAGTGATTGGACTTTGCGCTAACTTTATATTTTACACAATATGGGGAACTGCATCTCTTATTTATCTGATGTTGCACTGCATGCGGAGTCTGGCTTCTTGGGGTTTCAGTTTAATTTTTGTCTACATATTTTTATCTTTACTTTAGGTTACAGTCACTTATTCTGTACTTGGTGAGGGTCTGTGTTCTGAGTATGTGACTGAAGCCAGGGGGTCTGTTAACATGGAGTTTGTACATAGGGATCAACAGTATACTGTACTATAGTAATTTGAATTGTTCAGCTTTTCAAATAGGTGTATAGATGTTCTAGGGCCCTCTGCAGTATTTATTGTGCTGTTTTTTTCTGGGTAGGACACCTAGGGGTATGTTTACTAAACTCCGTTGCTGTGCGGGTCCCCGTTAGTGTGCTGGTGCCATATAAGGAGTGGGCGGGCCAGGCAGAAAAAAGCAAAAAACCGGACCGTACGTGTGTGCGTCGCGCTAATGTGCAGGGCCCACATTAGCGCGTGGGAAGGCTAAGTGGGGCGCTGCTGCAAAACCAGAGCCGTAGTACAACGGTGAAGACACCGACCAATGGTGCAGGGGCCAGGGGTTCAAACCCCCATTGTGCTCAACAAAAAAGACCAGCTGAGACACCAACATTTATGGGCAAAAGTGGTTAGGAGGCATATTAATTTTGGGCGGCAGAAGGCGGCGCACTGTTATTTTTATTACGGCATGAGGCAGCGCACTGTTTAGTGTGGGCGGCAGATGACGGCACATTGGTAGGTTTGGGCGGCAGAAGGCGGTGCGCTGATAAATGTGGGCAACAGAAGGCGGTGAGCCGGTGGGCAGAAGGCGGCGCGCTGATGTGTGAGGGGGCAGTCCAATAGTGGGAGGGAGAAGTGGCGCGCTGATGTGCAAATAACAGGAAAGGAGCCATAGCACAATGGTTAAGACACTGACCACTCATGCAGGGATCATGGGATCAATTCCCCACAGTGCCCATTGAAGACAGCTGGCTGAGGCATTATTTTAGGGGCATTTCCATGTTGTGCGGCATAAGGCGGCGCGCTGTTAATTTAGTGCGCCACAAGATGGCACGCTGATGGCTACAAGGCTGCGCGCGGATGCACAAACACAGGAAAAGAGCCACAGCACAATGGTTAGGACACTGACCAATGGTGCAGGGACCAGGGGTTCAACCCCTCACAGTGCCCAGTGAACAAGGCTGGCTGGGGCAGTATGTATCATGGTGAGGAGTGCTGTAGGAGGCCTTCCATTTATATTTTATTTCCCACCACTAGTAAACCCGCTCTCACAGTGTGTTAACATACGGATGCCCGTAAGGCACATGTTACAGTGCACTGTCCGCCAAGGCACCCTAGAATGTCCCCTATAGGGCACCATGTATGTTGCGACACAGGATAATGTATAGTGCACCCTATATGGATGGCAACCATAAGGTGGCCTATAGGGCGCCCTATAAAGCACCCTCAGAGGCACCTAATGGGTATAGTAAGCTGTGTGTGGTTTTGCCGGCATAGACATATGTACAGTAAATAAAAATAAAGCTGTGTACAGCCCTATCAAAGGGCCCCACTGTGGGTTTGAACCCATGACCTCTGGTTGTATAGGGAGTGATGTAACCATTGGGCTACAGCTCTATAACTGACAACAAGCCCCTGGCTGGCTGCAGAGAGCCTGCACGTCACCCCACAGACAGTCTGCTGTTGTAGACAGGATAGGGTTAGGCCACCCGTACCCATGATGCACTGCACATGCAAATCAGCTGTCCACAGATGCACACAAGATGGGGAATGCACCCCAATAGCTACCCGGCCTGGTAGGGGGAATTGTCCATGTGCACCCACACAGCACCTCGGCCTGGTAGGGGGTCCTGAGCGGGTGGACTACCAGCAAAGAGTAGCTACACACCGTCACATTGTGCGGGTACTGTGCTCACCCTGAGGGTGTGATGTGGCGGCCAGGACCAGGTCCACAACACCAGCCATGGCTGGATGAGGCCATGACAGAGCTCCAAAACAGTATTAACCTGTGAGATAGGAAGGTGCTGCAGAAACATGTTGGATATCTCTGTCTCTCAGTTAGTGGAAACCCCCATGGACCCCCGGGTGGCATAACAGATTTCTCTCTTTCCCCCCCACCCCCAGATTCCCCATCCTATCCCCCTTCCTCTTCTTTCCCTCTCTTTCCTTCCCCCCCCCCCAAGCAAAGCGGACCATCAAACCCCAGTCCAGTCCTGCTGGGGAACAGACACCCCAGACACCCTACAGGGCAGTCTAAGCAGCTCCACACACACACACACATCCATAACACAATATCAGACAGACTTTAGGCCTGGATATCCAAAGATGCACCCCAGCACTATCTGATATTCACCTGCAGCAAGTCATCAGCCACTGCACAGCACTCCATCAAGACACATACCAGCTGTGAACAGTCTACTGGTTAGCCCTGATGGAAATGCATGCACCCAAAACTGGGGTAGCAGCACACACAAGCAGAGAGCTCTGTGAGAAGGCCCTAACAGGAAACCCACATATATATCACAAGAGAGAAACACAATACAGCACTATGGGGGTGCCTAGCCATGCTGTCATCACTGCACACTCAGGGTGAGAGTGCTCCCCCAGCAGCACATACAGAGGTCACCCTGTCTGTGTAGGTGGTGGCCTGGCACTACAATGTCACAGCCAGTGCCCTATGCCCTGTGCAGATGCATCGTGGCCAGCCCACCATGTCTGACTTATACCCATGGTACCTTGCTGCTCATTATGCACATTGGCAGGCCAATACTGGCAGTAGTGCTGGCAGTGTGGGTTGGGGAAGGTGTTTGCAGCCAACACACACTGTAACTATAGACAGACACACACTCCCACACCTATGCCAGCATTGTGCTACTATTGAGGGGGTGATTAGCCTTGGCCACCACACCGGTCCTGGGCACGGCACAGGCATGGATATGGTACGCAGTACTGCTGGGGGTCACTCCCCAGGGTGGTGAACACCGTCAGAGGCCAGGCCTGGAGCACGCACCGCAGACACCAAACAGATTGTTCGGATGGGGTCAACTAGCAGTATGTGCGTAACGTAGGGATATCTATCAGCCTGTACTCTTAGCAAACGTTTCAGAGCTGTGTACCTCAGGTGTAGGGTGACATTGCTAAGGTATGCAGGTGCTGGTATTGGGAGATGCATGCAGGGTCCAATGTTCTGCCTCTACAGGAGACATTGGCCAATGGGGCCTGTGGGTGTGGGTGTGGGTGTGTCTGCCCCTGTTGGCCGCTGCTTTACGCCAGCGCTTCCCCACTCCAGCCCAGTTTTGCATCACACTGTTCGGGTCTTCCTGCTGTCCCTCATGAATATGCATGAGCTACATCTACATGCCGTGGGGGTGGTGCATAGATATACAGCACAAGCATTTGTATGAGTGGCAGCATGGAACCTGACTGGTGTGTGGCCCACCAGGACTGCATTTGGGGGATTCTGCTGTAGGTTCTGCCCCTGTTCATGGTGTCTGTGCTCAGTGGGGTAAAAGATAGATGTATTACCATTGCATATGTCCTCGTCACGAAAGGTGTGTCCTTACTGTCACTGTTTATTTGTGGGGAAAATATGTGGGCAGGATTGCTGGTAGCCCCAGCTGGTCTTTGAACCTGTGACCTTCTGTTTTTGCATGCACTGTCTGTGTGCACTGCACCACCGTGTAGCCACAGCTTGATTGCATTCCCTGGATAGTCCATGACTGTGGATCCGGCAGGGCCTGTCTGTTGCTGTGGACTGTGCCAGCCTGCACATGGCTAGGCCTCTGTCTTCTGTCGCTAGCAGCCACTGCCCCCTGCACCACATGTACTCGTCCGCCAACATGCTGGCATGAGCTTCTCCCATAAAAAGCAGGTGACCTGATTGGAATGTGGCAGTACGGGACTGCATTTGGGGTACTTGGCTGTGGGTAATGCCCATTGTTGTGGTGTGTGTGCGTTGTTGGGTAAAATATGGGTGTTTTCCCCATGCTTATGTCCCCTGCAATACAGGGGTGTCTGTGCTATCTGTGTTTAGTGGTGGGTAAAATATAGGGACTGGGCTGGCAAGTGCCCCAGCTGGGCTTTGAGCCTCTGATCCTCTGGTTCTAGAGGTACTGACTCTGTCTGCTGCACCACACTATGGCCACATAGACAGTGCAGCCCCTGGAGGTAGTAAGCCTGGCAGGATGGAGTCACACACCCTGCTCTACGCAAATTTACTGTGGGCATATGCACCCTGTCTGGTGACAAACGTGCACATAAACCCCGGAAATGACCATGGGAAATGGGGGACAAAATATCACCACGCTGGGCAACAGTGATATTAATGGGCAACCATAGCAAACACTCCCAGGAAAGCTCCACAAAAGGAAATGTTTTTTGGAAGAGTCTCCGCTCCGTAAACCCTTCCAAAATTCATTTCTTTTTTCTGGAGCTTTGCTGGGTGTGTTTTCTGTATTTGCCCATCACTATAACTGTTCCCCAGCTGAATTACTATTTTTAATAGTTCTGTTGTGGTCATTTTCTATTTTTATTTGCACTTTTGTGCTGTGCACATGTATCACACTGCTCACGTTTTGCTGGTTTCCCCGGTTTTCCTGTACATTGCTGACGGAAATGGTTTCTCTTCCCTTTAAATGCTTTCTACCGCGAGTGTTTCCCTCGCGGTAGTTTTTACATGCAAATTCGGGCCCGATACTGTGCGGGGAGCCTCTCCCCTCCCACTCTCCACCCATTGACCCCGTCCCTCCGCCCCTCTGGAGCCTTCCTCCGCCCTCCTTTAGCCGTTCCACGCCTCTATCGGACATTTGCGGGCCCGCACTTGTACGGGGCCCGTTAGTGTGCCGCGCACCTTTGCGGGGGTGACACGCACGTGTGCGGGGCATTTAAATGCATTTATTAGCGTTTCAGTGCCGCGTTTCCGTGCGCTCTTTTGCGGCGCGCACATTTCCGTTTTTTAGTAAACATCCCCCTTATTGTATGAGTTTGGAAGTTTATGCTGGTATGGTATGGTAGATTTGGCCTTGTAGATCTTTGGTGACTTTTGTAGGGTTTTATATTAGTTCACCTATATGCCTGGTACTGGAGAATGTTTATGTTTTTGTTAGTGAGATGACCAGAATCAGATTTTTTTTGGACTATCTCAGCCTGTCTAAATGAATGCTAAATATTTACTTCTAAGTAGTTATTTTTATTGTGGCTATGCATTTGCCATTTCACTGCAATTTTCTTACATCGGATTTGGAG
Source organism: Ichthyophis bannanicus (assembly GCA_033557465.1). Lineage (NCBI taxonomy): Eukaryota > Metazoa > Chordata > Amphibia > Gymnophiona > Ichthyophiidae > Ichthyophis > Ichthyophis bannanicus. Next base: position 704,705,534 of record CM066034.1, on the reverse strand, counting down.
GAGAAATACTAGCATCACGTGAAGAGTTCATAAAAGAGTTTTGGGAAAAAGGAGGTAGGGGTGTAGCCAACATTAATAATAATGAGGGAGCATTGCCAATTTATAGTTGCAGGGGAGTGCCAGAAACCCTAGCACGGTCCTGCCAGGGCTGGCCATACGCATGCAGCAGGACATCTTCGGGTTGCGATTGTGGTTGTCAGTGGCCATGGTGGCCCGAGTCAGCCCTAGGCAGCAGAATTTAAAAAGAAAAGTGAAGCTGCGGGGCTGGGTTCAGGCAGCATATGGGGAGAGCCATGATCACTGTGGCTGCTCCCATTTAAGGCCCATGGTACTTGTGGCTCCTCCCAGGAGTTGCCGTCCCAATCCTCACAGGAGTCCAGCACTCTAGAGTAGCCACAAACACCTCGGGCCTTAAACAGGAGCAGCTATGGTGACTGTATCTCTCCCCGATGCCTGCATGACCCTATATGCTACTTGAGCTCAGTCTCACTTTTCTTTTTAAATTCTGCCGCCACTGCCCAGGGCTGACTCGGGCCCACCATGGCCACTGACAGCCCAAATCTGTCCTGCTGCCCTGCCTCAACATCTGCAAAAAACTGGCTGCATTTTCTTTGAAAAAAAAACCCAACTTCTCTGCCACAGCTCTCTAGCGTGGTCCAGATGCTGCCTATGCTCCCTCTTCTTTTGATGCCACAGAACCCCGCTAAATAATTGTTTAATTTTTTTTTTTACACCTTGCGTTACATTAGCACTGGAATAGGATTGGAAACGGGTTGATGCTGGAGGATGGGAGGACTGGAAGGGAGATGATACCGGAGGTGGACTGATGCTGAAGAGGGGGGGGGGGGGAGGCTGGAACTAGAAGTGATGATGCTGGGAGGGACAGGGACTGGAAGGGAGCTGCTGCTGGGAGGGACTGGGACTAGAAGGGAGCTCATGCTGGTTGGTGCTGGGACTGGAAGGGAGCTGATGGTGGGCAAGGCTGGAGCTAGAGAAATAGACTAGTGGTTAGAGCACTGAATTGGTAACCAAGCAACCAGGGTTCAATTCCTACTAGCATTCTTTGTAACCTTGGGCAAGTCACTTAACTCATTGTCTCAGAAAAAAAGCCTGGCAATCTACTTTCAGTCATGCTGCCAAGAAAACCCAGGAACTGATGGGCCTCTAGGAGTGGTCATTGATTCAAAGGCAGATATTGAAGCAGGGCCGGCCTGTCCATTATGTGAGAATGCTGTTCTCACAGGGCCCATGCTTCATGGGGCCCTGCGCAAACTTCATACTCACACAATGAACGGCTTCAGGGGGAGGTGGGGAAACTCGCACGAGGCTCTGGCTCCCTCTGCCAGTGTGAAGAGTATTTTCTCTCATGCTGGCGGCTGTTTCTGTGAAGCACACGACTACCAGGAAATGCCCTTTAACCTTTCCCGGCATTCAGCACACTTCACTAAAACAGTTTCTAGCAAGAGGGGAAAACACTCTTCATGCTGGCGGCTGTGCAGAGGGAGTTGGAGCCTCGCGTGGGCTTCCCCAACTCCCTCTGAAGCCCCTTAGATGGCTGCAGGCTCTTCGGCGAGCAGGGTGGGGGCGTGGCTAGGACTGGAAATGGCCTGTGATGGGGGGGACTAGGATTGGAAATAGGCTGCGATGGAATGGTAAGCTGGGACTGGAAATGGGCTGTGATTGGGGTGGGCTAGGACTGGAAATAGGCTGTGATGGGGGTGGTAGGACTGGAAATGGCCTGTGATGGGGGGAGGCTAGGACTGGAAATAGGCTGTAATGGGGGAGGCTAGGATTGGAAATAGGCTGTGAATGGGGTGGGCTAGGACTGTAAATGGGCTGTGTTGGGAGGGTAAGCTGGGACTGGAAATAGGCTGTGATGGGGGCTAGGACTGGAAATGGGCTGTGATGGGAGGGTAAGCTGGGACTACAAATGGGCTATGATGGGGGGGGGGGAAGCTTGGACTGGATATGGGCTGTGATGGGAGGCGGAAGCTTGGACTGCAAATGGGCTGTGATGGGAGGGTAAGATGAGATTGGAAATGGGCTGTGATGGGTGGCTAGGACTGGAAATGGGTTGATGGGGGGAAGCCTAGACTGGAAATGGGCTGATGGATGAAAACTTGGACTAGAAATGACTGATGGGGGGCTAGGATTGGAAATGGGCTGATAGGGAGCTGGAATAGACTGGAAATGGGCTGTGATGGGGAGGAGTTTGGACTGAAAATGGATTGTGATGGGGGAGGCTAGGACTGGAAATGGGCTGTGATTGTGGGGGGGGGGGGACTAGGACTGGAAATGGGTTGTGATGGGAGGGTAAGCTGGGACTAGAAATGGCTGATGGGTGGAAAGCTTATCTGGAAATGGGCTGATGGGGAGCTGGAATAGGACTGCAAATGGCTGAAGGGGAGCTTGGACTGGAGATGGGCTGATGGGGGGAGGGCTAGGATTGGAAATGGACTAATGGGGGCTGGAATAGGACTGGAAATTGGCTGATGCGGGGTAGTTTGGACTGCAAATGGGCTGATGGGGAGCTGGAATAGGACTGGAAATGGCTGATGGGGAGCTTGGACTGGAAATTGGCTGATGGGGAGGCTAGGATTGGAAATTGGTTCATGAGGGGAGCTTGGACTGGAAAATAACTGATGGGGGCTGGAATAGGACTGGAAATTAGCTGATGGGGGGGAGCTTGAACTGGAAATGGGCTGATGGGGAGCTAGAATAGGAATGGAAATGGCTGATGGGGAGCTTGGACTGGAAATGGGCTGATGGGGGGCTGGAATAGGACTGGAAATGGGCTGATGGGAAGGACTAAGACTGGAAATGGGCTGATGGGGGAGCTTGGACTGCAGATGGGCTGGAATAGGACTGGAAATGGGCTGATGGGGGCTGGAATAGGACTGGAAGTGGGCTGATGGGAGCTAGAATAGGGCTGGAAATGGGCTGATGGGGGGCTAGAATTGGAAATTGGCTGATGGAGGAGCTTGGAGTGGAAATGGGCTGATGGGGGGCTGGAATGGGACTAGAAGGAAGCATATGGGGGCTAGGACTGGAAATGGGCTGATGGGGGGGGCATGAGAGAATGGGACTAGAAGGGAGCAGATGCTGGGTGGATCTAGAACTAGAAGGGATCTGATTTTGGGGGAGGACTAGAAGGGGATGGGGAAGGGGAATGAGGATGGAGAGGGGAAAAGATATTTTGTGTGGGAGGGAAGAAAAGTCTACGATGGGCCAGGTATTGGGAGAGTAAGTGGGGATTGAGAATGGAAGGGTGAAATTTGAGTGGATAATAAAGGAATAAGGAAAGAAAGAGCAAAAGGGGAAAGATCAGTATTTTAAAGCAGATAGAGAGAACGGAAAAAATCTAGAAGAGAGAAGAAAGGACAAATAGCTCGCAGAAGCCACAAAGAAAGTGACTGGAGCAATTGCAACTGAACAATAAAATGCCCAAACAAAAGGTAGAACATATTTTTTATTTTGAATTTATTAACTGGAATATGTCAGGTCTGGTAAGTGTGTATCGCTAACATCTTTGTGTTTTTGTTTAGTGCAAGAGGAAATTAATTTATAGTTTTATTTCTACAGTTTTGCTGTACATTTCATGTTTGGCTTTTGGAGTTCTCAATTTAATTATTATCTTCCTATTTCCAAATTGTGATCCCTTATGCTTTGTGTGATGACGGTCTATGTTCTGCATGTGTAACCAAGCTGAGGTATTCTGTTCATGTAGTTTCTGTTTGACAGTCCCACTTGTTCTCTTTCCCCAGTAGAAGATTAGTACTCTCTGAGATGTATTAGTTTAATACTTGCAGTGTTGCCTTTTTGATAGGTAGGGTTTGGTGTTTTGTGAGTCCTGGTAGTGCTTTTATGATACTGTGGGTTTGCTATGGGTTCTAAATGGTCATTGTTTATAATACTTCCTAATGGGTCTGGTGGTTGGCACTGGAGTATATTAATTTATAAATCTGGTAGTCTTTCTTTATCCAGACACTCATTAAGAGGCATGTTTACTAAAATTGCATGTTAACATTATGCAAAAAGTTATGCAAATGAGGTTCCTTATGCAATTGAGGCCCTGTAATGAATCTCTGCACATGACCCTGCACCCCCTTGCTCCGCCTTGCATTGCACTGCCTAAAGCCCACTAGCAAGCTTGCCTTTTTCAGTCTCAGACTGAGCTGAGGCCCTCTCTGGCTTATGGGTCCAAGGCAATTGCCAGGTTGCATCCCTCTTAATGCTAATCCTGACATCTGCTATCTTTTATTTTGTACAGTATGAGGGAAATGCATTTCTATTTCTCCTGTATTGCACTACATGCAGCATCTGGCTTTCTGAGCTTTAGTTTAATTTTTGTCTTTATGTATATATTTCTCTTTTCTTTTTCTGCTCATTTATTGATGAAGGCCTATCTCCATTGTGTGTGTGTGTGTACAAACAATGCTGGGTATTCTGTGAGCATGGAATTTCTGTTTAAGAATGTGTGACAATCTTGCTTGTTCAGTTTGCACATTGCCTTCCCTGCAATTATTTTTTGGGGGAGGGGTGGGACAGGGGTTGGGGCAGGGTGGGCATGGGCAGAGCATGGTTAGTCACAGGTGGTGCATTTTTCTCTTTCAAAAAGTTGGCAACCCTACCTAAGCCATGATCCATGGCTGAATCAGATCTGACAGTTCTCTAGCTGCCTGGGCCCTCTGCTACACTGCTGGCTGTGCTGTGTGTGCTTTGTGGTCTTAAAGGGCCTGCATCTCGCAAAGCACAACTCAACTCTGGGCCTCCTCCTATATTCTGGGGAGGAGGAATAGAGGAGATCCCCGCAGAGCCCTAACTCGGGTGCCTTTGGCTTGAGCCATTGGGTTCTGCACCCCTGGGCCCCATCACTGTCTAGGCCCCCAGCAGAGCTAAGAGCTGAGCCAGTGAGTTCCTTTACTGCTTTCTGTTTGTATTTTTTTCCATCCAGTGGAGTGCAGACTGCACAGGAGCCTATGTTACCTCCATCTGCTGGAGACTGAGAAATTCCAGTGAGAAGTGGTGGTACAGGATCCTTATCGGGTGCCATTAAAAAATCAGTGGTTCCCAGTCTCCACTTGCTGGAAGGAAGGTATAAACCCACATCTCTGGACTGGACTGGTCAATGAGGAAGGACATTTTTACAACTTTATTTTTCATAATTAGAGTAGTCTTCAAGGTTTTCTCTTAGGCAGTCAGTGTAAGGTTTTGTCTGTAAAGTCCCTAAGGGATAATAAGGTTTTTGTTAGTCTCCCTCCGTTAGCACTTGCCATCTATCAGAGTTTGCAGCATTAGTTATGTAGCTGAACCTCCCATATTGCTTTTTTCCTGTTTCTATACTGCAGTTTGGTCCATTTTGCAGTGGCCTAGCCTTCTACCACAATGTTTCCCAGTCCTGTCTTCAGGACTCCACATCCAGTTAGGTTTCTGGGAGACCCATTATATCTAAACTCATCTCCCATTCCTTGAAAACCTACAAAGTTGTAGAGTCCTGAGGACAGGTTTAGGAATTACAATTCAAATGCTTCCTCCAGAAAGAGCTACATTATTTCTCCTTTTAATTAAACATTTGATTCTCAGAGTATTCCTATTATTTTCCATCCATTCTTGTTTTTCGACTGTTTTCATTTGGTATACTATGGCAAAATCAGCTGGGAGATTTATTTCTCTAACTTTCTGCATTGTATTATTAGCCTTGGAAACAGTTTTGCAAAACATTTTGGGATAGTGAAACAAACCATTCTCTGTTCTACTCACAAACCTTCAGTATCACTAGACCAAACAGAAACAGAAGCACAAACATATTTCATTGTTACTAAATGAAGGCATAAGTGATTCATTGTTAATGATCTCAATGGACTTATTTACGCTACCTGGATTATGTTATAACTGGTGGTCACCATTCGTAAAACTGATATTAACTGGAAATGCATTTTTTATTCACCTTGTTCATATATGTTAGCTACTTCCTGTAATTCTTCAGTTCGCAACGTGGAGAATATTTCTATAAGAGCAGTTCTATCTGTTCCCTTAAAATGAAAGAAAATTAAATCAGGTAAGTCTCATAACTACCATAGATCAGAGAGATATTTTTATTTGCTTATACTTATATTTAAATTTCAACATAATTGTCTAAAACCTCAAAACCAAATTAGCTGTATAACCTAATGAGCCAAGTCTGAACAATCCACTCGTTTGGTTGCATAAGGTAAGTGGATTAATTTGTCAGGCTACATATCAGCATTTTTGCCCCCATTGATGCCCTGGAATGAGCAGGCAGCATTTTGGGCCCCAATTAAGGCCCAGGAGGAAAAATGAAGGGCTGCAGCAGGTAAGAGGAGTGGAAGCAAAAAAGAGGTGGGGGATAGAAAGTAAGAGGGTAGGATCTGCAGAAGGAAAGAGAAGGAGGACTGAGCATGTGAGTAGAGGAGTGGAAAAAGAGGGCGAAAGATTGCTGCATGGAAAGAAATGCTCTCACCATTTTCACTCTCCCCTACAAAAAAAGATATTGGAAAGTGGGGTAGGGAGAGCAGTGGCCAGCGTACATGGCAAGCGCATTTTATCTCTGTTGAGTAAGTCCTAGAAAGATTTTTCCAACCTTAGTAATAATATTTTTTCGAGTAGCAGGAAACCAGTGAAACAAAAAATCTAAGATGACATCGGCTAAGAAACATTTGAGTGTGAGTAACTCTCATATAAGAGAGGTAGGGTGGTAATTATGTTTAAGCAATATTTGTTAATTAGACTTAAGAAATAGGAGAGTCATAAGGGATTGGAGAGTCTTCTGATGTCATAGGGTGTGGGGGCCCCTAGCCCAGGCCACGGCCTATAGGCATAGGGGTGCCACTATTTAGTCTTTGAATAAAGAATTTGTCCTCGTCCAGAGCTTGGGCTGCTGGGACTTGTAGTTGTGCTATCACTTAAAAAAAAAAACAGTAGTATTGAGAACCGAGGGTTTTTCAAAAGACACACAGGAATTTATTTCCTTCTTTTCAAAAAGCATATAGCTCAAACGAAACAACAGGATTCTTCTCCAAAACAAATGATCCTCAAGAAAAACACACAAAAACCCAACAGTGAAATTTCTTTAGCTGGCTTTCACAACATACGTAGCTGTTTCTCAAACATACAGCAACAAACACAGTTTCTTTTCTTCAAATCAAAGTAATTGTCTTTTCTTCCTTCAACAGGGTACTTAGCAATTCAGGCTAGAATCATTCTTCCTGTCTTACTCACTGCTTTTGGTGGTTTTCAGGTTACAGACTTTTTCCTTTATCCAGCAGCTTCTATTCTGCCTTTTTCCGCCCTGAACAGTCCGTTAATAAATCCTCTGAGTCAGAATCAGGTTCAACAGATTCTACCTGCATTTCCTCCGGGTTTTCAACCGGTATGTCTGGCTCTAAGCCTTCATGCAATGCTTCTTGCTTGAAACTCTCTAAGAGCTCCTGAATTCTCCTCCACTGGGGCTTCTTACTAGGAAAAGGGTTTCCACCTGGATTGAGAAGTTTCTTTTCCTGACTCAAACACCAGAGTGCCTCTAACTGGCTTATGTCACTCTTAGGTATATTTTTATCCACCCACCTTCTGGGAACTGGAATCTTTTTAGCTGGCCCACGTACTGGAGGAACTGCACCTTGCCCCTTACCTGCAATTCTTTCAGCTACAGCTCTACTGGCTTCAGAACCAATTGCAGTTTCCCTGCAAGCCTGGCTCTCTTTCTGGGTGCTGCTTTCACCTCTGAAATCCCCCTGGAAATCTCCACCGTTCTCCTCTTTGGTGAGTTCTCTGGGTCTTTCCCTGGTGCTTCTCCCTCCACGGAAGTCTGCAGTGTTCTCTCTAGTCAGCTCTCTCGTGTGCTGCTCTCTCCATGAGTACTGCTCTCTCATGGAATCCTCTCACCAGCCGGTGCTACTCTCACGTGTTTCTCTGGGTTTATAAGGCTGCCTTTTGCTTAACCTGCACTGACCCTTACCCACGTGTCTCTCATTATCCTCCAAGCCTGCCCTTAGATCAGCAGAGCTTGGGTGTGGCTTAGCTTCAGCAAGTGCGTGTTTTTTCCCTTTGTCTTCACCCTGAAAGCTACAGATATCTTGCCTGTCTCCTTCCTTAAAGTTAGATCTATAATTTCCCTCTGTTTGCATGGGCTCAGCCATGCTCTCCTCATCACAAGGGTTATAAACCAAAAGTGGGTATTTTATTGTACTGTAGCTATCAGGGCCGGCCCAAGTGTTTCTTCAGCCCCAGGCAGAAGCCACACTTGTGCCACCCCTCGCCACACTGCCCCTCCCATCAAGCCTCCACCACCCCTCCCCCCCAACTGCTGCTGATTCTGTAGGCAGGATTGAGGGAGGAAGTGGTGGCTGCAGCGGCCTGCGGCAGGCCATGTGCTTCGGTACACTTGGCCTGCTGCTTCTGACACCCCTCCGTTACAACTTCCTGTCAGAGGGGAGTTCAAGAATGAAACACATGGCCTGCCGTGGGCACCGTGCTGTGCTGCCCACAGAGGTCTGCCATCCTAGGCGGCCTCCTAGCCCTCCTGGTGGACAGGCTGGCTCTGTTAGCTGTCCAAATAAGAACAATCATGGGATTTTTTTAATAAATAATATAGTTCAGTACTACCTAAGATTTCCAGGGATGCTGGTTTGAGGGGATTTTAATTTGCAAAACATTGACTTGCAGGTAAAGAATTTCATGCCAGCTATGCACTCCTTGGAATGGATTTAGTAAATAATGATGATATTGTATATGAAGCAGGAGACATTCTAGATGGTTTATTTCTAATGAATCATAGTAACAATGGGGGTTATTTTAGATGCTCTATTCATGATTTCCACATCTGAAATTGGCCATTCAAAAATGGGAATCACAAAAACATCCCAGGAGCCATGTTAGAAACTTTCAAAGTTACTTGTGTCCAGCATTATCATATCCATGTTGCACAGGGGCATGGTGGAGGCATATACTGGATGGCCGTGAAAAGATAAAAATGAATGTGCCAGCAGACTGTACTGTCTATGTCTGTATCTGCTCCAAGGCACAAAATAGACATACAAAAGTGCTCATTCCAGCACCCAAACACTTGTGGGACGTTCAGAAGAAGGCACTCACATATTAAAGATAGTTTCCAAATGGTAAAGAAACATGAGGTTAAATGACAGCACTTGTCTTGTGGGTGACAGACTGCTGGATCTCTCTACTTGCAAAATGGAAGGCTAGAATGCATATGTAGCATGGGATAGATGTTCCACCCTAAAATATCATCGCAGGGATGTCTATGTGACAGTGGCTACTGCCATCCTTACTGGACACATACATGTTTCTAAAATTGGATCAAAATTTGCACATAGCCAGCCTAATTGACATGAATGAATCCATCAGTTTTGGTGCTCCGTGAATATGTGCCTTTTGGGGGAGGATACGATGCATTTTCAGAAGGCATGCACAAACGCCTTCTTTCACCACTGCCACTCCCACTGCCACTCCCACAACTTTTGAGATGTTTTGACCTGGACAAATTATGTCAATAAGGCAGTGATCAAGCCCACTCCTTGTAAAAAAGGTAGAGGTGGCCACCCATCTGTGGCACCCCGGTATGGACCCCTGCCCATCACGGGGACAGATGGGAGGAAGCAAGTTTGATAGAGGAGGAAGAGGAATCATAGGATCTATGGGCCACTTGCTTGAAAACGTGAAAAGGAAACAAACTGCTACCCTAGCCAGCATTGCCTGGAGAAGAAGAGGAAAAAGCACGCTTGAAGGTATTCCTGAGCTAAACTTCAGGTAAACACTGTGGATTGATCTTGCCCAATTTCTTTTCCAGTTTTGAGGTCTTCCTCAAAAAGGGGCTTGAATTAGAGCTTGGACATCTTAGCCTTTGATGCTGATTCCACAGTCCAGTGATTGAGCTACAGCCATCTTTGAGCTACAGTAGCAGCCACAATCTCTCTAGCAGCCATGTGGAGATCATACATCATATCTTCTAGGAAGGCCTTGATTGACTCAAGACAGACAGAGGCATCATCAAGCAAGAACTAATTTCAGTGCAGAAGAGCGCAAGTTGCCACAGGCTGAAGCTTGCAGACTAAGGGAAGAAGCTGAGAAAATGGTCTTCAAAAGAGCTTCAATCTTCCTATCCTGATGGTCATGGAGGGCTGTACCACTGGAATAGTAGTCTGCCTTGTAACTGACATCACCCAAGGCATCCATCCACTCACCATGAACCATCCTTTGCAATTCAAGTGGAAAAGGAAAGGCTTTAGAAGGCCTCTGAATGTCCACAAGTATAGGATCTGCCTATGACATGTCCTTTTCTCACTCAGGGAAATTTGATATGTGTAGAGATGATCTATTTGGGAGATCAAGGCAGGAAGCTCATTCCAGTAAAATAGATGGAAGTTCAAGGAGTTGTCATCCTCCAAGAAAGGATAACTCCCCCTCTTCACGACTGGAAATTCTTTCTGAACTTTCCACAAGAGAGTCTTCATCCCCATCCACCTCCAGGACCCTGTGGCGATCCTGATACCCCGGAGACTGAAAAGAACCTGGACAGGGAAGCTTCAGGCTCTTATCCACTGTCTCACAGGGGCATAAATGCTTCTGTGATAACCCCCATACTTTGAGGAGTCCTGAGAGGTAGAAGAACCAGTCCCCATCTGGGAATAAGGTTGAGAGCATTTTTACATAGGTCCCTGAGGGCCCTTGGGGACCCCTTGATAAAAGGATCATGCATAATGGAAGAAGTTGAAGAACTCTATAGGGATAGGCTCTATAGACCCCTGAGCGCTAACTACCCCAGGGCCAAGGGCCTCTGGGAACAAAATAGAAGAAGTACCATGGTCCCTGCTGCCTGGTAAAATGTTGGCCATTCTCGCTATTATAGGAGGCACAGCAAAAGAAGAGACAGGCCCTGACACCCCCCCCCCCCCCCCAATGCTGAGAAAGGGTTGGATATCTCCTCAGACAACTGCCCCAATGTCTCCTCCGGGTCTGCAGCATAGGATGTCCACAGGTTGACACATGCCACAATCTAAACTGTGCGCACCATGGCATCAGGCTGCAATGGTTGTATCAGCAATGGTCATATCCATAGTCACACGCACCACAACCCTGCTGATCTGATATTTTACTCCCCTGCCTCTCTAGGATTCAAGCACTGCTACCATGGCAGTGGAAAAGTGACAAATGCAACTAGCCGAAACAGGCTGTGGACTGCAGCTTGAGTGCAGAGGGCACCCTCATAGGGAAAACAATGTGGTGCCAAATTTCACAGACCTCTGCGGCAAAACAGACACCCCCCCCCCCCCCTCTTTGCCTGAATGCTCATTGCCCTCACAAGCTAGAAGAGGTAACTCACAGTTTTACTGCAGCCTCTCAGTCTGACATAGAATTGAGTCAAAAACAAAACTGCTTCTCACAGGTGTACTGAAAACAGCTATGGTGGTGGGGAAGGGGGGATCAATGAAACAGGAACTTTTGTTTTTTTATTTTTTTATAGACTCCAATAAATAAAGTAAAATAGGAAGAAAATTATGGCATGGAGAGAATCTTAAGCCACAAGGAATAGGCCACCAAGGGCTCAATTGATCAGAAACTGGAAGGGAACTAGCCCCCCCCCCCCCCAATTAGGAAGGGGAAACTCCAGAGAGTTATTCAAGAATACACCCTGGAAAGCTCTGCTGATTGTGTTCAATTGGATGGCATCTTTTAGGATAGCTGCCTAGGAGCCCACAATCCAGATGAACCCATCTCTGTCCTGTTTCCCTTTCTTGTATAACTCACCATCACTCTTGGTATCATCTCGGCCTCGTCCTCCATCGCTTGTAGTTTTGAACACCTTTGACAGAAACAACCCTCCCTTGGGTTCTTTCTCCATTTTCATTGTTGTCATCTCCACTACCGCTCTCTAATCCATTCTGCCAAATGCTCTTACTTTTCAGACCTTATCTCCTCGTCAACTAATTCCTCCCACCAGTTCTTGCACGCTCTTTCCAGTCCTTCTCCCCACTCAGCTGTAGTCACCCCCTTGGGCTCCCCTGATCCTTTCCAGCTTGCCATGTCCTTTTCTAATAAGGTTCAGTCCCTCTGTTCTTCTTTCCCCAATTGTCCTCCTCCTCTTACTCCTACCCTACCCTCTTATTACCCTATGCATTACCCATCTCTGTCTCATGTCTAGTCCTCCTTCTGCCCTATTTCCTCAATCAAATTGTCCAAGGCCCTCACATCTTCTGATGCAGAATAGCGCGGTATATAAGAGAATGAAAATAAAATAAATAAATAAAATAAATAAATAAATAAAAATAAATAAGACTACCTGCCCCATATACCCCCACCCTCCCCATTGGCTATCCGAATCATCTCTGGCTCTCTTCCCACTCATCCTCTCTATGTTTAACAATAGTCTCTCTACTGGTTCCTTTCCCTCTTCCTGGAAAAATGCTTTCATTTGCCCTATTCTCAAAAAACCCACTCTTGACCCCTCTGTTCCCACCAATTGATGCCCCATTTCCAGCCTTCTCTTTTTGTCCAAACTTCTTGAGAAACTTATCTTTGCACAACTTTCTTCTCACCTTTTGCAACTCACACCTTCACCCTTGACTGAGTTAGCCAAGCAAGGCCTGTACATGCAGGCCGACCGGAATCGGGGTTCCGGTCCGCACGTACAGGCTTGGACACGATTTTGGGATCAGAATCCCATCTAACTGTGTATCCGGCTCCGACCGGGTACACAGAGGGCTGGGATGTTCAGGACAGAATCAGGCCCCATGTGTCTATTTACCTATCCTGTCCTGACAATAACTTTAGCCAGTGGCATAAATTTCATCCAAGCATTCACCCCTCCCCCCCCCGCCCCACAATGCAGGGGAGCACCTGGAAGACGGGGACCCACACAGCCCTGCAACCTGTACTGTTGCCTTCTACCCACAAACTTTCCTTACTTGAAATAACTTTGCTGTGTCACCTCTCCCCACTAAACATATGGAGGCCAATTTAAACTGGGCATGTTTGAGCTGTCCAGATGTCCAAAAAATGTACGGGGCTGATTTGCATCCGATTCTGCAACTTCAGGAGCTATATGTTCCCATGGTTGCAGAATCAGTGCTCTTGGATGGCCCGACATGCCCCCTATTCTGCTGCTGGAGACATCCTGTGCACTGCCTGGCCAGCCCTCTCAGTACTCCTGCTGGTGTGCCAGTGCCATGGCTTCCTGTCGCCATGGCACCAGCATTACCAGCCTGAGAACCCAATGCTGGACTGCACAGAAAAAGCCTTTCCCTGCCGCTCGACCCTCGGTGGGGGCAGTCAGGACTGGGATCAGGAGGCAGGACACCTCCCACGGTGGCTCTGTTAGTTTTGGGGGGGGGGGCTGCATGCCCTGATCGCACCGGAGACTGGCATTTATTCCATCTTTGAGATGGAATAAGCCGGGTGTCCAAGTTGAGGCCTCTGGATGTACAGAGGCCTGACCTGAATGGTCTCTGTACGCCCGGGCGCCTCGGCCCACCACTGCTCCACCTCCATGCCGCCCACTCCCGCGTCGTTCCAGTGCTCCCCGCACAAATGCCTTGAACATGCCACGAGAGCAAAGGGCGGGATCGGGAGCAGCAGCTGAGTGTGGGTTGCTCATCCAACCTGGATGTACAACACCGCTATTCAGTGTGCAGAATCAACCCCATAGTGCTCAGCAGCCAGCGAAATAGCTCCTGTTGCTGAGTTGAAGTCTTGAGACCCATGATTTTGCAACTGTTCTCAAGGCTTCAACCCGGCAGTAGGAGCTGCTTCTCTAGCTGCCAGATACAGTATTTTTAATGAAGAAAGGTAGAGGGAGGCGGTATGACTGCAGGGCTTTTGGAGGGATGGGTAAAGTGTGAGCTCCCACCACCACCACTGCCTCAGCTGCTATAAGAGGAGGAAGGGGTGTTCCCTCTTCCCACTGCTGCAAAGGGGACCTTTGGTAAAATTTTACTTGGGGGCCCCTTATTTGAATTTATGCCACCAAAATCATCTGTGAAAACAAAACATCACTTTGAAAGATCATGCCCTCTTCCAAAAAAGAACAATTTGAGTAATGACATCACAGTTTTATTTCAACCTTCTTATATAGGTGTAAATGCACAAAAATAGTTGATTACTTGATTAAGAACAGTATGGGGATAATTTTATATCCCATTTTTCACCTGTAAAGCATGTTTTACATGCAGAAAGTGACTTACAAGATAGTGTGACTGAATGCATGTGTAGAAGTAGAGTGGCCGATGAGATAGGGTCTGTTTATACGTGTACCATGCATATGTCTTTACTGGATCCAGAGATTAGGTGACATTAGCATGAAGCTGTAATGGGCAGGCACATTTTATATAATGCATGAGTAGCTGCGGAGAACATAGGCACCCATTTACATCTCCAGAGCAGGTGGAAATTGGTATATGAATATTTGTGTGATAAGGGGATAATTTTGGGTGCTTATGGTGTCATTTTAGAAGCTTTACCTAGGTGCCCTGTTAGAGAATTACCCACCAAAGGCCCTGATTTGCTAAGGCTTTTTTTTCTCACTGTCTCCATGGGCAAAGGCTCAGTAAAACAAATCTATAAACTGCAATAGAAGATAATAGTAGATGGTACAGCACTTCATCCTAGGACACCTGTAAATTTTAATCCACTTTATGATAAAACAGAATGGGGTTTACCTTTATTGCATCATGTAATTCCTTTGCATAAAAGTGAGCGGGTGATAGGAGTAGGCCAATAATTACATTTGAAAAGTCTCCGGAAGTTTCATCTTGCAAGTCTTTAAGAAGATCCTCAGGAAAATAGTAGACAAGGTAATTAGCAAAATGCTTTCTCATTCTCATTTATGGTGAAAAGTTGTTAAAAACATGTAGAATAAGCAGTGGTGCCATATCTCCACTAACAGTGCAAACCCTTCTCCCCCAGATAGAACAAAGCAATGGAATAAGATGGCCTGTAAATGTTCTATCTTGTTATTGAAACGCTGAGAGCCACTATTGTCTATGAGGCATCTTGAACCTTTTAGAAGAGGGTATATCATGTCCTGAATTAATTATCAGGAGAAGAACAACATTATGGGGAAAATGTTATAAGTTCATGAGTATAAAGTGTGCTTGTATTTGTTTCCTGCAAATATTTTGCCAAAGTTTTAAAGCAAATGTTTGCATCTTCTTCTACTTTGAACTAATATTACTTCAGGAAAACTTTACACCTGCTCTTTGGGGCTCACAATTTTTATTGGTTAATTTCCGTGCATAGAGATGGCTTTACAAATTACCCCCACTAAGTAACCCAGGAAAGAGCAATATTTTTCTTGTCTTCCACAGAATACCCATACATCGGAATAAACGATTCTCTGGTAGCTATGCACATTAGTAATTAGAAATAAACAAGCTTTGCTATATGCCTTCATAATAATAAAAGCGAAGATACTTGGTCAACATACAAAAGAAGCAAAGCCTGTAAGGAATGCAAATTTATGGTATCAAATCTGCCAACCTTCCTAGTTTTGCTGGAGACTCTTCATATAGTTTATTTAGCTCCACTCACCATGTTGCCTGATTCCCCCCACTTTGTTTGCCCAATCTGCTGGATTTTTTATTTCTAGGTAATTGGGTGTGGTCTGTCTGTGCTGTCTGCTTCTCTAATGCTTCTATGATATTATAATCTGTGAGCATTGGCTGCAGTAGTAGGCTGGCCACATTCCATATACATAACATTCATTTTAATAAGCTGAGGTGCTTCTGAGGCTGTTATATCATTCCGGTGAGCAACCAAAAGAAATTAAGCATAGATTTTATCAATGCTTTTAGGGTTTCATTGGTCTCTTTTTTTTTCAGGTATGGATTGAGTCATAAATATAAAGATATTTGTGTCACTTTCTGATGATGCCACCGAAGTACAATATGTGGGTAATTTTATAAAGGATTTCTCCCACATAAAAGCCGCTTATAAAATTAACCCCAGGGATTTCATGTGTAAAAGGATGCATGGACAAGAAGGCGCCTACTTTTACATAACTGGGGAGGGGGAAGGCGTTTTCTGGGTTGGAGTTTGGGTGGAGTGCAGGATGAGTTGCAATTTACACATGCACTTCATACATTACCCAAGTATGTGCATATTTTACATGCTTACATTTGCACCTATTCCTGAGCAGGTGTGTAGCCTAGCCTCTATTTCTGCTGGTTTGCCTCTCATATTTATAAACCGCAAAAAAAGTCACCAATAAAGTCCCCAAGAAAAACCTGAATGTTTTTTTGTCGGAGCTTACCGAGGGAGGGGAGAACAATTTGTCACGCACACCAAACGGTAAACTTCATTTTAATCATTATAGGTTCTTCACCAAAACTTTCATTGAAAAAAACACTTATCTTAAAATTATAGCAGCTTGAAAAATCCTTGCCCAAGAACACGACATGCACGTTTCGGGATATAAATCCCTGTTTCAAGTGCTTTCAGTGTCCATGCTATTGACAACTGCCATTAAACGCCAGCTTTCCGAAAGTGGCATTCTTCTAGGGACCAGGCTTCATATAATTGGTTGGAAACTGCTGTCAATCAAAGAAGAACCTGCCAATGAAAGAAAGGATAAACCCCATCATCAGGGGAAACCCTATTTTCTATTGGCTGGAAAGAGAGAGGACCTTCCTCTGTATGTGATTGGATGAACCCTGCTAAACTGAGACCAAGCGAACATGCATCTTGAGTACGTCAGGAGGAACAGTCGGCACCGATTGTGGAACGCTGTCTACTCCATCATCACATTTTTGAAGATTTGCTTTGGACAGTAATTGATCATGTACCACATGATCCAAGAGGTGGGGATAGGATCCACCGGCTCCAATGGCTTGAAGAACGTTGGATATATATTTTAAACACTGTTCAGCCTTTTGGCCTTAACAAAGAGATCAATTGGACCAGTATTTTTTGATTCAACCAATGATGATAGGGGTTTCCTCTTGGTGGTGAAGGGGTTTTCCCTTTTTATTGGAGGTCCATTCTGAACATTAGCAGGGTTCATCCAATCACATACAGAGGAAGGTCCTCTCTCTCTTTCCAGCCAATGGGAAGTAGGGTTTCCCCTGATGATGGGGTTTATCCTTTCTTTCATTGGCAGGTTCTTCTTTGATTGACTGCAGTTTCAGCCATTTATATGAAGCTTGGTCCCTAGAAGAATGACGCTTTCGGAAAGTTGGCGTTTAATGGCAGTTGTCAATAGCACGGACGCTGAAAGCACATGAAACAGGGATTTATATCCCAAAACGTGCACGTAGTGTTCTTGGCAAGGATTTTTCAAGCTGCGAAAATTTTAAGATAAGTGTTTTTTTCAATGAAAGTTTTGGTGAAGAACCTATAATGATTAAAATGAAGTTTACCATCTGGTGTGGGTGACAAATTGTTCTTCCCTCCCTCGGTACGCTCTGACAAAAAAATGTTCAGGTTTTTCTTGGGGACTTTATTGGTGACTTTATTGCGGTGATTGATTTTGTCACTGGTATTAGGGATCATTTTTATAGTCTCATATTTATAAAGGCACTTATGTGTTTTAAAATAGGACTAAAACCCTGGGGAGGGGGGGGGGATATCATAGCGGGGTTGTAAGAGGCCCCGCTATTCGGAACCTCTTCCGACCCCGACTAACTTCCCTGCACATTGTATGGGGAAGTTAGATGGGGACGGGAAAGGGGTGGACCGGGGATGGCGTTAGGGTAGGCAGTGGGCGGTCAGAGGCCCCGGACGTAGAGGGCCGATTTCAATGTTGGCCCTGTACGTCCGGGGCTGGCTGCCTGTATGGGGAACGTATTCCACTTCAGCAAGGGACAGCAGGCCTGGCCATCAGAAGAGGTAGGAGGGGTTAGAGGGGTTCCCCGCAGCCCAACCCTGGCCTTGGGAGGCCAAATCGGAGGTCGGGCTGCGGGGAATGAAGTGTTTTTACAGGCGACCGGGATCACAGCTTTTGAATGGAGCCATGGTGCCATGGCAACTAGACACTATGGTGCCGCAGCTCCATTCAAAAGCCATGATTGAGTTATCTGGGGAAGGCCTATACATGCAGGACAACCAGAATCTTGGCCCCAGACTGCACATACAGGCCTGGATGTGATTCTGCGTCCCTGTGGGACGTGCCCCGTGGGATCAGAATCCCGGCTAATTCTGTGCGTCCGGTTCAGACGGCCGGGACATCCAGGACTGACTCGGGCCCCATGTGAAACTATGGGTGATGGATATAACAAAGTCCTTTTTATAGGTTTCTTGGAGACAAGTAAAAGACAGATGTCAGCTGAGTACAATTTGTGCATTATATATCATATGTATATTTTGTTTACCCTTTTATATTTCGCAGAATATGCTTGGCAAATTTCTTGACGCTGTCTATTGGTTGCATCGGTGACTACCTTAATTATGGTATCTTCATCAGTTCCTAATTTAAAAATAAAGAAAGCAAAAATTCAAACATCTTATAAAAGGCCATGATTTATACCATGTTGGATGCAAAATAGAGAAAGAGGAGGGATAAACCGGCTGCTGATCTCTCCTACTGTGAGGTAAGGAAAATGAGACCCATAGGGCAAGTTAGCTGTAAAAAGTATTAGAGATGTTTATAAATAAGAGTGTCTCTTTTTACATATTTAAACATTTTAAATTTAGGTGTACATTTTTCAACTAATTGGGGATTCTTGCAGGGTGGAAAAAGTGGTACATATCTGTGTTCTTGCTGAGCAGATTAATATTGCTGGTTAGCTTTTCTGGTTGCATAAAATACATCCATTTTCATAACACAAATCTAGTGCCATAACAAAACAATGTCGACATAGTCCCCAGGAACCAGCACCAGCACTAACATGCCCCAGCTACTTTGTTTACTGTTCACCTCAAGATGAACTGAAAGGTCTATTCCTAAGGATTAATAACTTGCTGATCAAGATAGTTAAACCTGAAAATAAATAAGGCCACTCCTTTTCCTTTAACAGGTTTAAGAACCTATGGAGTATGTTTACTAAAGCGCAGTAACGTTACCGACTGCGGTAACTGTCCCAGAGGGCGGAGAGAAGGCGGAGAGAAGGGGTCAATGGGCGGGGAGTGGGCATGGAGAGGCTCCTGCTACACTAACACTGCAACATTAACGTTGTAGGGTTTAAGTGCTTGTAGAGGTAGAGGTTAAGTATGATAGATTTGGGGTTTAGTATTATAGATTTGCTTTTAATTTTTAAGTGCTAAGGATTAATAATGTTCCTGATTCATAATCACTTACTGGCTACCCTGAATCTCACAAAAAGAACAGTCATGCTGCTATAACATGTGAGCCAGCATTCAGGCCTTTTCAAGAAGAGATCCAGCACCCATATAAGGAGATATCATGAGCCTTGTGAGGGGCCAGTTTGGGCTGGAGAGTCTAGACTAGGACCTGCAAGGGGATATCAGATATAGGCCTGTAAGGTCTATGTGCAAAGAAATGCATACACAGGAAACCACAAAGCTACCAACATATATGCTGGGCCCGGCTCTGAAGAAAGCAGATTAGCTGGATCATGGTGAGTATGGGAGGAGGGGGGCCAGGGGGATTTTGCAACAGGAACTAAGGGGAGCAAAGAGTAATAAGAGGAAATAAGATAGTGGAGGGGAGAGATCACAAATGTAGAGCTCTGGGGACGGGGCTGTATGTAAAAAATGCGGAAGGAAAAAAGGTATAAATGTAATATGCTTTCTATATTCAAGGGGGAGAGTTGCATTCTTGAGGTGCCTAGTGTCCGATAGAACTCTCTTCCCCACCTTTCTACCTGTATTTGATCATCAGTTATCTAATAAACAGAGACTCTGATTGCACCTGTACTGACTTTTTGGATCTGATCATTTCAGGTAATAATAGTAATAATAATAATTAGGTTGTGGTCCATATTTGTACGAAACAGGGCCGTACAACGTCGGGACATTACCGCCAGTGAAAACCTGGCGTTAGATGTACATTTGCAAGAGAGAGAAACCATTTAAGTGTCAGTACTGTACAGCACAAGCAGGGAGCCCCAAAACAGTGATAGTAGTGCTTCAGTTGCAGCAACAGCATAGTGGCCAGATATGAAAGGGCACTATGGTGATGCTGCAAATGGGACATAGGGGGTCGCTGGCGGGACCTGCAGTGGGGGCAGCTGGGGCACAGTGCGGACCAGGCAGTTACCTAGATGACACATAGGAAACACAGGAAATGGAAAGCAGCATGTGAGCAGCTGACCAAGATCAAACAAGCCCGGTAGACTGTGTTCTACAGTGTCCCATCCAGGCGACAATACCCAGCAGGTACCGCATAGGTCATACAGGTACCACTATGCCTGTAATAGGGCATCAGTGCACATCTGGGGACCGCCCCAACAAGGTTCTGCAGACTGCCTCCAGGATGCGTCCCAAACAGTTTGGATACCCAGTGAAATGAACACCCTTTACTGCAGCCCCTAGGAAGGCATTGCAGGGTCTGACCACACGTTGACTGCAATTATCTACACCCAGTAGGCCAAACTGTGTACACCGTACCAGAGTTTCATGCTCTAGCCTATCTACAGTCTGCTGGCATAACACAATCTACCTACATTTGCCAGGTCCACCCTAGACAATAGTGACTAGATCACCAACCTGACACCCCAGAGCCGTCTCCCCCCGGAATGACAGGCACATTACATCACCAACTATAATGGCTTTCCTAACACTTCCCTCATGGACACATGACCCTGGAGAAACCTCCTCATTGCGAGAGACTTTTACATCACCTGGAGGACAGGTCCTACCTACAGGATCACTTCCTGCCACACCAAGGTTATGCTGTCCTTTCATGAGACCTCTCTCCTCTATGGCAAATGAGAAGCTGCCAGACTGGAGGTAGGACTTCAGTACTACGTCCCTGAAGGTCTTGTCTATATACCTCTCTCTCTTCCTTATGTCCTCCATGTCTACCACTCTAGCATGCAGAGATTGGACTTCTTCCCTGAAGGCAAAGAGCTCCTTGCACCTATTGCACATGTTAAGACCCCTCACCAAATGGGAGAAAATCATGCACGTGACACTCATTGCAAAAGACTGGATAGCCCCCATTTCACTGCTGGACTGCTGTCTGCATCTTAGTTTTAAGGTTTTGTTTAGCTATTTAAGTTATCTATTTAAAGTTGCTCTGGATACTTGTACTGACACAACTATACCTAATAAGTTTAAGGGAATTAGTTCACCTCAAGATTAATCAATCTATTCCTGGTGAGGTTAACCAGTAGAACCTGAATTTGACCACCTATTCTACTTTAATAGGTTTAAGAACCTATAAAGCTAAGATTATGCCTGGGGTGGGTGGGAGTCAGAGTGGGTGGGAGGGAAAGAACATTTTTGATAGAGGAAGTCTTTCAAATTGTCCCTTTTATCTGTCACTTGGATTTAACACCTAATTAAAACAATTTCACAGGTCTTTTTCCCCCTAACTAGAAGGCCTCTTTGTAAAGGTCTCTAGAACCAATTTATTTATTTCTACTCAAAAAATATCTACCCTGTTCTTCCTTCTCTGCCAAACTATACTCTAATTTGATCTAAATTAAAAGCTCCCTGCTGCTACTGACTGAGGCTTAAATTTAAAATAAAAGTTCTCTGCTGCTACTGACTAAGGTTTAAACTTAAATTAAAATCTCTCTGGTGCTACTGAATCCTAACTGAGTTAGCAAATACACTGGATTCTAAAGTACACAGATTTATCAGCTTTAACCCAAAGAATTCCCTTTTCCCCAAGATTTAGAAATTTTCTCAGAAGTAATTACTTACAAGTGCAGATTTCTTTCTGACAGTAGTAGTTCCTTTTGGTAGTCCTTCAAGACTCTTCATGGTGATCCCCCTGACCCCCTAAAGGACTGATTGGTGGCCCATGGCCCTCCTCCTGTACCCCCCAGCTCCTCCTGTATACTTCCTGTATACCTGCCCATCTCGCATATCTTCAATGTTGGGAGGAAAGAATGATGCCTCTGCGCCACCATCTTGGAAAATGGCAGCACTTAACCCTGTGTGATGCATCCCAAGATGTACCACATGAGGTCTGTTTGCCAAATAAGGCAATAATTGAGAACTCCTATGGAGCTGGGAAGTACTGTAAAAACATTTAAGCTAAATGACAAATTGGAAATTCCATGCTAAAAGCATTGCACAAAAATTATTTTCAGGGAGTGGGTGCTTGGGGTGCATACTAGTGAATGTGAGATTATATCAGCTGTAAATGTGTGGATTGTTAGCAAGTAACAGACTTGGGTTGAGTAGGGGGTGTGGCTGTGAGGAGGTATATGTATTGTGTAAACAAGAAAATCATAGACAAACCATTACAGAGTCCCACGGAGTGAAACTCCTTTCTCTCTAAAATTAGGACAAAACATGAAACAGTCATTAATATTATACTCTTTTCTGAATACACTGAGAGATCGAGGAAGAGGAGAAAATAGAACTGAGTCTGCAAAACACATAGGTTGTCACTTAGACCTCAAGTATAGATATTAACTATTATTTGCAAAGCTATATTTAGATCAATAGAAATTATAAGAAGTGCCTCTGCAGACAAGCTGTATACACAGCAATTACATCAGATGATGGGACACTACCACTCACTGTTTTATGCATCCCTGTGACTGGAAAACCTATTTAAAAAAAACAAATATAGGTTTAAAAAAATTCCATTTACTTTTCTGCTTTCAACACAGTATTCCTTCCGTCGATTTGCAACAAACTGAGAATGACGGCATGAGCACAGGGGAAGGGGAAAGAGAGAGGGGAAGGAGGGGAAAAAAGGGGAGGGGGAGGGGGAAGAGGGAGGGGAAGGAAGGGGAAGAAGGGGGAGGGAAGGAAAGGGAAAATGGAGGGAGGAGGGGAGGGGAAGGAGGAGGGGGAAGGGGAGAGAGAAGGAGGGGAAAAGGGGGAAGAGGAAGGGGAGGGGAAAGAAGGGAGGGATGGGGAAAAGGGAGGGGAGGGGGAGGAAGGAAAGGGAAGGGGAGGGAGGGGAAAATGGACGGAAAGGGGGGAGAAGTAAGGGAGGAGGGGAGAAGGGATAAGGAAGGGAAAGGGGTGGGACTAGGGACGTAAAAACTTTCAATTACTCATGAACTAACTTTAAAAAATTAATAAAAGGCTCCAATTTGTCTTTACCCTTTTCAAGATAGATTCATATGGTATTAGGAAGGTCTTTATCAATGTGGAAGATATTCAGTATGCATATATGCAGTTGCCCTGAGAAATGTTTTCGTTCATTCCACAACCAACCGGAGGTTCTATTTGGATGATTTTTTGAATTGTGAAACTACTAAATTTCTATCAGGGCTGGCTCATCCATTGAGCAAGAATGTTGTTTGCACATGGCCCTGCATTTAGGGGACCCCGCGTAAACAACATCCTGAACACCAGCAGGCAGGGCATCTTTAGAGGGAGCCGGAGAGGCCTTGGCTCACCTCTACAGCTGCTGAAGTGAAGCGCATCTATTTCCTTCACTTTGGCAGCTGTACTGAGGTTTAGAACGCTGCTGCTCTGAGCGCAGGAAACAGGAAGTCCCCTTTGACCTTAGCGCAGCAGCATTCTAAACGTCAGTACAACTGCCAAACTGAAGAAAATAGAAGCACTTCACTTCGGCAGCTGTAGAGGTGAGCCGGGGTCTCTCCGGCTCCCTCTAAAGCATATTAAACAACCGGGGGGCTCTTCGGGAGGGGAGGGGGCTTGGACTAGAAATGGGCTGAGTGGAGGGGGGCTTGAACTGGAAATAGCTGATGGGGAGGGGGCTTGGACTGGAAATGGGCTGTGGGGGGGAGCTAGAACTGGAAATGGGCTGAGTAGAGGGGGCTTGAACTGGAAATGGCTGAGTGGGGGGGCTTGGACTGCAAATTTGTTTTTGGAGGGGGGAGCTAGGACTGGAAAATGGGCGGAGTTGAGCGGGGGCTTGGACTGGAAATAGCTGATGGAGAGGGGGCCTTGTTCTGGAAATGGGCTGAGTGGGGGGGGGGGAGCTAGGACTGGATATGGGCTGATGGAGGGGCTAGGATAAGACTGGAAATGGGCTGATGGGGGGCTAGGATTGGAAATGGGCTGTTTGGGGGGAGCTTGGATTGGAAATGGGCTGAATGGGGGGGGAGCTAGGACTGGAAATAGCTGATGGGGAGAGGGGCTTGGACTGGAAATGGCTGAGTGGGGAGGGGGCTTGGACTGGAAATGGGCTGAGTGGGGGGGGAGCTAGGACTGGAAATGGGCTGATGATGGGGCTAGGAAAGGACTGGAAATGGGCTGATGGGGGGCTAGGATTGGAAATGGGCTGATGGAGGAGCTAGGATAGGACTAGAAATGGATGGGCATGCTAGGACTGAAAATGGACTGATGGAGGGGCTAGGATAGGACTGATGGGGGGCTAGAATTGGAAATGGGTTGATGGGAGGCTAGGATTGGAAATGGACTGATGGAGGGCTAGGATAGGACTGGAAATGGATGGGGGCGGGAGCTAGGACTGGAAATGGGCTCATGGTGGTGGCTTGGATTGGAAATGGGCTAAGTGTGGGGGAGCTAGGACTAAAAATGGGCTGATAGAGGGCTAGGATAGGATTGGAAATGGGCTGATGGGATGCTAGGATTGGAAATGGGCTGATGGGGGGTAGCTTGTATTGGAAATGCACTGATGGAGGGGCTAGTATAGGACTGGAAATGTGCTGATGGGGGAGGTAGAACTGGAAATGGGCTGATGGGGAGCTAGGACTGGAAATCGACTGATGCGGGGACTAGAGGGGAACAGATGCTGGGTAGGGCTGGAACTAGAAGGGAGCTGATGTTGGGGAGGACTAGAATGGGATGGGGCTGGGAGAGTGAAATGGAGAAGGGAAAAAATATTTTGTCTGGGAGGGAAGAAAAATCTACGATTGGCCAGGTATTGGGAGAGTAAGTGAGGATGGAGGAGTAAAATTTGAGTGGATGAAAAAGGAATAAAGAAAGAGATGGAGGAAAGAGCAAAAGGGGAAAAGATCAGTATGTTAAAACAGACGTAGAGAGAGAATGGAAAAAAACTTGAAGAAAGGACAAATGGACAACAGACAATAGAGTTAGCAGAAGACAAGAAGAAACCAGAAGAAAGTGACTGGAATAATTGCAACTGAAAAATAAAATGCACAAATAACAAAAGGTAGAAAAATACTTTTTTATTTTGAATTTATTAACTGGAATATGTCAGCTCTGGGAAATGTTAACATCTTTGCATTTTGTTTAGTACAAGAGGAAATTAATTTATAGTTTTATTTCTGCAGTGTTGTTGTACTTTCCAAGTTTGACTTTTGGGGTTCTCAGTTTAATTATTGTCTTTCTATTTCTAAATTGTGATCCCTTGTTCTTTGTTTGGTGATGTTCTGCATGTGTAACCGAGCTGAGGTATTCTGTTCATGTAGTTTCTATTTGACATTGCTACTTGTTCTCTTTCCCCAGTAGGAGATGTATTTGTATTCTCTGAGATGTATTGGTTTAATATTTGCAGTGTTGCCTTTTGATAGGTAGGGTTTGGTGCTTTATGAGTCCTGGTAGTACTGTTATGATATGGTGGGTTTGCTATGGGTTCTAAATGGGTAGCGTTTGTTGTACTTCCTAATGTGCTTGGCGGTGGGCACTGGAATATCGTAATGTAGAAATCTGGTAGTCTTTCTTTAACCATACACTCTTTAAGAGGCATGTTTTCTAAAAGTTAATGCATGTTGAAATTATACTAATATTTATGCAAATGATGCCCCGCAATGAGTCTCTACACATGGCCCCGTGCCCGCCTTGGGCCACCCCTGCCTTCTGTATGTGATCCAACGCCCATGCAAAAATTTTATGTGAGTAAAATGTCAAGGAGCATACATATATGCATAATTGAACATAGGAGCTGCATACAG
Organism: Ichthyophis bannanicus; assembly: GCA_033557465.1. NCBI lineage: Eukaryota > Metazoa > Chordata > Amphibia > Gymnophiona > Ichthyophiidae > Ichthyophis > Ichthyophis bannanicus. The sequence continues at coordinate 704,679,630 of CM066034.1, read as the reverse complement.
AAGGGATTGACAGACAAGCCCCTTGTACTGAACAACAGCATAAGATTTTAGATCTAGGGTTCTTTGTCTTGAAGGATGTAAAGACAAATTAGAGAGGAGGGGATATCAAAGTGATTTTGGGACTAGAGCAGTCTATTTGCATTTAATATTCTGACATCTAACGGTTTCGATGTGGAGACTGACCTGTCTGTTTTTTAGGAGTCCTTTTTATGAGCCTTTTATGAATTTTAAAAGTTAGTTCATGAGTAATTGAAAGTTTTTATGTCCCTAGTTTCCCTCTCCCCTTCCCCCACTCTCCCTCCTTTCCTTCCTTTCCCCTCCTCCTCCCTCCCCACTTTTTCTCTTTCCCCTTCCCTTCCTTCTTCTCCGTCCCCTCCCCTGTCTCTTCCCCCTCCCTTTCCCTCTCCCCCTCCTTTCCTCACCCCTTCCCCTCCTTACCTCACCTCTTCCCCTTTTCTTTCCTCCCCGCCTTCTTCCCCTCCCTTCTCCCCATCCCCCTTTCCCTTCCCTTTTTCTCCTCCCTCTTCCCCCTCAACTCCCCCTTCTCTCCCCCTCTTCCCTTCCTGTGGTTTTTACAGTTTTAACCATTGATCAATCCTTTTGACTTTTGATTAATATTTCACATTTATTATTATTATTATTTAATATATTTGGGCTATCTTTTAGTTGTGTTACGTTTTATTAGTCAGTCCCATTTGGACTTTCTTTTTAGTTTTTAATTTTTCTTTTATCGGGTCTTTAGCTGATCCTACCAGGCAACATATCATTTTTTCCTTTAGATAATTTCTGTATAAGGGTTTCTTATATGGTTTTAGTTAATAAACATGAATTTGTCATCCTCAGTTCTTTTCATATAATACTGTGGTTAAATCTTATAAAGTATGTCCCTCACAATAGGCATACCCTGCCCCTCTAGTGGCCATAGCTGTGTGCATACACCAAGGAAACTTTTAGCCCTGTTCTGATCTGATGTTTTATTTATTTTATTCATTGTCGGTATCATTGATGGCTGTTTTTAAAAAGCCTTTGCCCCCTCTAGTGGTGAAGAACTGTCATTTTAGTTCTTTTGCATTTTGTTTTAGGCATTTTTTCCCAGCTGCCAGTATGTACGTTCATCATAAGATCATAATATGGTTCTCTGATATTATCATAATTTTAATTGATAAGAAAGTAAAAATTTCTTTCTAGCAGCCTCTTATACTTCTTTTACATCATCTAATGTCACCAAATACATATTGTCCAGTTGGGTTCTGATCGTACCTTGGCACCCCGATGGCTGAGAAGTAACTTTAATTCTATTCATTGATTTAGTTTTCAACCTATCACTTTAGTCATGGATTAACCCCGGGGTCTATAGACCTAGCTTGTAAGGTGTCTGTCAGTACCTTTAAAGTGATTCACATATTTATTTATTCATTCAAATCAGAAATAGTACCCGCCTTTGCCTTGACTCCCTTCCTTCTCCTTTTACTTTTATTAGGTTGTTGCTATTGCTTTTAAGATACCCCCCCCCCCCCCTGATTTTAAAATAAAATGTATTCTGAAATTAAATCTCTGAAGCGTTGGTCATTTAACCCTGTTATTTTGTTGCTGAAAGTATTTGAGTGGAGTGTGCTCATGCCGTCGTTCTCAGTTTGCTGCAACTCGCCGGAAGGAATACTGTGTTGAAAGCAGAAAGGTAAATGGAATTTTTTTTAACCTATATTTGTTTTTTTTAAATAGGTTTTCCGGTCACAGGGATGCATAAAACAGTGAGTGGTAGTGTCCCATCATCTGATGTAATTGCTGTGTATTGCATATAGGCACTTCTTATATTTTCAGGCCCACATCCATTGATCTAAATATAGCTTTACAGATAATTGTTAATATCTATACTTGAGGTCTAAGTGACAACCTATGTGTTCTGCAGACTCAAGTTCTATTTTCTCCTCCTCCTCGATCTCTCAGTGTAGTCAGAAAAGAGTATAATATGAATGACTGTTTCATGTTTTGTCCTAGTTTTAGAGAGAAAGGAGTTTCACTCTGTGAGACTCTGTAACGGTTTGTCTATGATTTTCTTGTTTACACAATATATATTTTGATATATTTTTGTATAGGTTTTTATTTATTTATTCTTTGATTGCTCAGTTATTAAGGATAACTTTCTAAAACACTGCATTATTTTCTTTGTTCATCCTTTAATGTTCCTTTGATTCCTTTTAATGATATTTATGTATTTTAAGGATGGCTATGTTATAAAAGCTTATATGATAAATTATATATTTATAATGCCCCTTTGAAATGAAAACTCTCTGTTGTGGTGAAGTTCCCAGCCGCTGAACTCATGGCAGTGGAGATTCAAGTGTTAATAGGAAGCCCCAGTTATCACTGGCAAAGATGAACTACAGAGAATGAAATGCCAGCAAAAATCCACAGTTCCCACCAATAAGGATTGGGGCTGAACCTAAGGTGATGTAGTGCACTGTAGAACTAAGCAGACAAGAGTGTGGTATTACCAAACAAACTTTATTTATAAAGTTCACAAATCTGGAGTGAGTAGAGCCAAACCCAGTCAAACCTGATATGGCCGTGTTTTGGCGATGCCTTCTTCAGGGGTTCTGTGGCAAACTAAGAGCATAATTATAACCAAAAATAATTATGAACAAAGAAAACATTAATATATATTAATGTTTTCTTTATTCATAATTATTTTTGAATCTCCACTGCCATGAGTTCAGCGTCTGGGAACTTCACCACAACAGAGAGTTTTCATTTCAAAGGGGCATGTTGCACATGCTTCTGAAACTAAAACCTCTAGAAATGGACAGATGAATGGACAGACCCTCCTCAATAAGCGCCATCACTTAAGTGCCTATAAACTTGTGCATCTCAGTAAGGCACAAAGTAGAGTGGAGGATCCATTTTAGGCAAGGAGAGGGGGTGAGGAAGTTCTAGATGCAATGGTTTATTTTCTGGTGGCTATTCAACAGACACCTTTTTTTGGCATCAGGTTGCTTTCTTGGAATTTATTAGTTAAAAAGAGTTGTCCTAAATGTAGATTAAAGTACAATGCCAATGTAAGGTTAGATCAGGATTGGATTTTATCAAAATAAAACCTGGTGAAAATAGTTATGACAATATCTATAATTGATTTACTATTATGAGTAAATTTGGGGGCAGCCATTCAAAATTTTGAAGTAACTTCAGACAAATTTTACTTTTTGCATTTCTCACAACTCATGACATCTGGGCAAAATTTGAACAGTTATCAGTTATTTTTGAGGATGAAGAGAAACGTGTCAGGGATACAATTAAACTTTAAGCAGATAGTGATGATATGCAGTGTTATCTAGTTAAGTTTTGTTAGTAAAATGCTGTCCTGAAGTTAACCAGATATGTCATCTGGTTAACTTTATACCAATATATGCAACAGCCCAACTTAACCAGATAAATTGGTTGAGTTATTTGGTTACATTTAAAGTGATATATCCCACTGAATATTACTCTCAAAATTACAGTGTGTTGCTTTTGATAAGTATAATAGCTAATAGCTCTATTGGTCCTGGACAAAACTAGATTCTTTGAGGGTTTGAAACTTTTTCTTGGATGCAGATGAAATCGTATGTGCATGTTGTACATGACCTTCCTTCAACATTTTGTTTAATTTTCAAGTCTGCTTACAAAAAAATATCATAGTCCACAAATTATATAAGGGGTCAATATTCAGCAGTAGTGGTCAGTGTTTTAAAAGCAGCTGGTGGCCACCACTGAAACTAAAACCGGACATTAAGTGCCCCAGCCCATCCAGTATCCAGCACTGAATATCTGATTTCGGCAGTACTGGTGCCTATCCGGTTAGCACCGATGTTCCGATGCTAATGGGACAGCAAAAACTACATAAAGTGAGGACAGCCATTGAGCTGCCCTAATTATTCTCTTTGCCTATCCAGTCAATGGTTGAATATCGCACCAGTTCTGCCCCAGTTCCACCTACAGACTGCCCAGAAACTGGCCACAAGTCTGTGGGAATATTCATGGCACTAATTGCTTAGTACCACTGAATACTGGGCAGAGAGGGGTTTAGCCAGTTTGCAGGTCCTGCTAATTGAATATCGATGCCATAGAGAATGGAGTGTTTTTAGCAATAAACATATATGCACTAACAAGACGTTGATATTGTCTATAATCTATTAATTTGTCCTGCTCTATTGTTCTGTGTCATTATGAGAAAGAAATCACTGAAATAATTATCTTCATCAAAGGTACATTGATAGACTCTCAATTTATTCAGTCATAGAAATGCAAAGTTAATTTACCAAATCCTTTCATGGCGTTGTAAAGTTTATCAGCATCCGTCTGAGGACTGGAATTACTCCCAATTAATAGAAGGCCTTGATTTTCACCCTAATTCAAGATACATTAATAATATGTTACAAACTAGGCTAACATAGGACAATATGTACAAAAGTCATTTCTCCCATTGTCAGAAGATCCTCCATATACCTTTCGCAATATTTTCCAGTTGCTGAGAAGCAGAACTGTTGTTTGCACCTGATGGTGTGCATTGATTGCTTTTAAGAGAGCCTGCCTGCTTGCTTTTGAGCCTGACCTATAGGAAAGCTGCTTTGAATGCAGCTAGGGATTTCAGCATTAGGGTTGATGGCCATTATGGAGGTCGATTTTCAAAGGACCTTTTCCGGACAGCAGCACCTATTGACTGGATAAATACTAGTAAGAGCTACATCCAGTGAATACTCAATACTACTCGGACAGGAAGGAGTTGCTGGTTATCTGTATAGTGATGATTTTCAGCATTTCTGTATGGATAGCTTAGCACAGAAAATCAGCTATCCCAAAAGGCTATCCGCATAGCTATCTGTATAGAAATGTCGAAAATCGCTACTGCACAGATAGTAGCAGCCACTGACAACACTGACTAGATATTCAGTGTTGGCCACTATCCGGATACCAGTGCTGAACATCTGTTTTTTATTTAACTGTAATGTACAGCATTTTAAAAAAATGCTGACCACTGCGCTTCAACATTGACCTGATCATTTTCATCCCATGCAATAATGAAGAAGCCAAATGTATTTGGATCTGAGCTGACAGTTACGGTATATGAATGATAAATGGAAGTAGCAGCTTACTGCAAGTGGAAATAGAAAGTGCCCTCGAAAAATTAGCTCCAAGCCATATTAATGATATTTCAGTGCAACATCTAGGGACAGTTGTTTTAATAAATATTATTCCAATTTGTAATACATCGAGTGGAGCAGTAGCCTAGTGACTGATAACCAGGGAAGTCCAGGCTCAAATCTCACTAGTGATCCTAATGCCCTTGAACAAGTTACTTAACCCTCCATTGCCTTAGGTATTATAAGCTCTCTGGGGCCCAGGAAATACCGGACATACCTGTGTATAACTCACCTTGAGCTAGTACTGAAAAAGAATGAGCTTAAATATAAATACATGTTAAGAATATTGCATAGAATTATCATATCGTGAATTCTGTTACTGTGTAGCCCAACCGAGTATAATCAAAAGCAGTGAGGACTCAGATTGCAGTCACATTATCTTTTATGATATTTATGTTAATGCAAGGCAATGTATGCTGAAAAAAAGATTAGCATTTAACATTTCCTTACCCAACAATTCCACCAAGTGCCTTGGTAATCTGCAGCCACTTCACTGGAAAACCAAATAAGGCATACATACAGTAAAAGCATCTTGATGGTCTCTGGGGTAGAGTTTTGCAAAGCAAGATCAGTTTTGGCTGGAAGTAAATACAAGGTGCTCAGTCAGCGGCAGCGCAATTGAGCTTCAGCCCAGATCTGCTTCTCCCTTTTACTTCATTAGCTGCTGGCCACACCCAAATATTCAAATTACAGAAACTCTTATGTAAGTTACCCAATAAAAGCATATATTTTGTTGACTTTTATTTCTTTTAATTCAAGTGGACTTACATAGGAACTGCATTACTTATCAATAGTTGTAGGAAGCTGGTATAAACTAATGCTTGGAACAACATATTATGGCATAAGACAGTTTTTTAAAATATTTAGCTCACATCTTTTCAGTGAATTACATTCAGTTAGTTATTTCTCGGTCCTCTGAGGGCTCACAGTCTAAGAGGCTGATGCAATAAGCTGTGCTATCCATTAGCAGGGAGCTTTAGTCTGGATTTCCCTCTGACAATAGGCATACCTGATGTTGTAAAGGCTTTAGTGCAGACATATCCACAGTAAAATCGCCATGCGGTGCAGTTGACAGGCAAAACACACGCAAACTGACCAAATGTGAAATTGCCTCTCATGAAAGAAACTGTGCTAAATTTTGGTGTGGCTTTTTACTTTGCCTTTAGTGCTGAATCTTTTCTAGAGCCCCAAACTGTACTAAAGATTCCAGCATGGGAGTAAAAGGGTTATCTGAGGTGAGTTCCCAATTATGTCTTAAATTGTAAATAGTTACCCTGTTATCCAAGTGGCATTACCTGTTCAACTGTAAACACAAAGTAACATCGGAAATGTGTATTTTATTGTTCATTGTAAACCGCACTGATGCTGAATAGCGCGGTATAAAAGAGACTCTAATAAAAAATAAATATAAATAAATAAATAAAAGATATGTAGTGCTTCACCTCAGATCACTCTGGTTGGGAAAGGTTCCTAGTGGCCCAAGTGGGCTCCAAATCCCCCCATCCCATTTCCCCCAAAACTCCATCATAAACTGGGGGCTCTCTAGCTCCCCCTGCTTCACAAAACCCACCCTAGTGGACCCGAAACACCCCTCCTTGCCCTACACCTTTGGTTCAGGAGGCAGGAGTGATGCCCACTCGCTTCTGCCTCTGGTACTGCCATCTTGTGAAACATTGCTAGAGGACCTTGATAAATTAGAAGACTGGACATTCAAATGGCAGATGAAATTTAGGGGTATGTTTACTAAACTGCGGTAACGTAGCAGCGGCCCTAATGCCCTAATGCGCGTTATGTAATGTTAATGTGTGTTAACGTTACCTAATGAGCATTAGCATTCCCAGCTGCGGTAAACCCCGCAGAGGGTGGAAAGAGGGCAGAGAGAAGGTGTCAATGGGCGGGGAGAGGATCCCGCGACACAAACGCAGGGAACTGAAGGGCTGGAAACTACCGCGAGTGAAAACCTGGTGTTAGATTCACATTTGCAGGAGAGAGAAACCATTTCAGTGTCAGCAATGTACACCCTAGGCAGGGAGCCTGAGAAAGGTGATAGTAGTGCTCCATCTGCAGCAACAGTATAGTGGCCAAGTATGAAAGGCCACTATGGTGGTGGTGCAAATGGGGCATAGGGGGGCTGCAGGCGGGACATGCAATGGGGGTAGCTGGGGCACAGGGTGAACTAGGCTGTCACTCAGGTGGCACATAGGAACATAGAAAATGGAAATCAGCAGGACAGCAGCTGACCAGGGCCAAACATGCCCAGTAGTCTGTGTTCCACAGTGTCCCATCCAGGGGATCTTACCCAGCAAGTACCCCAAATGTCACAGAGGTACCACTATGTCTATAATAGGGCAAGCAGTGCACATCTGGGGACCACACTAACAGGGGTCCATAGACCACACCCAGGATGGGTCCCAAACAGTTCGTAGACCCAGATAACGGAATACACTTTACGGCAGCCCCTAGTAAGGCATTGCAGGGTGTGCCCACACATTGTCGGAAACATATATACACCCAGTAGGTCAAACTGGGTACACCGTACCTGAGGTGCATGCCCTAGCCCAGGGGTGGGCAATTCCGGTCCTGAAGAGCCACAACCCTGCAGGTTTTTGGGATAGCTCTAATGAATATGCATGAGATATATTTGCATTAGAGATATCCTGCCAACTTGGCTAATAGACAACTTTTTGGTGGTGGTGAGAATCGGGGAGGAGTGTGACAAATTCTATCTACCCTTTTGATGTCTAGGACATCTGTACCTTGCCCACTCACAATCTTCAATGACAGAGCTGTAAGGCAGGGGTCTCCTAATCCAGCCCTGGAGGGCCACAAACCAGTCAGGTTGGCAGGTGATGAAGTGTGATGAAGAAGGAGCAAATCGTCAGCATAATAGAAAGCAGAAATACCAAACTGATGAACTAATAGTGCCAAAGGTGCCAGGAATATGTTGAAAAGGAGAGGTGCTAAGATGGATCCCTGAGGGACACCACAGGGCAGTGGAAAGGAATCAGAAGAAGTTGATGGGGCAGAAGGTGAAATCACTGTGCAAGAATGGGAGGAAAGAAAAGAGTGGAACCAATGATAAACTGTGCTACAAAGACCAGCTTCACATAAACGAGAAAGAAGAAGAGAGTGATCAACTAAGTCAAATGCTGCTGAAAGATCCAGGGATGCAGCCACCAAGAAGTCGCCACGGTCGTGAACTACGTGAAGTTCGTTAAGAAAGCCCAAGAGAACAGTCTCCACGCTGTGACCTTGTTGAAAGCCTGGCTGACGGGGATGAAGAAAATGGGTAGAGTCAAGATGATGTGATAATTGTGTGAAGACAGTTTTCTCAAGTATCTTGGAGAGAAAGGGAAGATTGGTGACGGGGCGGTAGTGAGCAGGAGTCAGAGGATCAAGTGAGGGTTTCTTGAGGATGGGGCGGATATGAGCATGCTTCCAGGAGTGGGGGAAAACGCCTCTAGAGAGACTGGTGTTTATCATGATAAGGATGGAGGGAATGAGAGCAAGGGAGGGGGTGAGTAGCCAGGAAGAAGGGATAGGGTCAAGTGGACAGAAAGTTTTATTGGAGGAAGATATGAGCCCCATGAGTTCTGGGGTAGTAATAGAAAGGAAAGATGCCTGGGTATGTGAAAGCTGAGAGGTAGGAGGAGGGGAGACAGGGGGAGGAGTGGAGATGGGTGGAGGACAGTGAGGCAGAGATATTCTCAAATCCAAGATCTTGTTACTGAAAAAGGCTGCAAGTTGAGAGGGGGAGGAAATGGTGGAGGTGCAGCGGAAGTGGAGTTGGACTGGAAGGATGTAAGGGACCTAAGGACTGTGTACAAGTGACGAGTTTGGTTAGGTGCAGAAGAAATAGCAGTGAAAAAATAGGATTGTTTGGCCTTTTGAACTTGTGAATGGTAGTGGGCGTGATTGGCTTTGAAGTTAGACAGAGCAGTTGAAGAGGGTGATTTTCGCCAAAGGCGTTTTGCGTGTTGAAGTTAAGTGCGGAGAAGGCGAAGATGATCATGAAACCATGGTTGAGAAGGGCGACGAGATATGGAGTGTGGCTGGAGGGGGGCCAAGTGATCAAGAGCAGTAGAGAGACAGGAAGACCAAGTAGAGGCTTGTGAGTTTGGGGAGAGGGAAGCGAAATCTGAAGGTAGGAGGTCTACTGCAGATGGGAAATTCTGGAGAGTAAGGGGAGTAATACGGCAGGAGAGTTGCTGAGTAGGGGGAGAGGGTGAAAGGGGAGCCTAGAGGGATGAGGTGGGTTGAGATGGAGAAGGTGAGCAGTTGAAAGTTAGGCAGTAGTGATCAGTCCAGGGGAGAGGGGTAGCCTGGAGAGACTGTATGTGAAAGGGAAAAGAGACTGGAGAGAGAAGGAGATCAAGAGTGTAGCCCGCGGAATGGGTGGAGAAAGGAACATTTTGATGAAAGGACAAATCCTGTATGAATGATATAAAGGAGTGATCCCTAGAGGAGGAAGGAGAATCCAAATGCAGGTTAAAATCTCCTGCAATGAGTAGTTTGGGAAAAACCAGTGATAGGTCAGAAATGGACAGAAGGAGAGAGTCCCAGAGGTCAAGGTGTAGCGCAGGAGGGGAATAAACGAGAAGAATATGCAGGGGAGATGAAGTATGAAGATGAATGAGTAGGGTTTCAAGATAGTGTAGAGTGGGGGATGAGATTTATGAGAAAGAGATGGAGGAATGGAGAATAGCAGCCACTCCACCGCCCACGCAACCTGTGCGGGGGATAGAGATGGCAGAGAAATCAGGAGGAAGGCAGCGAGCCTTCTCCTTCCTTCAGCCAGGTTTCTGTAAGTAGAAGTAGGTCCAGGGATTCATGGACGATAAGGTCAGAGATCAAGAGGGTTTTGGATCTTAGGGATCGACACTTGAGGAGACCTATTTTAAGAAGGGAGGAGCAGATGGTGGCCTGTGTTAGGGAGGAATGAGAGGAGAAGGAGGATGTACATGAAAGAAGGTTTGCAGGGCAGCGATAAAGGGATCCTGGAGTCTGGAGGCGAAAGGCTGGGGTAGCGGGACGGTTACCCCACACAACTGGAATAGGGTGCATAGACGCAGAGATGGAGTCAGAAGCTGACATTAGTGAGACAACACGGAAGTTGAGTAAAGATCCTACCTGAACAGGTATGAACTGAGCCTGGTTACAAGAGAGGAGAGAGATGAGCCACAGAAGGAGTCTATAAGGGGAGAAGAATGTCCCCAGGCCAAGGATAGCAGTTGCCCCTGCGGAGGCGCCCCAAAGAGCGTTCCTAAGGAGCATGCTGCAGTGACAAGCGCCACCAGCGCTTGTCTTTTATAGGCGGGATGAATACCTTGCTGAGTGCGGCCGCATTCATGCTTCCTGTGTGGGTCCTTTGGGGTATGTAGTGTATACTACTTTGACCCAGTAGAAACAGTGCTATATCCACCTCATGCGAGTCTAGACACCCTGATAACAGGTGCCCATGGCAGCCAGACCTTAACAGTAGGTACTCACTAATCTGGGTGGTGATTGGCCCCACAAGGCCACATGTGACTGCAGATCACAGAAGTACTTTCAGTTGCACTGCTAGGAATACCTATCACACACTGGTAGTGATGGGGATGTGCAGCAGGACCTATCTCTAGTGCCGCATGTACTGCAGACCTAGTGCTGGGCGCCCATCTTATCCCTCAGGGTGACCACAGAACCTGCACGATGGCATGGTCTGTAGCTACTCTGTGCCAGTATCATGCACTGTCAGTCCATCTTACCACGCTGCAGTACCGAAGAGGTGCAGACCCCATTTGGTGATCAGCTGTAGACCGCTGTTCTGCATGTGCATTGCATCATGGGTGCTGGTGGGGGTTACCCTATCCAGGCACACAAAGCAGACGGTGATCTGCAGTCCTTCTGTACCCAGCCATTGCTGAGCAATGAGCCATAGAGGTATAGCCTACTGGTTAATACAATGACATTCTAAACAGTGGTCATGGATTCAATTCTTCATTGATCCCTCTTTTCATGCCTGTTCAACTCAGATATTTTGCATGCCTGTGACAGCCGTATCTTTGCAGTTCCGTGCTGCCAGCCCATATTACCCTCACCACAGTTGCCAACACTCCTTCAGTCCATCTATCTGCATCTGACAGCTGTGTAGAGTCCCGTCTTCCTGTGCTGGCTGCCACCCCATGTCCTGCACTGGTGCCCTTTCCTGCATTGCACCTCTCCGTGCTTGCCTTGCCTGTGCCTGATCTGCATGGCACCACCACTCCTCTGTCCACCCATCATTGTAACTATCCTGCCACCTCTGCCTCCACTGGGGGACACGTATTCCCATCATCTGCCACCCCCTATCTTTCCAGTACTTTACATTGCCAAAAACCTGTGCTGTGGTACAGTTGCCCCAACATGTTTGTCAACAGTACTGGCAGCCACAATGGATGCCCGCAGATATGGCAGGTCCAGCAGCTCCCAGCTCTCCCTCCTTCCATCACATGTTCACTGCCTTTCCTCGGTGCTCTATCCAGTGTTAGGTTTACATCTGTTTCTATGCCTCACAGGTCATGCATGTCAACCTGAAGCACCTTGCAGCCCTTAGGGCACACTGACCTAGGGCACTGTAACATTGTTAGGGCACCTTAACCTATGGTTCCATAACCCTGGGTGCCGTCTAAGGTTCCTTGTCCAGGGGTGTCTGATACGGCACTTAGCCTAAGGAGCCCTATAGGGTGCCTTACAAAGTGCCTTATGAGGCACCTTACAAGCCACCTTATAGGGCACCTTATAAGGCACCTAACAAGGCATCTTAGAATGCACCTAACAAGGCACCTTAGAAGGCACCTTACTTATAGGGCACCTTACAAGGTGCCTTATAAGACACCTTACTTATACAGCACCTTATAAGGCACCTTACTTATAAGGCGCCTTGTAAGGAGCCTTATAGGTAAGGTGCCTTATAAGGCGCCTTGTAATGCGTGTTGGTCTAAGGCACCTTGTAACGCGCGTTAGCTGATACGGCTTGCCGTAACGATGCACCGCCCACGCTTTTATATGGGTATCTGTACTATTACCACGGAACCTAATGCAGGTGACATTACCGCAGTTTAGTAAACATACTAAGTAAGTTCCAGTAAGCTGTAGGATAGCTTACAAAGCCTTCCTAATGACGTTTAAAGCCTTAAATAACATATCACCCTCATCAATCTCAGCGCTTCTTACCCACACTCCCAGCAACAGACCTAAGAGAGTACTGGCTGCCAATACTCTAATCATCCCAAAAATAACCACAAAATGGACACAATCAACCAACAAACGTGCATTTGTGTCCTATGCCCCCAGGGCCTGGAATAATCTTCCTCCCCATATTAGAGCAATCAGAGATCTCATGCAGTTTAGAAAAGCCATCAAACACCACCTGTTCCTCATGCACTACTCACAACACAACTACCCCACCACACCTCCCTCCCCTCTACCCAATATCTCAACTTGAACTACATAATCCACAAGAGGCAACTGACAGGTCATGTAATACAGCCTTCGCTAGATTACACCCTGCTGTCCTATACTCGCTCTGATTAATTGAATAACCCTAAGAACAATGGAAGGATTGACGTGGTAACATGTAAATTGTACATAGTTTCCCCAGTTCATTCCATGTTGTTTTCCCCTGTTTTATGTAAACTCTGATTGCCTTCGCTGTCATTGAGTCACTTTGTTATCTGTAAACCGCACTGATGGAAAAGAGCGCGGTATAAAAGAAATGTTAAATAAATAAATAAAGTTATGTATGTAGGAAAGAACAACCCAAACTATGGATACACAATGCAAGATTCCACATTAGGAACCACCACCCAGGAAAAAGATTTAGGCATCATCGTGGATAACATGTTGAAACCCTCCACTCAGTGTGCAGCAGCAGCCAAGAAAGCAAATAGAATGTTAGGTATCATAAGGAAAGGAATGGAGAATAAAACAAAGGATATTATAATGCCTCTGTATGGTTTCATGCTATGAATATTGTGTGCAATTCTGGTCACCATATCTTAAAAAGGATATAGCAAAATTAGAAAATGTACAGAGAAGAGCTACCAAAATGGTAAAAGGGATGGAAGAATACCCCTATGAGAAGAGGCTAAAAAGGTTAGGGCTCTTCAACCTGGAAAAGAGCAACTGAGGGGAGGTATGATAGAGGTCTACAAATTAATGAATGGAGTGGAACAGGTAAACATAGATCGATTGTTATACCATCAAGATGCAGGGGACATGCAATGAAGCTACAGGGTAACCTATTTAAGACTAATAAGAGAAAATATTTTTTTCACTCAACGCATAATCAAACTCTGGAATTTGCTACCAGAGGATGTAATAAAAGCTGTTAGTGTATCTGGGTTTAAAAAAGGTTTGGACAAGTTCCTGGAAGAAAGATCCATGAACCATTATTTAAGGGGGCCCTGGAAATGCACTGTTTGCCCCAATACAACCATTGTGGAACCTGTGTGGCTTTTGGGGAAACTATCAGCTACCTGTGACCTAGATTGGCCACTATTGGAAACAGGATACTAGGCTTGATGGACCTTGGTCTGACCCAGCATGGCATATCTTATGTTCTTATGGCACCACCTGACCCTTATGATATCTTAAAACGCACCACTAGGGGTCAGCCTGCCAAATAGGGGTGCATTTCATTATTTGGCATGCTGACCCTTAGCAGTACTGTAAATTGCAACATACCACTAAGGGTCAGATGCTACTGTATGAAGAAGATGCCGCTGTACATTTGCTACGGACCAGGGAAAGTCTGTTCATCCATGGAGGTGCTCCAGGTTCAGGGGATCTCTTGTTGAGTGATGCCTGAGCCAGGTAGCCCCTGAACGGGAGTGCCCTTACCCAGATAGTTTCCTCCTCTTCATGTGTCAGCAAATCCTTGTTCAGTATTGACAGGAAAAGAGAAGGAAAAAAAAAGATTTCTGCCTGATGCAGACGATGGTAGTATGGTTGTTTTGTCAGTGCACACTTTTCAATAATTTCAGCGTGTGCCACTAGGAAACAGCATGCTGGAACTCGAAACACAGTTCTAACTCATGGCTTGCTGCAGCAGTTCCTAAGTTTGTACCTGAAATGCTGGAGGGTGAAGTGGCTGGACAAGATCACAAGAAGTAGCCTCAGCAGGGTTTGAATCCTGGCTTCACCTGGCTCTCAGGCCACTAGCCACCACACTTGTTACAGAGAGGTTTAGATTCACATCCCATGCTTCCATTGTTTGCTTACTATTACAAAAACAACCTTAAGGGCATGTTTACTAAACATTCTTATCGTGCGGGGCCGCGGTAGTGTACCTGTGCCATATAAGGAGTGGGCGGATCAGGCTGCCAAAAGAAAAAAACCGGGAGTAAGCAACCGGACGTGTGCGCGTCACGGTAATGTGCGGGGTCGACATTAGCGCGCCAAAAGGCAAAGTGGCGCGCTGCCGGGTATAGAAAACACCCGAGCCGTAGTACAACGGTGAAGACACTGACCAATAGTGCAGGGGCCATGGGTTCAATCCCCCATTGTGCACAACGGCAAAGGCCAGCTGAGACAGCAACTGTAATGATTAAAATTATTTTAGGAGGCAAATAAATTTTGAACGGCATAAGGCGGTGCACAGTTCTCTTTCAGCGGCATAAGGAAGCGCACAGTTCTTTTTGGGCGGCCTAAGGCGGCGCACAGGTCCTCTTGTGCGGCAGAAGGCGGCGCACCGGTCATCTTGGGCGGCAGAAGGCGTCGCGCTGATAGGCACAAAGCGGTGCGCCGATAGGCACAAGCACAGGAACGGAGCCACAGCACATTGGTGAAAACACTGACCAATGGTGCTGGGAGCAGGGGTTCAATCCCCCCCCCCCCCCGTGTACACTGAAGGCAGTTGTCGGTGTTTGTTTTCTATTGGAGTCACAGAAATTATGGCCGCCAGAGGTGCGTGCGCTGCTGTACGTAAAGCGGCGCACTAATGGTATTGGAGGCCTCTGATGACTGGGAGGCATAAGTCGCGCAATGATGGGAAAGCAGAGGAACCGAGCAACAGCATGATGGTCAGAACACTGACCAATGGTGTAAGGAGCAAGGCTGTGAACACCCGCAGTGCACACTAAAGACAGCTGGCTGAGGCATAGGGGGCTGTGGTGCTGGTCAGAAGGGTGTGTGGCAATGTTTTATGAGGAATAATAATTTGGGAGAGGTAAATGGTGTTGTGCTGATTTGCAAGCACCCAAACACAATCAGTGTACAATGGTGCAGGGATCAGGGGTGCAATCCCACACAATGGCAAATGAACATGTCTGGCAGAGACAGCACCTGTAAGGGGTAAGATAGCCCCATTAGGGTGTTATCGCATATCTGTGGAATAAGTGGTTTCCAGCAAATGTACTCTCAGAGCACTGTAACATAACGTGCCCTTGAAGTCACCCCACAGGACACATCTCCAAATGCAGTGTCCACCACGCCACCCAACAATGTTGGTGAAATAGTGGCCGAGGGGGCGCCACATAGGGTGCCCTATGAGGCGGGGAAAGGTCACAGCACTCTTTCTGCTGTTAGCACTGTGCATTGTAACGTATGGAAAACATAAGTAGTTGTGCTGACACAGTTCGTGCATATGTGATTTATCAGTGAGGGACTGCAGACAGCCCCTGGTGTCTGATATCCACAGGGTGTCAGAGTTAATCTCATATTGCAATCCTCAGCCTGGGCCTGTCTGCAGCCCTTTGCTCCGAGATCAGCAATGGCAGACCTGGGTCAGTCATTAGTTACACACCAAGGAGGGGCTGCAGACAGTCCCAAGTGACGCATATCAACACAGAATCAAAGTCAATATCATCCATTAAACTGCCCCATTACCTCTGGAGATGGAAATCCACAGAGTAACACAGCTCCATGACAGCCAAGGTCTGATGAAAAAACACACACGCCTATGTCATGTATGTAGAAAACTGGTGAATACAGCAATGATGTTGCAGGGGTCATGGTCTGCTCCAGTTAATTAATAAGGGTGGGTGAGGTATGTTCCCACTCTGTGATCAAGTGTACAGCAACCACTCCTGGCATAGTGAGACAATTACACCCTTGTGCCATATATTATTGCACCTTTTATGGTGCAGCAGATGTAACATCACAAACATACCCTGTCAGCAAAGGTGAACTGTAATCTATGTCCATAGGCCATGTTGAAAGGCTGTCCACTCCCAGGCCACTATCGTAGGTACATCATAAGCTGTGTCAATCAAAGGTGTGCCAGAAGATGCCATAAGGACGTATAGGTAAAAGCAGAAAGCTGAGCCAATAACAGTAACATCCCCCAAGCTGAATGCAAACAGAGGAATGTGCTAAACACACACATAACACAAACACTGCACAGAGCAGAGAAGACAGACAATATCAAATTAAATGAAGGACCTACATAAGTTGATGGGCTGCCGAAAGCAGCTGCAGGCCATGTGACACCCATAAAATGTGAAAAACATATCATGGGCAGCTATATCCATGCACAGATTGATGGTAATGTACCCTGCTACACTGACAGTGTGAGACAGAGGATGTGCAGATGTGTGTAGTAGGGGAGTCTGAAATGGAAGAATATGTGAAATATCAGGATGACGGTGGAGTACAAGTGCTAGGCAGAGCACACACAGGAGAGGCAAGCAGGTTGAGATGCAATGCACGAATGTGTGTTAGTCGATGACGTGGTTTAGCAGCATGCACATCAGGGTAGGATGGCACATAGCTGGCAGAGAAAGGATGGATGGAAGGATGTCGCACAACTCAGTTAATGGTACAATGTGGGCATGCCACTGATGTACACACATATGACTATCACACTAATGAAAAGCACATATGCAGGACAAGCAATAACATACAACACTGCAGACAGGAACCACACAAACGACCAGTACTACAAATGTAGACGCCTAAAATGGTAACACACACCGCCCATGTGAGGCACAACAAAGTCTACATAACCAAAATAACGCATGCCAGTACACAAAACGCCTGCTGGCTGCCATGACAAACAAACACAAAAACAACTAATCTGTAGTAAATGCACATGCAGATACACCATGTACAGAAAGAATTTGCACTCTGTATCTTGCAACAACAACACCTGCACAAACACAATGAAATGTCCTGCACTGAATACAGCATGCAAAACAGGGATATAATTAAACACAACGCCATCAGAGGATGTTCCCTGGATCAGGTGAATAATCAGGAGAAGAACAGGAGACAGCTCAACATGCAATAAGGTGTAGCACACCAAACACCTGAATCTCATCAAAAAGAAAGGGCCACATGCAACAGGATGTAAAGACCCTAAAGTGTGAGGTCGTTATTACACAACAAATGTCATGGCTAGGCAACACACAGGATGCACCCTTTTCTACAGTGAAGACAGTAAAGGGTGTGTGTAGAGCTGAGGAACCTGTTGGTACCTCATGGCCGAGTGAGGCCATTAGAGATGTTAAAAACAAAACATGTGCGGAAAAAACATGCATACAGCACACGTCAAACACATGACCATAGCCAATAACAAAAAGCAATCAATGAGCACACTCTAACACAAAGATCCCAAAGGGCGTGTGTGGATGTCAAGCGTACATAGACAGTGATGTGCCATGTGGCTGTCACTAACACAGCTGGCACTGTACAAGGATGTGAGCATAGGTGACCCATGTACATGTCCAGCAAACAAACACATAAAGGGGATGTATGTGCAAATACCGGAGGACTAACATAGTGAAGTGAAACATGGCTTGCACACCAAACAAACAGTGAACAAGTCACAGAAGCACCCCATGTGGCCCATGGCAGGTCATGTAACCCACCATCACCTAGCAACAACAAAAACATCATCTACACCCTGTGACATTGAAAGGAAAATGATGGATCCATGGGCTCACAAGGAGTCATGACTGATACAAAGTCACACATTGAGCATGATGACAGACCTGAAATGCAAACACCACACGAAACACATATTGGGTAAATACAGAACTTTATTTGGTTTGCACATCACAAATAGTGTAGACAGTGCCATCATAATATCAGGGCTGGCCGCATCACCTCGGAAAGTGCTCAAAACCTTTAGCATGTCACAAAGCCACCTCCTACAGAAAGGTAACTTGGTTGACAACAAATTATCCACACCAGATATAATGTGCATCAGGTGCATACTCTGCACCTGACACCAGACCCCAAGCGCCCCCTTGCTGCTGCATGTCGCAAATGTGTCACCCACATATGAGTGCATGTACAGATGAGATGATGCATGCTGAAGACCCAATACACCTCATCTGTCCCTCTGAAAATACCCAACTGTCAAAACAGGGGTCAGACTAACTCCAAAAAGATATTTGGTGCAAAGGACTTTAATGTTCAAAAACATGACAGAAAAGTAATGATGATACTCACATCCCAATGCCCGATATGGGAGTACAAGCTACACCACTATGGACACAAACAATCATGTAAATCACAATAAGCATCTGCTAACAAATACCACATGCACATGACCACAGACATAATACCAACTCAACAACCAGCAGAAATATGCACATATTACACCATCAAGGAGGTCAACATGCAGTGTTGGTGTGGGGAAACAGTGCATCGTCACATATACCAGGATACATGGAATTTCCCAGTAAACAAGTAGTATTGACACCCACACTGCCACACTGCAAACATAATGTGGCAATGTGAGTGTCGCTAACACAAGCCATAGTCATGACCGTGAAGACGGGAAATGCAAGGTGTGTACAGACATGCAGACTGTCATGTATGCACAGTACGCAAACACACGAAGCAGCATATAAATAAGGAAATAATGGACAAACATATCACCTAAATCCACACAGAAGCCATAGGTCCACATGTGGTGTCACAGAAACATAGTCAGTGAGATGCACAAGCACCAGCCACATGGCAACATGATACAGTGATGCCACACATGCATGTAAACACCCATGGGTCACTGAAAACATCATCCCAAGATGGTCTTGTGTTTGAAAACATTGTGGAGTTTAAATGGGGATCATGTCCAGGTGGCAAATAGGTTGACGTAGACAATAGGAGCACTCCATCGTTGGCCACATGACAAATACATGGGCTGTATGCTTGTGTTGTAAGAAAAACATTAGAATATCATCGGTGCCATGTCACAGCCATGGTACAAAACATGAGACACCCAACTGTGACAAAATGTAACACCTACAATGTCCATGTCAGTTGCTGCTGCACAAGGGGGGATCATCGTAAAACGTCAGAATTGTATCTAAAATCCAAACACTCATGTTAAAAGTGTCTTTGAGGCTCAAGACATGCATAGTCAGGGGTCTGTGATCAATATACCATAGTCCTTCGAAGTCCATGTGTGTCCCCCACAATGAGGAGCACGTCCTGCCAATCAATTGCATCAGCAGTGCTATCGACACCTCTGTCAGGGTGAAAGCAGTAGTCAAAAATCAATAATGTCTATCCCAGTCATGTGTTGCACTCTCAGAGGTAAAACATCCAATGGCAAAATGTCATAGCAAAGAGTTGCATGGTGGTCTGTCCTCAAACAGGTGGGTGTTGTTGACAACAGTTGCAGTGTAAGAGATGTGCCCGGTATGTCCACTGTCCTGTGTCAGGAGAGGAGAGGTATGTAATCGTCAGACACCTTTGAAAAGAAACACAAATGTCATAACGTCACAGCTGTGCAAATGCTGAAGAAAGGAATGCAAAGTCAAACAGGACATGATAGCAATATGAAACATAACCATGTGGCCAACATCATTATGCCTCAACACAGACATGGTTGTCACATGGATATGTTAATGTCCATGCGCCTGTCACACAGGTGTGTTGCAGCTACACACCATATGCAGCTGTTCATGTGAGTCTAGAGAAAATGTTACATGCCCATCAGAACAACATTATATCATCAACAGTGAAAGACAGATGTAATGAACCCCAAAAGAAACCAATACACATACCGTGTGTGTGCATCAGGTGTAGCTCATCAATCGCTTGAGCCACTACACAACAATATCAGGAACACCTGAAGGTAGACAATGTCAGCAAAAGCTCGAGATTCACCATGGCAAGCCAACGTTGATGACGGTCCAGATTATGTGCATATCTGTAAACACAAATGAAAACAGACCAGTGCTTAATGACAACAAAAGAAACATGTTTTCTCAATGCACACAACACATGTCCATAATGTTGACAACGTTTACACCACTATGTAAGAGGTAGCATAGTCACAACAGACACCCAGAGGCACACACCCCTAACAGCACATGATAATGTATGATGTCGGAGCAATGCAACATCACACAGGCAAACGACAAATACACACACCCACAGTATGGAAATGTCTAATTGACATCTGTAACACATGGCCTGCATGTGCACAGGTGTAGATCTGTAGATATAACGGCCCAGTGACCATGCAATGATATCATGGTGTTGTCTGAGAGTACATTGTTTGGGGACAGAAAACGTGCAGCCAAACATCACAATACAACAACCTACACACACATGCAGGTCTGTTTCACATGTCACAGTGAAAGTGTGGTAGAGGACATGCTTAACCAAGACACAAGGGAATATGAGTGACACCAGCAAGAGATGGTTTACTGATGCTAAACGTAGAATATTGGAAAACAAATCATCTGTGCAATATGACAGATCAATAGGAACATATGATTTCAATTAGTGCGGTCACACACAATGTCTATGTACAACCACCTACCAAAACAAAATGATTAATTGCTGATGTAGAGACACATGGCAAAGCACCAGACCAACACCATCCAAACCACGTATGTCCTCTGCACATGGAGACACAAGATAAGCAAACAAATGTCATGTTATAGCCATGAATCACACACTGCACCGTCATGTCCCCAGCTATCACACCCCACAAGAGCCCTCAATTAATGACTGCTCCCTATCACAATGTACAGATCACATACATGTCAGAGGCATCACGGAGATGTCTAACGAGATCCTGAGGTGTGTGTAGTGTGTCCGACCCCTCCCTTACCTCGCTGTCCGTGTACACACAGAGCAATTCAGGGGTATGCGCACACCATTCTGTTGTCCTCAGTCGCAGAGTGCACTATAAACCTTTTATCACCATATTGTGACAAAAGACTCCTCTACCTGTTTAATGTTGTGCCAAAGTTGTATGTTAATCCACTTACAATAGGGAAAAGCATTGGATATCTGCGCTCCCACCTCATGTATTCCCGTATCATAAACATATCCTGGTTTGTACATCTCATACCGTCTGTAATATTAACAGTTATGTTCTGATGATGTGCACAAATAACATGCATAATGTGTTGCATGTGTTAAAATGGACCACCCCATGTCTGCATGTGACAAACCCCTGAGGGCTGCATGCCATCCCAATGTGTGTTAGTCTGAACGTTGAAACATGCATACCCTACATGTGCACCTCTGATAAATAGCTGGCACCTATGTCTGTGTATGTAAGTCAACATAATCATGCCTTGCTTGTGTCTGCAAGATATTTGCTCATATGGTCTGTGTTCACGTGACCTACACACATACACAGCCTGTAGCTAACGCATGATGGATGATGTTGCAAGAGCATCAGCAAGATATGCCATCCAATCCATTAAATACCTGCTATAACACAAGCAACACCCACATGCTGTGATCCAACTGGCTATTGTAAAACACCCTTTGCTGTATCTGGCTGATACATCTCACCATGTGTGTAGATACCCATCACTGCAGTGAAGGTAGACTCACCAAGTTAAAAGTGTTTTATCACAACCCCCTGGCTGCACAATGCAGAAGGTCCCCATCCCTAACCACATCCATGTCATGGCTACCTGATCAACAATACATTTTGACACACGTCATGTTTGACATCCACATACCACCCAAACTGTTAATATCATCTCCCCATACTAGCATCAACTATGTTTATTGTGCTTTATGTGACATGTTGCTACACACATGAAGAGCACACAAACATAGGTATGTCACAGGAGCCTAATACCAACATAAACATCACAAATGTGTCTAATCGTAGCGCTCCACAATGGACAACAGTCAACAAACAGGGAGTGACCGTCCAACATGAACATATCAACATATGGCTGACACTGTGTGGCACACATATCATGTAAGATAACACCTTCTGGTCTGACAACAGCTGTTTATATCAGAAGCATACACTACCTGTGAATTGCACCCTCCAAACAAACCACACAGATACCAACAAACCCCCACATCATCTGCCACCAACTGCTGTTGTGCAAATCCCACATTATTTGTGGCACACCCATGGACATATGTGATGTTGGCATTCAGAGTCAACTGGTACTGCAGTGTGTCATCCAGATTCCATGTTAACATTAACACATAACACAATAAACATTACACACATTGTATAGCACATGTGTGTCGTAAGCGACTTAATACGTACATGTGAACAGCTCTGCAATCAACCTCCGCCTGAACGCTGAGCCCTCCCGTGTGTCACCACTGGCACGTACAGGGGGGCACAATGGATCCTCCTCAAGATCCTCATTAATTTCTGCAGGGATATCGTGCCTGAGAGCAATGTTGTGCAGGATGCAACAGGCTATGATTATCTCGGCAACAGTGCGTGGCTCATATTATAAGGCCCCGCCTGTCCTATCCAGACACCTGAAGCGACTCTTCAAAACGCCAAAGGTGCGCTCTATGACAGAGCGGCTGGAGGCATGGGCCTCATTGTACCTCTGCTCTGCACGTGTCCGTGGCTGACGAACAGGAGTCAGCAGCCAGGGGCGACAACCATATCCTGCATCACCTGCAGAAAGAAATGTGCATGTAAATGTAGGGGTCCATGTGACACAGTCCTGACAGCTGTGTCGACATGAGAAAGAAACCAACAAGACAGTGTGACAACAATATACAGCTGCAAACTATGCAGCTCTATCAGATATACATATGATGACATACAAGCTAAACATGGCTTATCCAGCCCGTAAACACATATCAAATATCACAAACGACCATAGTCACCCTTAAATAATGTGTGTGTGTGTGTGCTACATGCATATGGTGATGCAGTTACTGTCCACATCTGCAAACCCACAATGGTGACACCACAATAGCAATCCAATGCTCCCATAATCACAGGGTATGTCTCATCAATAACCAAGGGAAAACACACAGCCATTTGCGTGTGGCACACATACACACCATGTATGCCATGGTGGTAGGTAAGAATGAAAAGCATATCACCTGTAGACATCCTGTTTATGAATGGCAACATATGATGTTTATTTTGTCAGGCAAAATAAACTGTGTATTGTTGCGCGCCAATGCCTGTCATAGCCATAGTCTCCCCAGTCCCCATCCTGTACACATCCCTCTGAAGGTGCGGTCGTCCAACATGCACACTGTGCCCGTCATTAGTTTGCCCCCAAAACATATGCATAGGCACATAACCGTCCGCCTGTAGCTGGTTCCCATACCGCTGTGTATGCACCCACGTAGTCCCCTTGCTGTAACTGTACATTTTACACAATGTGATGTGAAATGAGAATGGCCAGACAAGATGGCACAAACGTACCCTCAACTACAGTGTCAGAGGCTACTGTAAGCACTACATATTGTTGCAAGTCTGCTGTGACATAGGCAATATGTCTGGCCAAATATATGCACACGTGTTTTCCCTGCTGGAAACCTCAACATCATCTATCAGATATTAATATACACCTACTCATGTCAGATATTGAGCCCTGGGTGACAACTCCATCACAGAGTGCGTGTGTCAAACTGACACGCACATGACATGTGTGTACTATTAGGGTTATCCAGAACCAGACATGTTAAATGACGGAGAAACATTATCCAGCAATTAAACATCATCACAGGTGTATGTTGTGGACAAAACCACCCCACCAACCACCCCATGTTTGCATATGCTACCAACATGCACTATGAGGTCATCATCAACAACATAGATGTCTGCACTGAGGTGGCAGCACATGTACAACATGTGCATATAACGGTCATAGACTGTGAGGATAATCATGATGTAGGGTTAATGTTTCTAGTCGTACCAGACGTACAAAAACATGTAATAATGTATACCAACACCAGTCCTGTGACTAACATCAATCATATGCAAAGTGCATGTGTCAAACTATATAAAACCTCTACTGTGATCACAAATAGAAACATGTATAATGACATACAGAAATAAAAGACCCTGACATACTCACCCAGCAAGATACATTCGCCAAAACGTCCCTCCTCAAATTGTGTGAATATTGCCGAGTGATGCAGGATATAGGAGTCATGGGTGGACCCTGCAAACCTAGGGACCACATTCAGAATATGCTGATTTGCATCACATACAACCTGAACATTCAGGGAATGGTAGTGTTTGCGGTTGCGGTACGCTACCTCCCTGTCTCTAGGCGGGACCAGGGCAACATGTGTGCAATCAATAGCTCCCATCACGTGTGGTATCCCGGCTAATGCCTCAAAGGCCTGGTTCAGGGTCCACCATTGTTGCCTAGTGTGGGGTATGGCTATGTAATCCCCCATTCGGCTGACCATGGCACGCAGTACCTGGTGGAGACATCGTGAGAAGGTGGGCCGGCTCATGCCACCCACTGCGGCCACAGATGTCTGAAAACAGCCGGAGGCAAAGAAATGTAAGGCAGCAAGGAGCTTGACTAAACCAGGTATGGCATTGGACCGATCAGTCAGGGGCTCGAGGTCAGGTCTAAGATCCTCATAGAGACCCCTAATAGCCCTTGTGCTCAGTCGGTAAAGGGAGATGACCTGGTCCTCTCGCATGTCATAGAGCTGGGGACGGGGCCTGTAGAGGCGTGGCTGCCGAGCCTGCACCTCGGCACACCTCCTGCGCCGTGCACGAACAACACAGGCTTGGACCGCCACCACAGCTGCAGGTCTGAGTTGCTGCGGGACTATACCCATGCCCTGTGCCCCAGCCCCATCTACACCATCTCCCGTGTTCGGCAACCCAAGCATCTGCCCACTGCACAGGACACATGCAGCAGCATAGACATGCGCCATAAACTCCTCCCACCAAACTAAGAAACAAATAACTATGTCACACACAATAAACTATCTAAGCACTGTCAAAACTACAAGACACACCAGACCATACACACACAAGACAATACAATCCTCAATACAAACACCAGCCAAACAATCTACACATACACCTGTTCGGACTCCCTTACTGTCTCTCACCAAACACACTTCTACTCTTCTCCGCCTACAACCCTCAACGTCGACAAGCTGTTCTCCCTCACCTATATTTCCTTTTCCTTGCCGTGACGTCCAATGCGCATGCGCATCTGCTCACAGACGAAGGTCTAGAGTCACGCGCATGCGCGACTCTACGCATGGGTGTCGGCATGTGCGTGGTGACACGCAGATGCGCATCGCCTTGCGCATGCGGAAAAAAGCACCCAGACGCCCATGCGGGACTCCACGTAATGCGTATGCGTGACCATACACATACGTAGCACTATTTCCCTCGGCGCATGTGTGTGTTGACGCCTGCAAACGCCCATGCGTATGACGTCACACTCACGGCGCACGAGCGCGACGCACGAGCGTGTCCCACCAAATACACGCCTGCACAAATGCGCATGTGCAGAAATCAAACGTGCAAATCCCGTATAAATAGGCCTCAACACGTGGCACACGGTGAGGGATGTTAGAGGAGTTTTCACAAAACAGACACAGAGGTAAAGAGTGAGCCAGAGCCAGAGGATAGGTTAGAGGTAGTCCAGAGGAAGGTGTGAGACATAAAGGTACAGTGTGCAATAGGGAGTGAGGCTGTGGTGGCAAGACGTCAGAGGGAAGGCGGGATATAGAGATTGAAGCAGAGTCTGAGAGAGAGAGGCTGAGGTAGGGGTACGGCCACAGGGATAGAGGGAGAGGATAAATTAAAAATCACTGTAGTATCTGTGTACATGTGCTCATTTACTTGACACAGCACCTGTGTTTACAGTGTACTGTATTGTTTGCTCTATTGTAGTGTTATTGTTATCTTTTGTGTGTGCTGTGTCCTGCTGTGTGTTGGTGATCGGTTGTTGTTTGAGAGGTGCCTTTGTTCAAGGTGTAGTTGGAGATTGACAGTGACAGAGAGGGCCAGTGTGAGGAGGCGGAGGATGTGGGGACAGCCAGTTGGTGATGAGTCACACAGGGCACAGACTGCACAGCCTAGCCAACGAACAGGCAGGGCCATCTTCTGAGCGACAGCCGTCACATTACAGCCAAATGGCCAAAAGAAAAAGGGTCCCTGTGCCAGCAACAACACAAAGGAGGAGAGCTGTAAAGTTCAGTGACAGTGAAAACCATATATTACTCTCCCATGTCCTTGACAACTACGATGTATTATTTGGCAGAATGAGCACACGCACATCTGTTGCAAACAGAATGGCAGTGTGGGAGGATCTGCGTACTGCACTGTGTGGGGCAGGGGCCCCACACGTGATGTAGACAGCTTAAAAAAGAGGTTTTCTGACATCAAGAGAGGTGTCCGTTCAGCACATGGTTGCTGTAAGACAACATGCTATGGGCACAGGTGGCGGACCCCCCCTCACACCCACACTCTCGCCCCTGGAACAAGAACTTGCAGCCACGGCTGGGAGACATCTACCTTCGTGGACTGCCAGAGGCCCTGGATAGCGCACATCCACATGCAGGTATGTACACTAACTAATCATTTCTTTCTCATGTACAATCTCCATATTCCGTACAGGGCTGTCCTATGCAAATACCACTCCCATATGTGTCCACAAACCCCACATCATGTTGCCATCCTGTTGTGATAAGTGTGTGCAATATCCTTACCTCACCATTTCTGTTGACATGTCTGGGGTTCACATCCAAACCTACCTCCTCAAACCCCTCCCACGAGAATATGGCATAATGAAGCACACACACACATGAGTCACCAGACACAAAACAACTGTGATTTCCATACAATGCATGACTGTGTTGGTCATTTCAAAGGCATGTTTGTATGACATGACAGCAATACAGTGCTGCATGTGCACCCCAGTGGGCCAAAGGTGATGCCTAGTTGCCATACGCTGCACTATGGGTCACTGCGAGTCACATGTAGCACTGAGACAATCATATCACATACAAATATGACCCATACTCACAAACCAACACACACATGCAGTGATTTGCATAAAGCAGGTGTTAGGGTGGGGGCAGTAACACGCATGTGCGGAAATATGTTACATAACAGAGGAATGGGATGCTATGGGCAAACATGTGCAATGTGACCATGAACAGGAGAAGGGGCGATCTGCCACCTGTGCATGGGCACAGCACACACATGTGTCCCTTACCCAGACACATGGTGGTGACACACACGTATGGGAGTGTGTCCGGTGTCTGGTATGCAGCACACATGAACGGATGCAAAACATCCTGTCTGTGTGTTATGTATCACACATGTATACATATGTGGTTTGCTGAAACATATGTGTGCTCTCTCGGATTCCTCCCAATGCAGGTGACTACAGTCAAATGGGTGCGGAGGAAGAGGAGGAGGAGGGGGCAGAGGAGGAGCAGGGAGCAGGATGAGGCGGTGGTGGAAGAGGAGGAGGGGGAGGTCTACATTGCAGCCCCTATGAGTCTGATGGAGGCAGAGGCTGCTGTCTCTGGGGCAGCACAAGTGCTGGCGATGAGTCCCTGGAGCCACACGTGCGCGCCATGACACCATTGCGTGAAGCCAGCAATAGAGACCAGCCAACCACCCATGCCAGCAGAACCAACACCTACACCTCTCCCGGAGTTGATGATGGCAGAGATGAGGGCCTATGGTGCATCATCACACACCGTGATGCTGAAGGTGGGTGACAATAGACTGTCACAACCACAACACACACACCAGTAGGTCCACAGTTTGTGTGTGTGTGGTGGCTGTTCAAACCTTACCTCCACACGTTACATGTTCTGGTTGATTACCTTAGATGTGTGATACCCAAAGGTTGTAGGGTACCTGAAATGATAGCATTCTACCCCCAATAGAATAGTGTATGTTCAGGTTGATACACATGGATGCAGACATATGAGGAATGTGTCTGACGGCCCAGCACTCTATGACAACATAAATTGATACAGACATTGGGGAAAGCTACATCCTGCCGCTCTGCAGATACCCAAATGTCTTGTACACAGCAGGATGACAACTTAGCCATAGTCTGCTGTGTTTAATGAGCATATGTTAAGCTATATGACCATTCCTCAATGTCTGCATTTGCGGGTAGCGGGAAACATAGCCATGTCTTTGTAGAGCTCTGATGTCCCCCTGGTGCTTCCCCTGCTGTGTCCAAACAGAAAAGCGTGTAAATGTACTACACAAAGGGCAATTTGCTTATCGGCCCCACTTATATGGAACTCTCTCCCCTCCCGATGTGCGAATCCCTGGATGATTTAAAGGAGTTCAGAAAACAACTGACATTTGTACTCTTCACTGAGTACTATGGCACAGACATCTAACAGTCTCTATTATTATAGCCTGCATGTAACGTGTTTTACTGTAACAGTTCCTTGATGTTGTGTCAACCAATTTTACCTTCACTGTTACGTTTAGTCAGTGTAGCCCCCCTGTCTCTGTTCTCCCCTCTTGTGTCTTGGTAACCGCTTGTGATTAAAGGAAACGGCGGTATAGAAAAACATGTAAAATACATAAATAACTATATAACTACACATTGTTACATGGCCTACATTATCTGGACCAAGGACCCTCCTCTGTGTTACAGGAGGGTGCACATGTATCACTCAGGAGTCACATATGTGCAGCAGAGGTGCACATGTACAGGTAAGGTGTGTCATCCCTGTGCCTACCAGACATCCCATTGCTTCATTAACATACACATGTCCCTGTCAGAGAATGTATTTTTCCTCCACATGTGTCATCAATTGTGATGTCATATCTCGACCTTCCTGTGTTCATCTCCGTTGGTGTCCAGCTGATGTAGTTTGTGGCTCGTGCATGCGCAAGCTCCCCTACACGATGGTTATGTGAGAGCCGGTCATTGGCCAATCCTGTTGCCACAGGCTGTAGTATATGGGTGTTTCACCACAGCCTGTAAATCGTTGTGAGGGCATACCACATCTACGTCGTGTGATGTGCCCTGTGGGTTTGTCTGCCTGCCATATACTACTGTGGACATTATGTATATTGGCCCTCTCCATCTCTGTGATTGAGTCTGCCCTATCACATCACCCATCGTGTGGCATGTACATTAAATGTTTGTGTATGGCGTTGGAGTAGTGGAGATGTATGGAATATAACACGCTGTATCCCATGCACAGGCAGTCGACGTGTTCTGGAGCGGATACGCCTTGCAGTGGAGCAAAACACAAGGCAGGTGTGTGGTGAGATCCATCAATTACATGAGGGCGGTCCAAAAACATGCCCGTCACACGGATATGTGAGGCCCTTGAGGGCATGCTGGAATTCATGCGCCGACTTGCTCCTGCACCACCACCAGCACGGGTTCGAGAAGAGGGTCGTGGCCGGGGGAGGGGGGAGGGTGCCCGACGTGTCAGGCGTGGCCGACCACGTCGCCAACAATGAAACATGATATATGCAATAACATGGTATAATCCTAGTTTTTGTTGATCTTACAATGCTCAGTTAGAGCAATTATGTATCCAGTACAACATGTTTTTGAGGTGTTTGTTATGTGTGTCATGTCAATAGCTTACATATGCAGATCATATGTTGTGTGGGTGTCAGGTAACACTTTAATTTGTAACGCACACACATTAGAATATCCATGTGTATATGGAAAGCTAATTATGAGACTTACTCTGTGACAATAAACAGCTGTATTACTATACATACAGTGTGTGTGTCCAATGAGTGTCCAGATTGTCCCATGTGTATCAGGGAGGCGGGGGGTGTTTGTGAAAACCCTAAATGAGCTGCGCCAGGTCATCTAGTGATGGGTACAGTAGATGACCCACACACAGGTTCCCTGCTGCAAATACATCAACAGAGTCAGCTACGATTGTCATTCTGCACAGACATGTGATGTGTCACGTGCACCTGGTTTCCCCACACATCCTTGGGGATGCAGCGGCACAGTGTGCACAGACATCCATGTGGTCACAGGGGGACTATGTTCCCAATGGCGTGTTTACGTCACATACTAATCGCCGTGTGAAACCCATCATAGAAACACTCATTGGTGGCATATATGTGGCTTTTTCCCTTGACCACATCAATAATCTCCTGCCTCCCAACACACCATAGGTACGTCTGTGAGAGAGGCAGATATGGGTGGTCTGCCTATGTTTTGGGACTCAGATATGTGAAGACCTTTGTTCCACATAGGACCAGTCCGGTGCCATGTACATCAGTGGAGACAGCTGCTACGTTGCAATGGTTACTGTTAGACCCCTAATTATGAACATCTACACCTTATTTGGGGGGTGCTGTTGGTTTCACACACATGTTTGCACCACAGAAACATATGTGCACCCACACATATCACATGCTGACATCCGCACACTTTGCCTAGGTCACAACACGTGAGCCAATACAGGTTTTTTACAAAACTATTTGTATGATGGAAACAAGAACTGGGATAAAACTTTACAGACGTGGGAAGGGGGAAAATACCATCACCCTCCCCCCTCCCCAAACATCCTCCCCTCCCCGCAAACGCCCACACGCAAATATAAAACACACACACACATAAACAGACACACAGGTGACACCCACCATCCCCCAGCAAGCCCAATGTTGGAAGACAGGGCAGCACAGGGCACATGTGGTGACGTCACTAGCACAATCACTGACGCCAGTGACGCCATTGAGGGGGTGCTTGACGACATGGCAGACGTACCACCTCGGCAAACCACCCTCTCAATCACTCCCGCCAGCCACTGCTGAGAGTGGACACATCTCATGTATGCGTTGCTCCATCCCATCCAAGGCCACAGACCGGTGGTCCACGCATATGCCACCACACACAAACATTTTAAATGGTGTCTGTGTGGTGGCATATGCATAGGGCCTGTCTGGGGCCCTGGTTGTTGGTGGCATGTGCTGTGGCTGGGGGTTGGCCACCGTGCCGTGTGTTGCCCTGTCTTCATCATCACTTTCCCAAACCCCTTCTGGGAAATCCTCCACCCCTGATCCCTCCCGAACATCCCCCCCTCCACATCCCCGGCAGCAACCCTCAACCCTGCCTCCCCCACAGAAACCCCTTCAGAATGTCCTTCTTGGCCCTCCAGTGTCCTTTCTTAAGTTGATTCAGGTGTTTGAGCCTACAACACCTCCACCTCATCATCCTCGTCCACATCCTCCACCTCCTCCTCCTCCTCCCCCTCTGTGGTGGCCAGGACCACCACCACTGCAGCAAGTGGAGTGGGTGTCCTTCTGAAGCGGTGTGCAGAGGAGGTGGCCTCATCCTCGGTGCCCTCACCATCTGTGGAACATGACAGCCATCAGCACGTTTCTCTGTCAGAAATATAGCACATCTCCATAGGCAGGTAACACAAAGGCAGCTCTGAGAATGGGACATAAGTTACAAATACGTGACATTCTCATTATTATACATCATCCCCCTTTTGTGAGTTCTTCACCCTGGAGGCGCTGAAGGTATGCAGCATGGTGGAGGCGCAGCTCCCTGCCCTTCTTCGGAGATCCTCGATCTGTGGATATGCAAAGGAAAGGTGAGGGCATTAAGTGACTGGTGCACCTTCTGCTGGTTTGCCCACACACCACACACCCAAAACCACCAACACCACATCTACTGTGCACAGGGTCTTGGCTGCTTCAGCGACAGTGGGCTGTTGTGTGTGTGTGCATGTACTGCAATAGTTTGTCACCTGTCAGCAGGCAGTTTCCATGGGCAACACAGCATATGTTCATGCCATGGGTTTCTCCGCTGGTGACAAGGGTAGCCTTTGTGTCACAGCTGACCCTCATTCCCTTGTGACGGGGTGATTTGTGGTCAGGACATCAACAGTGGTGAATGCACTTCCCCTCCCCTGTCCAACATGTCTCTCTCAGGTGAGGTATACAGCTTACACAGGGATCAACATTGAGAAAAAACGTCGTGTGAGAGTGACACGGACATGGATTGGGCCCCCCCCCCCCCCCGGGGGTTGGGGGGGGTGTTATGTCCGCATGGGGCGGTTACGCCAGGTAAACACTGACAGGGGGTTGGGTATTCTGTAACCCGATACAAACAAAACATGGTCTATCTCCTGGCTGCAAAGTATATGTACATGCTAGTTTGTTTTCACAGGTGTGCTGATGGACTGTGGCTGCCTTCTTATTCCCCACCTCTTTCTATAGCGTCAGGGGTGATAGTCAGATAATAGTGGGTGACATCAGTTGGGTGTGGCCCAGGGCAGTCAGCCCAACCGGCCATGCCTGGAAGGGCCTGCAGGGAAGCTTACATGGTGCGTGGGGGGTGGCCAGCAAGGCGTCGTAAGTATTCATATTTCAGTACGGCCTATTGTCAAAGGGGGGGAACACCTACAAAGTGACATACTCCTGTTATCTCATGGCTCACGTGTGTGTGGGGGGTTATGGAACCTCCATTTGTGTACATTGTGACATATAGGTCAGATGACACACAAACTAAACATACACTGCCACACGTTTCACTACAATAACTAGTGTCATGCAAGACAGACACAGTGACCTGCTTGATGTTTGGCAATCCATGACCTAGGAAGAGCCATATTGCACGGCCAACATCACAACACACATACACATTAGTTTGCTTATGATGTCATTGAAAATGGACACTGGGGTGTGTGCTCATGCATCCTGGGGTTTCATCAATATAGATACACATGGAAGGCCTACCTCCTGTTGTTCACAGAACATTCGGGGGTCACAGTACCACCTGCATTAGTTGCTTTGTCTGTGCACATGTGTGCAGTGACACCTGTGGCCAGTGTACATGGCTCCATCAGCACATCATGTACATACCCTATCGCACCCTTGCATTACCTTGAAGCAAAATTGCACAGTTTGTACCCAATGATGTTGTCCAATCTAGTCACATTAAAACAGCATGTGCTGTGATACACACATCAATGTTGAGATTCTCTTAGACATCCTGGTACTCAACCCCACTGGCAAACTGATATGCAACCAAATCATTGGCGGAGTGTGGTGAGAGTAGTCTTTGTGTGGGTGTCCCTATTGACTGTGACATGGGACACTAACATAAAAATTCACCTTTGACAGGGCCAACAATATCAATGCTTGCACCAATGGCTGCATTGTGGGTGTTGTGTAATATGGGCAAGCTGCTGGCTATGTGCATCGTAGGTTGCACTCATTTTATGTCAGCTTAATGTAGTGGTAGGTGTTGGTATTGTTCATGTATTGCCTAGGTTATGTTGTTATGTTCATATTCACTGGTTAAGCTGGGCTGACAGAAGGTGTTTTGTGGAAGCAATATCGACAGGGGCCAAACCAACATAACGGCTCTTTGCACCAGTGCTCATGTGTGGGTTTATGTATGTGTTATCCAGCAACATCCGTTGCATGTGTCACTGAAACACATCAGTGATTGTCCATGTGTCTGATGTTGTTGGATTTATCTTAGGTGTTAAGGTTTTGGACCACATTCTGCATGGTGGTATGGGGACATGTCTCTGCTACAGGTTTCTGATAACCCATATAATGGCTAAGGGGGATGGGGTGCTGTTACACACATTAACCTCTGCAGCTAGCATATCATCTGTAGACATCAAAGACAAGTGTGATGAGAAATTCACTTCACAAACTATGGTATAGGTCCAACCTACCTGCCATGAACATACACATGATCTTACTGACAAACCCACCATAGCTATAGCTGATCTGACCCCCTGTGGGCTGGTAGTCCTACCACACTTCATCAGCTGCACACACATAAGCAAAAGGGTGACAAACACGACGCATTGCGCAGCTCACAGAATCCTGGGGATAGGAGAATGCATATAAACTGGTTAGGCACAGACAAGCATATCCCCATGGTGCCAGATTAGACACTGGGATGGTCTTCCTGGCCTCCAGGGGATAGGGAGCATAGAGCAAAACTGTTAGAGCACACACAAGCATATCTCCATGGTGCCAGATGAGCAACTGTAGTGTCATACCTGGCCTCCAGGGCATCGGGAGCATAGAGCATTACTGTTAGTGATCACACAACCATATCTCCATGGTGGCCAGATGATCCACTGTAGTGGCATACCTGGCCTCCAGGGGATAGGGAGCATACAGCAAAACTGTTAGAGCACACACAACCATATCTCCATGGTGCCAGATGAGCCACTGTAGTGGCATACCTGGCCTCCAGGGCATAGGGAGCATAGAGCAAAGCTGTTAGTGCACACACAACCATATCTCCATGGTGCCAGATGAGCTACTGTAGGGCATACCTGGCCTCCAGGGGATAGGGAGCATACAGCAAAAACTGTTAGAGCACCCACAACAATAGCTTCTCCACATGGGTGCCAGATAGAGGGCCACTGTAGTGGCAATAACCTGGCCTCCAGGGCAGAGGGAGCATAGAGCAAAACTGTAGTGCACAACACAACCTTATATCTCCATTGTGCCAGATGATCCACTGTATTGTCATAACCTGGCCTCCAGGGTTGAAGGACATACAAGCCCAACTGTTATAGCACACACAAGCTTATCTCCATGTGCCAGATGGAGCCACTGTA
This sequence comes from Ichthyophis bannanicus, assembly GCA_033557465.1. NCBI lineage: Eukaryota > Metazoa > Chordata > Amphibia > Gymnophiona > Ichthyophiidae > Ichthyophis > Ichthyophis bannanicus. The sequence continues at coordinate 704,644,726 of CM066034.1, read as the reverse complement.
GTGTGGCATACCTGGCCTCCAGGGCAAGGGAGCATAGACAAAACTGTTAGTGCACACACAGACCACGACTCTCCATGGTGCCAGAATGAGCCACTGTAGTGGCATACCCTGGCCTCGCAGGGGATAGGGAGCATACAGCACCACTGTTAGAGCACAAACAAGCATATCTCCATGGTGTCCAGAAAGTAAAGCCCTTGCGATTGGCTTGTCCACCATGGAATCCAGGGGATAGTGGTGTATGTGTTTAACCTTGCACCATGCACAGGACAAGCATATTCCATGGGTTTCTTAGAGCCTCCTGGGATGAGCTCTAGTTGACCTCTGCGTTTAGGGGAAGTGTTTTGGGGGCTCTGACAGCACACTAGACCATATCACAGGGCTGACAGCAAACACACTGTGATGGGCTCTCTGGTCCTCCTTGTGATAGGGGGGATGCCTGAAATTGGATGGGCATGCACACGCATTTCTCCACCAGGTGGTGATTGCTTACGCCCACTGTGTATGGGCGCTGTGGACCCATGCAGATAGGCCGTGTGTATTGGAGAACAAGAATGGGCCAACACTGCCACTAATTCTCATCTGTGTGTGTGACATACCATCAATGCTACTTTTCACTTATCCTTTGTGGCTATGTCCCAGGGTGGTGCATTTGTTAACAGGTACTGATCCCCCACCATATCCATCTGTTGTGTTTCTATTTACCATCTGCATGATCTAGGGTCCTATCATAATTACAGTATGTTGTGGCAACAGCCATGGCAGCAGCTGACATGCCACACTGGGTATCATGGACACCGTCTATGACATGTCCATCACCACCTGGGTGGCAGGTAACCACACTCACAAATGACACAGATACATTTTCGCTATGTCCTTCTCATCTTGGCACATTACTGAACTCACAGTAACTCATGACAACCAGCAATGGATATTTTGAGCAATTTAGCCACAGGCTACAGATCTCCTTTTGAGGTACAGGCGCCATAACACTTCACCTCAGGGGGGGGGGGGGGGGGCCTCACTGGGTATTCTGCTTCACTATTTGAAGCGTCTTTGCTAGATGCTTTCCACGCCCTTTAGGACCCTGGAGCTGTCCCCTGTTGGCCCGGTGGCCCCTGGGTAAAGAGCTTGTTGCTGGCGTTGGTGCGATCATGCCGGGGAACAGGTGCCTGAGCTCTCGGAGGTTGAAGGAGGGCTTTCCACTTACTCTGGGCGCCATTTTCAGATATTATCACTGATGGACGCAGCGTGCATCACGCCCATGCTGTATGGCACCTGACAGCGCAAATTTACGTGCACCTGCGCAAACAACGCATCAATGTGCGCAGTTAGCAGGAACGCTATGGCGTCCATGTGCGCACACGAACGCAGGTAACGTTGCATGTGGCCTTACGCTCTGGCGCATGTTGTTGGCAATATTATCCACGTGCAACTGCGTCACGCAAAACAATGCGCGACAGAAACGTTTGGATATCGCTAGAACCTGCGCGACACACATTTACATATACACTGTGTGTGTTCCATTTCCTTAGTGGAAACCTGAACACACATTTGCGAATGTTGATGTGTATACACATTTGGGTCTTGAACCTATCACAACATACACCAATGGTTCTTTTGGCTTCTGTATGATGTGATGTGCTATGCGCCTTTCACATCGCAATAGACTGCCAATATTAGGGCGATGTTAATTAAAGTAGGTTGCCTGTGTGGGTTACCCGTTAGTGTACTGGTGCCCTATACGGAGTGGCCGTTTCAGGGGCGGACCTGGACAGACCACCAGAGGCAAAACCTGTGCGTGTGCTCGTCAGTAAATGTGCGGGGCCACATTGGCTCGTGGGAAGGCTACGTGGGCCCGCGCTGCATAAACATACAGCAGAGCCGTAGTACAATGGTGATGACACTGTACCCATGGTGCAGGGGCCATGGATTACAACACCCATTGCTGCTCAATGGAAGAGGCCAGCTGCTGGTCATCAACTGTATTGGGAAAAAAGTGTTTTGGGAGGTTATAGTAATTATGGGGCGGCAGAGAGCGGCGCACAGGTTTATTTTTTAACGGCATGAGTCGGCGCACCGTTCATATGGGGAGCTGGCAGGGGCGGGCGGAGCACGTAGTTAGGTTTTGGGGGTGCAGAGGGCGGTCGCGATGATGTATGAGGGTGGCAGTCCCGATAGTGGGTCGGCATAGGTTTCGCACTGAATGTGCACAAGCAAAAACAGTAACAGAGCCTTAGCACAATGGTTGGGATACCGGACGCAATGGTGCAGAGGTCAGGGGTTCAAACCCCTCACAAGTGCCCTTGGAGCACAAGGTTGGCTGGGGGCAGTAATTATTATGGTTGGATGGTGTGTCTGTAGGATGCCTTAGTATGTTTATTTGTATCTACCACTACCAGTATACCCGCTCTAACAGCGTGTGTAATATAGTGGGAGGGGCCTTAAGAGGCACATCGTTACAAGTGCACATGACGGCAGAAGGCACCCATAGCAAGGCACCTGATAGGGCACCATGTATGCTGCGGCCACAGGATAATGTTATAGTGAAAAGTTAGTGCCGCAATATGGATGGTCCAACCATAAGGTGGCCTATAGGGCGCCCTCTAATGCAACCCTCAGAGGCACCCTTTATGGGCTACAGTATGGCAAGGGTGTGTTCTGATGCCATAAAACATATGTCCAGTAAAATGTGGACAATGCTCTGGACAACCCTATCACAGAACCCCTCTGTGGACTTGAACCCATGACCTCCTGCTATAAAGGCAGTGACGGAACCATTGGAGCTACGGCACTATAGCTCTGAGTAAGCGCCTGTGTGCTTGCGAGAGAGTCCTGTACCTTCACCCCAAAGACAGTCTGCTGCTGTAGACAGGACGGGGTAGGCCAAAAAAAACCCGTAACCTCATGATGCAATGCAAAACCATGCACATCAGCATGCGGCCACATATGCACACAAGATGGGGACTGCACCCCAAATAAGCTACACGGCATGGTAGGGGGAACTGTCCCGTGTCCACCCCCCACAGAGCCTCGGCCTGGTGGAGGGCCTGACGCGTGCGGACTGCCGGCGAGGGGCTAAGCTACACACCGTCACATTGTGCAGGTAATGTGTCTCACCCTGAGGGGATGGGTGGGTGGATGGTCCCAGGACCCCAGGGGGTTTGTTTTTTTTTTTCCCCCCCCCCACACTCAACGGCCATGCCAGATGCTCAACATCAGTATTAACCTGTGTGACTAAGAAGGTTGTTGCAAAATCATCATGGATACCCCTTCTGTCGTAGTT